>JABAKD010000110.1:0-25000 GCA_012845835.1 Undaria pinnatifida
AAAAGAGGGGGCGTTGGAGGGGGAGGGGGGGGGGGGGGGGGGGGGGGGGGGTTATAATTGAAACCTTCGTCATGGATGGTCAGAAAGATAATGACGTGGTATCAACTGCGTATAGGTGTTTATTACTCAGGCCGATTTTGATTGTGAGTGGGGCGTTTTGACAGACTAGGCGGAAGGGGGGGGGGGGATCGGGGGACGGAGGGGCGGGGGGGGGAAAGGGTTGGGGTTTGTTATGAAAAAGAGGTCAGTGGAGGGGGAGGGGAGGGGGGGGGGGGGGGAGGGCGGGGGGCGGGACATTTCAATATGTGCGCGGAAACTATAAATTCTCAAACGGGACAAACCTGACGATTGAAGCAATAAGACATCCCTTTATATCATCTGGCTTGTAATGTTTACTATTCTAGAAGGTTTGATGTTAGATGCAGCATGCAACCCAGTGTTTAAGTGTAGTAAATAACGTGTTAAATCTTCACAGTTTGTTGTTGTATGATACAGCGATCGAAAGCTAGAATATTTTATAGAATATTTGTAGGTACCATTATTTTCTGACATCGCTAATTATAAGAAACAGATACGTATTGTCAAATGCAACAGGCGAGGTGATGTGGTCATGCACTGTGTTTGTCACCATCATCATACAGTCACCATTATTATCGACATCGCTAATTATACGCACGAGATACGTATTGCCAAATACAGCATGCGAGGTGATGTATGTGGCCATGTGCTGTCTCCGTCATTGAGCATTAGAGGGAGGGATGCGAATCGACGCTTGGTATACATGTGCTCAATTACGTTACCTCATTAGTCATACTTGGTATACACGCGCTCAATCACGTTACCTCGTTAGTAATACTTCGCTTGGCATAGGTGGGGAGGCGATCATGCAGACGGTATGTACGAAATACCCTACGTAATGGGTTGGTAAGGTTGTTTACCGCAATTTTAACACATCTGCCTGTGCTTCCTTTTCCAAATTATTTTTGTCTCAAATAAATGTACGACTTCACGCCTATGATTTTACGTTGTCGATGTGGGGCTCTGCGGTCGTCAGTTTTAAGTCAGAGATACGTCCTACAAATTTCATCAGGCGAGGTGGGTATGTGAATGGTTAGGACCGCGTACAGCAGCCACGAGAGCTTCGGCCTCCGGTGATTTGCACTCTTCCATCGAGGAGTGCACGAACAACTTAAACTAGTCTGTATCACACCTTGGACCTGTAGCTCTGACTCTGCTCCCCTACGCGCTCCGCGTGCAGGTCGTCGCCTACACAACTGGGCCAGGTGTACCCAAGGCTATCACTCGTACGACTATGAGTTACCGCATTGATCTGATTGGTCAAACTTCTTACGTACGTACAAAACCCATATTTTCTCATACTTCGATAATATTCTGCATATAATGCGATGTCATCACTATTGATCGCGAGGGTGATTTTACTTCGTGAGGTAAATGGTACTGTGTTTCGTAGAGGTCGTCTCAGGAGGGTATGCGATGGGTCGGCAGTGTATCACGTCTGTTTGTGCCTCCTTTTCAACTTATTATTGTCTCAAATGTGCGATTTCACGTCCATGATTTTTACCGTGCCGCTGTGGGGCTCTGAGGTCGCCAATTCTAAGACAGAGATACATCTTACAAATACAGCAGTTGAGGTGGGCATGCAATCGTCATATATATGCGATGTCACTACTATTGAAGGCGAGGGTGACTTCACTTCGTCAGGAATATGCTACTGCGTTTCGTAAAGGTTGTCTCACGTGGACATGCGCTGTCACCACTATTGAACGCGAGGGTGACTTTACTTCGTTAGGCACATTCCACTGCGTTTGGAATAGTAGGGGTTGTCAGGCAATCATGTAAGCGAATGGAGGCACGAAATACCCTGCGTAATAGGTTGGTCGTGTGGTTTACCGCAGTGTTAACATCCCTGTCTGTACTTACTTTCCACATTATTATAGACTATATATAGTGTACACTTATACGTCCTGTTTTCTCCCCACTGTCGTCGAAGATGTTGTAGTCCTGTAGATGTCGCGTCCATGTCTGGTGCTCTTGTTAGTGGTGTTCATGAAAACATGCCCTGACATGTAGTAGATGATCGCTCAGTGGTGTTCCTTTCCTTTACATCAAGCCAGGTAGTATATGCCAACGCAACCGCTTGCTTGAAAAATGACAAAGAAATTCCTCACACACCTGACACAGAGAAGACGCGGCCCGAAGATTGTTCAGTATACCGACGGTCAGGAACAGGTTATCGAGCAGCGCACTTGATTTTTACTACCGCTTCTCACTCCACCTAAGACACTACGGGCATGCGTTGGACCCAGTTCGCTGATGCCCAAAACCAATTTCAAAGGAGGTGATGTGGTGGGCGAATGCTATAATGATTTGCGCTGCTTCGATTACCCTGCCTCTCGTTCTGTTTGTTCTTGCGTTCTTGATGAACCTGCCATTTGGCAACGAGCAGTTGTGACGCATTTTTAGGTTTGTGTGAGGACTTTATGTGGACTATGTGATGTTTCAGACTCGTAGGGACCTCAATTTGGAACCCATGGTATGTGGGTTCCACCTTTTGACTGGTGTTCGTATGCGGACGTATATGTGGTTCTAGTGTGTCGTATGTTCGCGTGGTTTTTGTTTCACGTATGTTTTGGTTGATATTCTAGACTTGGTTATGGTATTGTTTCAAAGTGGTGCTTTCCGCGTTTTTGATGTTACACGTATATGTTTTGGTTCATGTTCTAGACTTTGTTATCGTGTTGTTTCGGAGCGGTATTTTCGAATACATCTTATTTTGTAACCACGTAGTTTTTGCTACACGTGTACGTTTTGGTTGATGTTCTAGGTTTCGTTATCGTATTGTATCAGGGTGTTGTTTCCGAATACATATTATTTTGTCTTGTTTGTTTTGCAACCACGTGGTTTTTTCCTACACGTACTTTTTGTTTGATGTTCTAGAGCTCATTATCGTATTGTATCAGAATCGTGTTTTCGAACATAGATTCGGGGGGCCTGAAACGAATTTGCGAGGGACGTTTGGTAATTTCAACGTTCCCCCTCGCGGCTTTTGTCAAGTATGGTTAAATGCATATTTATTCCCGAAGATAGACATGCAGTAACCAGCCTTGACAACTATGGGTTGTAGCGGTATCATAATGCACTTATGATACCGTTACTCTTCATAGTTCGGCTATGTGTGTATTATTGATTTCGCTACGCAGTGTGGGTTGAATGGAAATACGGAGTGAGGTTAGGTTTAAAAGAAAAGAAGAAAAAAAAAAAAAAAAAAAAAAGGGGGGGGGGGCGGGGGGGGGGATTTCACAGGAAAGCGTTGGTATGTATAGGTAGTCTGCTTATTGAGTATCCCGCCATGTGGGTGGGTGACATGTGATGAGTTGTGGGAGGTTTGGCGATGTTTCGGCGACTCCACTTGCAACTACAGTGTAGCTATCCGGGTCAACAGGGTGACGTTAGTCAGTCTGTGGACGGAAACTATGAAATTCGTGGAAGGTAATGCATCAGTTTATCAAATGAAGTCTGTAAGTCCATTATCTGGTGAGGGAAGGGTGGGGGGGGGGGAGGGCGGGGGCCGGGGGAAGGGGGTGAATTGCAGCAGCGGGATCTCCAGCACGTGGAAGTGTTCAATCCTCTGGCGGATTTCGATGTGGGTTGTTTGAAGGAAAGTGCGAGATGCATTCAGGCGTGATGCAGCGGGGGAGGGTAAGCCTGTAAGTTGAGAAGGGGGGGGGGGGGGGGGGGGCATACTTTTCTTGAGTGTATTTCTATTTAACCGTAAGTTGATGAGGGTTAGGGAGGGGGGGCGGGGGGGGGGGGTTTAATTAAATTAGCGTGGGGTTAAACAAGTTCGCAGTGTAATGGCATACTTTTCTTGTTTCATAGTTTCTGTTTCATCGTTAGTGGGGGTTGGGGTGTGTGTGTGTGGGGGGGGGGGGGGGAAGGGAGGCGGGGGCGGGTTGCGGGTTTTAACAGTTTATCTCGAGGGTATACAAGGTCGCAGTGTAACATACTTTTCATATGTGTAAACCTGTGGCAAATCATATACTACCTGGCTTGATGTAAAGGAAAGGAACACCACTCAGCGATCATCTACTACACGTTAGGGCATGTTTTCATGAACACCACTAACAAGAGCACCAGACATGGACGCGACATCTACAGGACTACAACATCTTCGACGACAGTGGGGAGAAAACAGGACGTATAAGCGCACACTATATATAGTCTATAATAATGTGAAAAGTAAAGTACAGACAGGGATGTTAACACTGCGGTAAACCACACGACCAACCTATTACGCAGGGTATTTCGTGCCTCCATCCGCTTACATGATTGCCTGACAACCTCTACCATTCCAAACGCAGTGGAATGTGCCTAAAGAAGTAAGGTCACCCTCGCGTTCAACAGTGGTTACATCGCATGTCAACGTGAGACAACCTTTACGAAACGCAGTAGCATATGCCTGACGAAGTAGAGTCACCCTCGCGTTCAATCGTAGTGACATCGCATATATATTTTCATTATTTATAATATATATATGGCGTTGCATGCCCACCTCAACTGCTGTATTTGTAAGATGTATCTCTGTCTTAGAATTGGCGACCTCAGAGCCCCACAGCGGCACGGTAAAAATCATGGACGTGAAATCGTACATTTGAGACATTCATAAGTTGAAAAGGAAGCACAGGCAGACCAGATAAAATTGCAATAAACCACACTGCCGACCCATCGCATACCCTCCTGAGACGACCTCTACGGAACACAGTACCATTTACCTCACGAAGTAAAATCACCCTCGCGATCAAAAGTGATGACATCGCATATATATGACATCACATACCCACCTCGACTGATGTATTTGTAGGACGTATCTCTGACTTAAAACTGACGACCGCAGAGCCCCACATCGACAACGTAAAATCATAGGCGTGAAGTCGTACATTTATTTGAGACAAAAATAATTTGGAAAAGGAAGCACAGGCAGATGTGTTAAAATTGCGGTAAACAACCTCACCAACCCATTACGTAGGGTATTTCGTACATACCGTCTGCATGATCGCCTCCCAACCTATGCCAACCGAAGTATTAATAACGATGTAACGTAATTGAGCGCGTGTATACCGAGTAAGTCTAACGAGGTAACGTAACTGAGCACATGTATACCAAGCGTTCCTTTAAAACTGACGATTCGCATCCCTCCCTCTAACGCTAAATGGCGGAGACAGTACAGGGCCACATACATCACCTCGCATTCTGTATTTGGCAATACGAATCTCTTTCGTATAATTAGCGATGTCAGAAAATATTGGTAACTGTGTGATGATGGTGACAAACAGTGCATGACCACATCACCTCGCCTGTTGTATTTGACAATACGTATCTCTTCTTATAATTAGCGATGTCAAAAAATAGTGGTACCTACAAATATTCTATAAAATATTCTAGCTTTGCACTTTGCTTTCGAAGTTGTATTATATTAATGCGCAACCCCCCGCCCGGAGAGGGGGGTTGGAGATGGGAATACCCCGGGGCTGCCCCGCCGGCAACCCCACGCTAACATCCGTATACACGAGTCAACTCCCAACCCAACTGGCGACATCGAACTCTCGACGCCAACCAACAACCAACGACGAACAATCGTTGGCAACTCGAAGAAGACATACGGGGCAACCGCCTATAACGTGCAGCATATAAAAAAACGTACACACGCGTGTAATAAATATGCTATAAAATTTGCACGCCTGCACACACCATGCACATTAAACAAATGCACTTACTTGCCAATATACGGATAATTCCCCACTCCCACACTTTCAGATTGCGCGCTAAATCCGAGCCGATGCACTGCCACAACGTTCGCTGTTAACTATCAACATAATATCTGCGCAACACAGTCATACGTACCCCCACCGCACGGAGGGATACTCAGATATTACACATGCTGAAAAAAAAAACACAACAACGAACACCCCTTGCACCACGCTATAACACTGATGCGGCTAGCCCCCACCGCAAACCTGCGCAATCTACGAAACCCCGTCGCATCTTCAGCGAAAACGGGTACGTTTGCCCAAACAGTAACAAACACGCGCAACGTTACTTCGACCGATTAACTCCCCCTCCACTGACTCCCTCAAAAGCACGGGCGGGTGGGTGGGAACTTAAACCAGTCTGTATCACACCTTGGACCTGTAAGCTCTGACTCTGCTTCCCTACGCGCTCCGCGTGCAGGTCGTCGCCTACACAGCTGGGCCAGGTGTGCCCAATGCTATCGCTCATACGACCATGAATTACCGCATTGATCTGATTGGTCAAACTTCTTACGTACGTACAAAACCCATATTTTCTCATACTTCGATAATATTCTGCTTTGCACTTTGCTTTCGAAGTTGTATTATATTAATGCGCAACCCCCCGCCCGGAGAGGGGGGTTGGAGATGGGAATACCCCGGGGCTGCCCCGCCGGCAACCCCACGCTAACATCCGTATACACGAGTCAACTCCCAACCCAACTGGCGACATCGAACTCTCGACGCCAGCCTCCAGCACAATCTGGTAGTTGACCCGTATTACGAATGTAGTCCCACCCCCCCCCGCCACCCCCTACCCTCGAGTCGTAGAGTGCACACGGGATAACACACTTCTTTGTAATTCCGCGTTTGCCCAACTAGTCAGAGCCCATCGGCCCTCACGCTGCAACACCGCCGGTGTTGCACCCCCTGCCGACAAGTGCGTTGCGCCTCCAATCCTCAGGGAGTGCAAGGCGTACTCCTCCGCACGCACACCCGCTAACGCAACCACTTTCCGCAAAGCTACCGTCGCTTGATGTTGTGTCCACATGGACCATCTGCCATTACCAAAGACACACGCAACCAAGGGGGCAGGGGGCCGAAGAGGGAAGAAACAAGTAACAAGACATCAATTCGATCATTAGATCGACGGCGCCGCCACCTTCCCCCATGCGCATCGACGGACCCTTTCGCACATGCGTGACAACCGCCCCTTTCCGCGGTTGGTCACCCTGCGGCCCGCGAAATCGAACCTTGACATGATCCGCGGTTGACCACTGCGCAACAGTAAGCTGAATATTTCCGCAAAGGAATGCAACATCGGCACGCCGCAAACAGTAAGTCTCGTGAACTCGTAACCGGGTTTCCGCGAACATTTCTGACGCGCGAGTCAAGAGAAAGAACGAAGCGCTCAGGGCCGGCCACAAAACACGACCCCCGGCACGCCATGTGGGGATCAGCTTCTCGCCCGCGAGCAGCATATCCCACGGACCGCACGCATGTTAACGAGGAGGGAAGCGCGATCCCAGCGTGAGATACCGTCCGCGGCAACGTTAAAAATACCCCCTACGTGTTTCGCGTCGAAGTGCCAACCAGAGAACAATTTGAGCACACCAAGGAGGCGCATCAACGCGCCCGATCTCGGCTCCTTCCCGCCTCGACAACGCCGCACCCACTCTACGGCTGCTTCGTTGTCGCCACGCCACAACACGCAGTCCCCCAACGCGGCCGGGCGCTCGGCGCACGGAGATACGACGACCCAAGGGGAGACGACCATACCTAGCAGTTCGAGGACGTTAATCGATATATCGGTCTCGCCTGCAACTGACTTGCTCGACCCGCAAAATCGAGATCGTTCCCCGGCGTCAATATCGTATCTCCAGTACACCCCAGTTTCAAGGCAGAAACCCCCGACACCGGTTTTGGATGCACCCGAAAACGGAGTACGTCGGGAGGGGCGCTCAAGAAAACGATACATCGGAGCCGACAAGGTTCTTCCGCGCGCGTCCAATCCCTCCTCAATAATCAATCGCCAAATCTCGAGGTTCCCTTGAAACTCGGGTCCCAAGACGAGGCGCTGCCCGAGGTTGGCCGTACGACAACCAAATCAGATCCGGCAGATATGCGCGGCATACCCACCGAAGCCAACAAACGGTTCACGAAAAACCGCCCCGGACGCACAGCAAAGGAGACATGTATAAGGAAGCCAACGAGCTGCGACACCTGCTTCGCTGAAGCAGTTGTACGAGGCGAGGGCCACTCCGCAAGGAGATTTTTGCAGCCTAAGGCGCTTATTGGACGGCAACGTAACCCTAAGCGCCTCCGCGCCAATGATCCAACCCAGCGCCTCCAGTTGCGTGTCCCAATCAGTGATTTTTCTGGTGGACAGGAGGGGCGGATCAGAGACACCACGTTCGCCCAACAAGCGAAAATGATCCGATGCCAGCGACTGGACAGCGCGCAAACAACGGCGACCGTCCGGCCACCATTGCAACTCGACGACAATGCCATCGTCTACGTAATACCTCACAAAGAAGTAGTTCCCGGCGTTGCCACCAGAGCCAGAAACAGGCCCACAATCACCCGGGATAGAGACAACTGGAACCCCCCGCGGCGGGAAGTTCCGACGTGCGCGACGGCAGCAACCCCTTTTTTGGGAAACATCTGCGCCTTGGAAACCGAAATCAGATCCGGCAGATATGCGCGGCATACCCACCGAAGCCAACAAACGGTTCACGAAAAACCGCCCCGGACGCACAACAAAGGAGACATGTATAAGGAGGCCAACGAGCTGCGACACCTGCCTCGCTGAAGCAGATGTACGAGACGAGGGCCATTCCGCAAAGAGATTTTTGCAGCTTGAGGCGCTTATGGGACGGCAACGTAACCGTAAGCACCTTCGTGTCAATGATCCAACCCAACACCTCCAGTTGCGTGTCCCAATCAGTGATTTTTCTGGCGGACAGGAGATCAGATCAGAGACACCACGTTCGCCCAACAAGCGAAAATGATCCGATGCCAGCGACTGGACAGCGCGCAAACAACGGCGACCGTCCGGCCACCATTGCAACTCGACGACAATGCCATCGTCTACGTAATACCTCACAAAGAAGTAGTTCCCGGCGTTGCCACCAGAGCCAGAAACAGGCCCACAATCACCCGGGATAGATACAACTGGAACCCCCCGCAGCGGGAAGTTCCGACGTGCGCGACGGCAGCAGCCCCTTTTTGGGAAACATCTGCGCCTTGAAAACCGAAATCAGATCCGGCAGATATGCGCGGCATACCCACCGAAGCCAACAAACGGTTCACGAAAAACCGCCCCGGACGCACAGCAAAGGAGACATGTATAAGGAGGCCAACGAGCTGCGACACCTGCCTCGCTGAAGCAGATGAACGAGACGAGGGCCATTCCGCAAGGAGATGTTTGCAGCTTGAGGCGCTTATGGGACGGCAACGTAACCGTTAGCACCTCCGTGTCAATGATCCAACCCAACACCTCCAGTTGCGTGTCCCAGTCAGTGATTTTTCTGGCGGACAGGAGATCAGATCAGAGACACCACGTTCGCCCAACAAGCGAAAATGCTCAATGCCAGCGACTGGACAGCGCGCAAACAACAGCGACCGTCCGGCCACCATTGCAACTCGACGACAATGCCATCGTCTACGTAATACCTCACAAAGAAGTAGTTCCCGGCGTTGCCACCAGAGCCAGAAACAGGCCCATAATCACCCGGCATAGAGACAACTGGAACCCCCCGCGGCGGGGAAATTCCGACGTGCGCGACGGCAGCAGCCCACTTTTTTTTTTGGGAAACATCTGCGCCTTGGAAACCGAAATCAGATCCGGCAGATATGCGCGGCATACCCACCGAAGCCAACAAACGGTTCACGAAAAACCGCCCCGGACGCACATCAAAGGAGACATGTATAAGGAAGCCAACGAGCTGCGACACCTGCCTCGCTGAAGCAGTTGTACGAGATGAGGGCGCTGACACCGTCTTAAGATGGGGGAGTTCACCGAGGCGAGATGACCGAGGCTCGCGGAGCCTTGCTCGGCCATCGCCTGCATCACAACCGACCGAGCTTCCAACCAAGGGTCGACCGCAACGAATCGCAAGGCACCCGAACGTACGCCATCAAACGCCCCTTGTACACGCAGCAAGTCAGCCGGCAACTCACTCACACGCACACAAGAAACCGTACCTTTCTCGCCGAAGGGGACCGAGCCCGGAGCCACCGCCACGCGAGCACGCCCAACACCCCTATCGCCAGCCAAAGCTACCAACGCACGCCCACGCAGCCCCCCTCCTACACCTTGGGTGGCCGGCCGGGCACCCGCCCCCCCGCTGGCCCCCGGCGCCGTCACCGCTCTACCAAGGGCAAGCTCAGCAGCCGCCCCCCCAGGTGTTGGCCCAACCGACAGGAAGGGACCGTGTCCTCATCCAGAACCAGCGCCACCACTACCACCCCCGGACCCACCGCGGGGCTCTGAGCGCAGCGCCGCCCGCGACCCACCAGCCGGCGCCGCCGAACTGCCACTGTCGCGAAGAGCATCAGGTGAAGTGGCGTCGGCCAGGGGAGCCGAATGCAAGAATTTGCAGTTGGAGACGAAGATCGTCGTTTACCATCTTGCTCATGACAGCCCGCGCCGCGGAGCCAGAGAGCAGGATAATATTGCCGGTTGCTTGGGTTTGCTTGGATGTGCCGGCGTAGGTCGGCAGGCGCGGTCGTGAAGGCGGCATCGACCGTTGCCACCCTCCCCCGGCAATGGCGGTCGCCGTCGCTGTCGAGGGAAAACCCACCAGACAGGACCGCCACAAGAGCCTGGCGCAAGAAATCGAGGCGGTCAGCGACCATCAGCAGGTGTTCGACCATCCCTTCCGCGCGGCCCGTACGCACGAACGTCAAAGTCACTGATCGCGCGGAGCTGGGTAGCCACTGACGTCGTGACGTTGACGTCCTCGCCTACGAAGGACTGGATATCCGCTGCCGAGTCGCCCATGTTGGGAGGTATGCGCCCGCGGAGCACCCAATGTTTTCTGGACGCCATCTTTTTCCATAGCGCAGTGTCGTCAGTTAACTGCGACCTTTGGACGTGGCGCTCTCTCGCGTCCCCACTGTCCCGCGGGGCCGGCTGCTGATCGACAAAGTTGTCTATGAACTGCTGGAGCATGGCCTCGACGTGCTCGGTTTTAGACGCGCCACCAGCCACCGCATCCTGCAGGGTTTTAAAGGAGGCCAGCAGTTGATCCATCGTCGACTTGAGGCGGAACACATCTCCGTCTATCCGAGCAAACTCGCCAGACACCTGCCCTTGCCAGCGCAGAACTTCAGCCTATATTACCCCCGCAGCCTCGGACACAGCGGGACTGGGGCTGAGCAAAGATGGTGCCGCGGTGGCAGACGCAGCAGTAGCAGCAGCCGAAGCGGCTGCGGCACGGTGACCTTCGGACTCAGCTTGCACAGCAACCAGAGCTTCGGCACGGCGTTTGTCGACCCCAGCTTGCACAGCGTCGACAGCAGCATGGGCCTCGACTCGAGCAGCAGCCGAGGCGGCCTGATTAGGACCGCGTACAGCAGCAGCCACGAGAGCTTCAGCCTCCGGTGACTTGCACTCCTCCATCGTCGGGGAGTGCACGAACTTAAACTAGCATTAAACTAGAACTTAAACCAGTCTGTATCACACCTTGGAGCTGTAAGCTCTGACTCTGCTTCCCTACGCGCTCCGCGTGCAGGTCGTCGCCTACACAGCTGGGCCAGGTGTGCCCAATGCTATCGCTCATACGACCATGAACTACCGCATTGATCTGATTGGTCAAACTTCTTACGTACGTACAAAACCCATATTTTCTCATACTTCGATAATATTCTGCTTTCGATCGATGTATCATACAACAACAAATTGTGAAGATTTAACACGTTATATATTACACTTAACACTGAGTTGCATGCTGCATCTAACATCAAACCTTCTAGAATAGTAAACATTACAAGCCAGATGATATAAAAAGATGTCTTATTGCTTCAATCGTCAGGTTTGCCGCCCTTGAGAATTTACAGTTTCCGCGCACATATTGAAATGTCCCGCCCCCCCCCCCCCCCCCCCCTCCTCCCCTCCCCCTCCACTGACCCCTCTTGTTCGAAAAAAAACCCAACCCTCCCCCACCGCCCCTTCGTCCCCCGATTCCCCCCCCCCTTCCGCCTAGTTTGTCCAAACGCCCCACTCACAATCAAAATCGGCCTGAGTAATAAACATCTATACGCAGTTGATATCACGTCATTATCTTTCTGACCATCCATGACGTAGTTTTCAATTATTTTCCCCCCATTCCCCCGCCCCCCCCCCCCTCCAACGCCCCCTCTTTTCCGACCACCTGCACGATCGCCTAGACCTAGCACCGCGCGTATAACAAGCTGCTACATATCTTTGATCTCACAGCCGAAGTGTATTTGAATATTATTTGTGATCTAAACCTCCTAAAGAATCCCCCCCCCCCCCACCCCTCCGCTCTTGCTCTCCCTTACTCAAACGCCCCACCAAATATTGAAATCCGCCACATTAATAAACACTTCACGCACAGGATATCACCTCATTATCTTTCGAGAGCCATCCATGCCGCTGTGTCCCCCCCCCCCCCCCCCCCCCCCTCGCCTCGAACGCCCCCTTCTTCCCCATCACCCGCACCATCGCCTAGACCTAGCACCACACGTATAACAAACCCCTCACCTAAAGCCCTTCCCCCCCCCCCCCCCCCCCCCCCAACACACACACCCTCCAACGCCCCCTCTTTTCCGACCACCTGCACGATCGCCTAGACCTAGCACCACACGTATAACAAGCTGCTACATATCTTTGATCTCACAGCCGAAGTGTATTTGAATATTATTTGTAATCTAAACCTCCTAAAGAATCTCCCCCTCCCCCCCCCCCCCCTCTCTTGCTCTCCTACTCAAACGCCCACCAAATATTGAAATCCGCCACATTAAAAACACTTTACGCACAGGATATCACCTCATTATCTTTCGAGAGCTATCCATGCCGCTGTGTCCCCCCCCCCCCCCCCCCCCGCCTCGAACGCCCCCTTCTTCCCCATCACCCGCACCATCGCCTAGACCTAGCACCACACGTATAACAAAACCCTCACCTAAAGCCCTTCCTCCCCCCCCCCCCCCCCCCCCCCCGCCCCCACCCCCCACTTACCCCCCAACCCATCCCAACCCCACCCCCTCGAACACTCCACCCTCTCTTTACTCACTGATTGTACGACTTACCCCAGGATATACATGATAAACTGATGTATTATTTCTAAAACCGTAACATTTATCCCCTAAAAAAATATATATTGGCCAGGCACATATTGAGCTGCCCCACACGCCCTCCCCCACCCCCGCCCCACCCCCCCCCCCCCCCACCCCCCCGCCCCCGATAACATACTGGTGCCAAAACCGTCAGACTTATTCCCTTGAAACGATTTATAGCTTACATGCACAAATTGCCCCCTTACCCCCCCCCTCCCCCACCCCTATAAACCCGCTCGCTCTTGATCAAAACCAGGCCCCCACGTCCTTCAAATCTCCGCCCCACCCCCCTCACCGGTTATTCGACTTACAAGATTCACTTGATAAAGGATACATTTTCCTTCACAGCTGTCACATTTTGTCCCCCTCAGAAACGGGTTTTATAGTTTCCGCGCACAGACTGACTAAGATCATCCTGTTGACCCTGATAGCTACACTGTAGTTGTAAGGGGAGTCGCCGACCTATATCCTTAATGAGGACACGCAACTCGTAATGCGCGCGATCGGAGTATCACACACAGCTTGCAAAGATGAGTTTCGACGAAATCTTCAATCTCACAGCTGGAGTGTATTTCCATTTTTTTATAATATTCTACATACTATTTGTGCCTGACTTAAAGAGTGGGGAGAGCGTGTGAAAAAGTGAACACATTTTCGACACAAACAAACAGAGGAAAAATCTTTCCTAATGCGTCACGCGTCACACGAAGGTCTTGCGCAGTTATTGTTGTTGTTGTTGTTGTTGTTGTTGTTGTTGTTGTTGTTGTTGTTGTTGTTGTTGTTGTTGTTGTTGTTGTTGTTGTTGTTGTTGTTGTTGTTGTGTTCGTTGTTCTCAAATTAACTCGCATAATAATCAAGTCCGTGGTCACAGGACAGGCTCCAGTCACTCTGGAGCTGAGGAATACCCTGGGGAAAAAAACAAACAACCCAAGGTGTTGCACGCATATATCACACTTGACGCAATTCATGCCTCCACCAGCAACGAATAAAAATGAAATTCGGAGTCAGTCAGCGATGTGCCAGGTCTATACCTGGTGCATACGTCTCATTACTCGCGCCTGGAAATACCGACTACCACGTATATATTACACGTAGTATCTATTACTACGCCTACGCACAACAGACGCAAGTCAATTGAAAAACAGAAACAAAGAACAAATAAGAGGAGAAAGGACAAGAAAGGAAAGAGAAGAAAGCGAAGAAAGAAAACGAAAATGAAAAGAAAGAAAAGAAAAGAAAAGAAAAGATAACAAAAGCAAGAAAAGGCAAGACAAAAAGGACAGCAAGGAAAGGAAGAGAGAAAAAAAAGAGGAAAAAAAATGAGAAAAAAAGTCATACTAGCAGGCCCTAGGAACTGATTGAAGATGGCATTGGGCTCATAGAGGGTATCAAGTGCATCATCAAATGGCACTGGGGAGAGAACGCAACATGGCGAAGAAGTTAGGGCAGTCTTGCGCTATCTTGTCACGGCCATTGGAGGGCCCACAACTTTCAAGACGATGATGGCCATACCCAGACTTCAGTCTCTTGGGCATGACGTCCCCTCTCCCCCCCGCCCGCTTCCTCCTTCCCCCGGCTACTTAGAGATGCCCACGGTGGATGGCGCTGCCGCAGCCTTTGCGGGTCGCTCTGCGGCTTTGCGTCTCTCCGTTTTAAGCCAACTCCGCATGAACACATCGGCCTCCTCCTCTACTCGTCGAAATAATCTGCCAGCCTTCTGAGCAGCCTTTCGCCACCCTTAGAATTTCAGGGTATCCACAGAAGAAACCAGTGGTATACATTTGTCCCGGTATCGCATCGGCGGGTGGTTATTTTCCTCGGCGATAAGGCTCTTGGGAGAAGTATAAGCGGTGTGGAAGGCGTGCTTTGTTGTTGTTGCTGTGACGGTTGTCTCCGTTGTTGAAGCGCTCGTGTTGGTAAAACACGTAATGGCCAAATATAGACGGGCGATTTATAGTATAGTACCAGTTTGCAAGAAATGCGGGTCGACCGTAACTTCGTCGAACTCCCAGCTGACGGTGTTAGCGTGATTGGAAAAAAAAATGTGTTGTTTCCTACTTGACGTGCTCCTGGCTGCTGATTGCTGATTGACCATCTCTAGTCAATTGTCTCTGGAATAATCAATAAGTTTTGCAGATATGCACAACGGGCCACCCCCCCCCCAACTAATATGTATTTGAAAACACCACTCTGAAACAACACAATAACGAAGTCTAGAACATCACCCAGAACATACACATGTAAGAATGTCGGAACAGTCTGGAGTTTGGCGGAACGAAGAGGAAATATCGGAGATCCGGGTAGCATAGGAGGGGGGGGGTGGTTCCAGGGGGAGGGATAGCAAAATAGGAGGACTTCAGCAGCAACAACGTAGCACAGCAGCAGCACACCAGCAGCGAGTAGCTGACACAACGCACGGTAGAGGAAGAAGGGAGTAGCGCCCACGCGGCAGCGACAGCAGCAGTAGTAGCAGTAGGGAGAAGACGTCAGCAGGGGTAAAGGGGAGAGAGGTGGCACGGGGAGACACCAACCGCAATCTGAATCATGGCTGGGAGGGAGGTGTACGAGGACATGTCATCATCACAGGAACGGGAAGCAAGTTTCCAGGTGAAGATCAGGAAGCTGCGGAAGGAGCTGGAAGAGACGGAGTGCATGCGGAAGGAAGAGCTGGAGAGGAGGGAGGAAGCAAGGAGATCGAAGGGGAGTGACGAGCACGTGCGGGAGATACGGAAGCCGGGGGACCAAACAGCAGGCGCCGACAAGGAGGGTAACGGTGAGAACCAACGTCAGGAAGAACTGGGAAGGGAGAGAGATGAGAGTGAGAGTAGAAGGGCGGAAGAGAGGTGGAAGGCAATATTTGAGAGCGAGGTCAAAAAGGAGGTTGGTAGACGGATGCGCGCGAGAGACACGAGTAAGGACATGACCGAAATGGATGAACCTGCGAGTAACCCACAACAGCAGGAGCAGCACAAAGAGCCGAGGAGGCAAGACCGGCACCACCAGCCGGAGGGACGGAGAAACATGGGCCACCCCTGCGAACGCAGGGGGGTTTCACATGACACGGAGGCCGGGGAAGCTAGGGGAAGAACGAGACAAATGTTCCTCTCAAAGAATGCCGCCGAACGACGAAGCCAAAGCCAAGAGGTCGGGAGATGGGAAGCAGGAGGCAGGGGCCCGCAAATAGAGCCCACAGCTGAGGACGGCTACTGGAGGCAGATGGGACAGGAACACGGAGAAGGGTGGGAAGGAAGGGGTGGAGGTCCGATCACAGAACCTTCAGCCGAGGGCGGATATTGGGGAGGCAGGAGGGGAGGACCGGAACATGGAGGGTGGATACAGGGGGGAGAAGGGAAACGCCAGCACAGGGATAGGGCAGCAGAAGAAGATTGGTGGTTTAGTGACGAAAATGGTAGAGGAGCATGGACGAGGCAAATGGCCGAAGACGGCTACTGGGGGACGACGAGAGGAAGGGCTAATGAGAAGCGAAGATGGGCAGACAAGGAGGTGGCACCGGGGTGGGGAAGGCGAGAAAGGTTTGGGGGTGAAGGGTGGAAGCGGGGCGAAACGGGAGCGGACGGGGGTCCAGGGCCCAGCAGTTACTTCAGGGAGCCGGAACCGTCGTCATGGGCGCAGGTGATGGACATGGGGATGGTCATGTGGGGGGTAATCAGGGCAGACGGGGGAGTACCACCATGGGGTTCGGTGAAGGAACGGGCGATGTCATCGTTGTGTAGTGAGCGGTTCTTTATGAACAGGAAAGGAGAGGGGGACCTGATGCGTTTTTCCGACCTAGACATGACCATGTATTCGAGGACAGAGAAGTCGGGGAAGCGCCGGAGTGAGGGGGGGACAGCCCTGCCAGACAGGGTGGAGGCTACTCTGGGGGTGATCCTGTACATGGCGAGGTTAGCGACGGACGGGCACACGAAGATGGGGCGGGATGCGTTGGGAAGGGTGGAGAGTCAATGGGGGAAACCATTCCACAGCGTAAAGGAAGGGGTAAATCATTTTTTCGTGACGAACAGGAGGGTGGTAGAGTCGGAGTACTTCCAGGATGAGTTCGTGACGCGATTCAATATGGACCTAGCGGAGTTGGGGGAAGAGGTGCGGACGCAAGCGCTGAGGCTGAAGCGGAGGGGGAACACGTGGCCGACGGCGGAAGAGGCCGGGCCCCTACCAGTCCCGGAGTTTAAAGCAACGCGGGCGTGGCTGGATGTGGCGCCGCTGTACATGAGGGGGGGGGGTGAGTGGAGAGTTGGGGGAGGAAGAAAAGGGGGGGGGGAGGGTACGAGGAGGGACACCGGCGGGGGGAAGCGGGGCGGGGCGAGAGGGGTGCAGGGGGAGAACGCAAGGGCGAAGAAGGGAAGGAGGGGGGGGGGAGCAGGGAGTGTTTCTTCTCTAGGAGCGGCAAGCTCTGTCCGTACATGGAAAAGTGGGGGGACTGCAAGTTCGAGCACAAGGTCGAGAAGGGTGGAAAAGACGAGCGAGCGGGGGGGGAAGGGGCGAGAAGCGAGCAGCCCCGGGGGGGGACGAGGCGGGGGAGAAGAAGGGTAAGAAGGACGAATGAAGGTACGGGCCCTGCCAGAGCGCAGGGCCAGCCACGGAAGAACGCGGACTTGGGGGCGAAGGCAAGCACAGAGAGCGCCACCGGGCGGACCAGAAAGGCTGGGAGACTAACATCGCGGGGGGGCCGACACCGGGGTCGGTCAGACCAACCAAGTCAGGTGAAAAAAATAAGGGGCTCGAAGGGGGGGAAGAAGTAGTGGGGGGAAACCAGAGGGGAACAGGAACAGGAAAAGGAAAAATACGGGATGGAAAGGGAAAGGCAGTAGGTGACGCGGGGGATAAAAGAACACGGGGATAGGGTGCGTGAGAGGAAAGGGGGAAGGAGGGTACGGGAGAGGAACCGGACAGGAACAGGAAGGAGAAGCTAGTGGTATCGGGGCGGGAACGTCGAGAATAAGAAGTACAGAACTGGGAAAAGGGGGGAGCGACGGCGACCAGACCGCGAGCTCAAATAAACGGGGAGTGCACGGGGAAGGGGCCGTGAAAAGGGGGGGGGGGGGTGTACGGCAACGGGACCATACACGACCCGGCCGGGGGGGAGTACGGCAACGGGGCTGAGCAAGGGAAAAAGGGGGGTGTGTGCGGCAACGGGGCCGCACACAATCAAGTCGGGAACGAACGGGGCGGCGGGGCCGCGCAGGGCGACAGCGGCCAGGCCGCGGGTCCGAACGATTGGGGGGTGCGAGGCAAAGGGGCCACGCAAAAATCGTTTGGGGGGGTGTGCGGTGGGGGTGTGTGCGGCAACGGGGCCGCACACAATCAAGTCGGGAACGAACGGGGCGGCGGGGCCGCGCAGGGCGACAGCGGCCAGGCCGCGGGTCCGAACGATTGGGGGGTGCGAGGCAAAGGGGCCACGCAAAAATCGTTTGGGGGGGTGTGCGGTAAGGGGACCGTACACGACCCGGCCTGGGGGAGGCGCGGCAACGGGGCCGCGCAAATAAAGGGTGCGTGTGTGTGCAGCGACGGGGCTGCACACGACGATCACGCCGGGGGGGGACGCGGAAACGGGGCCGCGCAGAGCGACGGCGGTGAGGCCGCGGGCGCGCACAAACGGGGGGTGCGAGGCAAAGGGGCCGCGCAAAAAAAAGGGGGGGGGGGTGTACGGCAATGGGGCCGTACACGACCCAGCCGGGGGGGAGCACGGCAACGGGGCCGCGCAAAGAAAACGGGAGGTTGTGGGCGGCAACGGGGCCGCACACAATCTGGTCGGGAACAAACGTGGCGACGGGGCCGCGCAGGGCGACGGCGGCCAGGCCGCGGGTTCCAACAAATGGGGGGGTGCGAGGCAAAGGGGCCACGCAAAAGGTGTGTGTGGGGGTGTGCGGTAACGGGACCGTACACGACCCGGCCTGGGGGAAGCGCGGCAACGGGGCCGCGCAAATGAAAGGGGGGTGCGTGTGCAGCAACGGGGCTGCACACGGCCAGGCCGGGGGGGTACGCGGCAACGGGGCCGCGAAAAGAAAAGGAGCGGGAGTGGGCGGCGATGGGGCCGTACACGACCAGGGGGGGGGGGGAACGTGGCAACGGGGCCGCGCGGGAAAAAGGGGGGGGGGGGGGGCGGCAACGGGGCCGTACAAAACCAGGTAGGGAGGGGAGCGCGGCGACGGGGCTGCGAAAAGGAGAAGGGGGGGAGCGAGCGACAAGGGGGCCGGGCACGCCCAGGAACGGGGGGCCTTCGGCAACGGGGCCGGAGGAGCGGGGCGTAGAGAAGGATTTACCCACCGGAAGGGAAGGACAGAGCGTAGCCACGGGGCGGCGCACGAGTACAAGGGCGAGGAACGGGAGACGGTCCTAAGGTGGAGGAGCGCAATGGGGCGCCTGGGGAAGACAGGGGAAGACGCAGTCGAAAGAGATCGCCTGCTGGAGGTCGTGGCTAGGTTGGGAGAGGAGATGCTACTAAGGAAAGGAGGGGACGTAGGGAAGGTGGTGTGGGCGTTAGGTGGGGAGCTGCTCGCGCCACATATTGACGTAGAGCGCGTGAAGAAATTCTTCGGGGAACGACACAAGGTCGACCAGTTTGCACTGCTGGAACAGATAGCGAGGGTAGGCGTGCCGGTGGACGTGGGACCCGGAGGTAATCTCGAGCGGGAACTGGCATACGGGAATCATAGCAGCGCCAAAAAATATATGGCCGACGTGTGGGAGAATGCAGTGGAAGACGTCAAGAAAGGGAGAGCGATCGTGATGCCGGTGAGAGTAGCGCGGAGCGTGCGAGGTTTGCGGATCAATCCCGTGGGGGTAGTGGAAGAAAAAGGTAAGAGGAGGATAGTCCATGATTCGACGTTCAGCAGCGAACCGGAGCAACCCGGGGGGGGGGGGCGGCCGGTTAATGAGACGACGGACTGGGACCAGATTCCAGAATGCCACTTGGCGGGCGTGATGGGCCAAATTATCAAGAGGGTGCTGGGGCTGCGGAACAAATTCGGGACAGGTAAAAGGATCCTGATACAAAAATGGACGTGAAGAGTGCCTTTCGACAGGTGGGAGGGGATCCAGCAGGGGCAGCAAACTTCGGGTACGTGCTGGGAGGGTATTTGTTTATCGACTTGCGGTTGCAGGTCGGATGGAGGGGGAGCCCAGGATGGTGGGGTGTGATCGCCAGCGCGATCCAGCAGGCACAGAGGCAGACGACAAAGGCATCGGCGACGATCCTAGCTGCTGGCAAGGAGGCCACAGCGCATGTCCAAGTCGCGGGGCATACGGGAGTAGCGGTGGAGCCGCTGCCGCGGGGCTGCATAGTCGCGGAGGCGGAAGGGGGAGGGGAGGAGGACCCAGCGTGGGTGGTTTTTTTTCATGGATGATGCGGTTTCGGTGGAGGTGCAGTGGGAAGCAGGCGGGGGAAGGTGTTTAGTGCTGTCGCAGGCACTGGCGTCGAATCACCACCAAGCGATGGGGGAGAGGGCAGTGGGAGAGGAGCCTCTGCTGTCACATAAAAAGGTGACGGATTGGGCCCCCCGGCAGGAGGTACTGGGTTTTTGACTTAGACACGGAGAGAATGACGATATCCTTGCCGGGAAGGAAGATCACGGAGCTACGGGAGATGCTCCAGGAAGTGGCCCGAGGAGAGGAGCAAGGCGACGGTACGGGAGGTCCTCGTGCTGGCAGGCAAACTGCACCACGTGGCGTACGTGATTAGACCAGGGCGGTATTTCGTGCGGCGGCTTCTGCAGCTGAGCAAGCTGCATCTGAATGGGCAGGAGAAAAGGGGGGGGGGGGGGGCATGGGGAAAGGACAGGAAGAAGGCAGAGGCAAGGAGGGTGGTATATCTGACGGAAGAGTTCATGGCGGACGTGGAATGGTGGAGATGGTGCCTGACGGAGGGCTTGGCCGGGCGGGGGGAAGAGTTGGCGGCACCGTTCTTCCGGTTCGTGAAACAGCCTCATAAAAGGACCTGGTTTTCCGACGCATCATTCGAGGCAGTAGGGGGGCTATGTTTGGAAACGGGGGTGTACTGGAGGTACAACCTGACCGGGGAAGAGAGAGCGAGGACGGTCAGGAGCAGGAGAAGGGAGCACGTGAACAGGCTGTCCATCAATGTTCTGGAGCTGCTCGGGATGGTGATGACGGCCTTCGTGATGATTGTGATCAGGAAGGATAGGCCGGGGAGGGTGGGAGAGCCAGTACTGATGAGGGGGGGATAGCTCGTCGGCGGTTCAGTGGGTGAAGAATTGCAAGGGGGGAAAAGGGGAAGTGAGATCGGGAGGGATGATGAGAATTTTGGGGGTGTTGGAGCAGATTGGGGGGTGGTGCTTCCAGGCGAAGCACGTATGGGGGGTGGAGAACGGGTTAGCAGACGGGATAACAAGGTGGAAGGAAGACGAAATCCAATCGAGGCTGACCAAAGAATGCCCTGCCGTCCCGTGGCAGGTCCAGGAGCTTGGACCGGAAGGAGAGGGGATGTGTTCGGAGATTTTGCACGCGGCTACGGACTTGGGCGGGTTGCGAAGTCGACTAGAAAGACTTATGCGCAAGGTTGGAGAATGTGGGTGAGTTGGAGGACGATGAGGGGAAAAGGGAACTGGTTAGGGAAGGAACTGGACGAGTGGGAGCTGGTGGAGGAGCTGACAGAGTTCATGGCCTACTGCTGCGCGGAAAGGAAGAATAAGGAGGCGACAGTGGCAGGGAAGCTGATGGCGGTTAACTTTTATCACGAGCAGTGGGGGGGGCTGTCGCTGCCGCTGCAGCACTTCAGGATTCAGGCAGTGAAGAAGGGAATCAGGAGGGCGCATGCGGAGGCGGAGAACCAGGCACGGGTAAGGAGGCCGCTGACGTGGGAGATGATCAGAGTGATGGAGGAGAGTATCGGCGCGTGGGGGGTAGGGGGAAGGATCGTGTGGATCGGGCTGGCACTGACGTATCAGCTGCTGCTGAGGGCTTCGGAACTATTCGCGGAGGAAGGAGGAAAGGTGCATGAGGTTTACTGCTTGAGGAGGGGGGACGTGGCTTTCTCGAGAACGGGGTGCAGCTGGGACCGGGAGGGAAGGAAGCCGCGGATATGGTGGAGATCCGTTTCAAGGGGGGGAAAGGAGACCAGGGGAGAAAAGGCGCGGTAGCCGTGAGAACAAAAGGTTCGGGGGGGGTCGGGGGGAGGATGGAAGGGAACGTAGTGGACCTGATGGCGGAGCTAGTAGGCTACTACGGGGAGACGGTTCCGGGGGGGGAAAACGCCCCGCTGATGACCTACAGGAGCGGGGGAAGATGGAAGGTATGGACGAAAGGGCAAGCGACGTTTTGCTTAAGGAGCGGGCTGGAGAGAGTGGCGAGGAAATGGAAGAAGCAAGGGAAGGGGGCAGTGGGAGAGCTGGTTCCAGAGGAATTCGCGCTGCATTCCGGAAGAATAGGGGGAGCGACAAGGCTGGCGGAGATGGGAGCACAGCCGTGGGTGATCCAGAGAGAGGAAGGTGGGCGTCGCAGGCATTCATGGGGTACGTGAGATCGAATATGGAAGACCCCCTTTGGGTGTCAAGAATTTTGGTAGGAGGTCAGGAGCGCCGGGCAGACAGCCGGGGCAAGGGACGAGATGGGGGGGGGGGGGGGGGGGGGGGGGGAAGGGGGGGGGAAGGGGGCGAGGGTAGGGTAGGGTAGGCGCGAGCGTAGAACGCGGCTTCCGAATGGGCTTCTGGTTGTTGAGGTGATCTGTCGGGTAGGGGGGCAGGTCAGCCGCGTACAATAGCTGGGAGAGGGAGCGGGGGAGGGAGAGGGGGGGCAAGGAAAACCGGACGAGGGTGAGCCGTCAGTTTCCACCCCCCCACCCTCCCCCGCGGGCGGGGGGGAGAACGCCATGATATTAATGAACACGCATATTTTCGTGAAGAGGAGACCAAAATGTAAGAATGTCGGAACAGTCTGGAGTTTGGCGGAACGAAGAGGAAATATCGGAGATCCGGGTAGCATAGGAGGGGGGGGGTGGTAGCAAAAATAGGAGGACTTCAGCAGCAACAACGTAGCACAGCAGCAGCACACCAGCAGCGAGTAGCTGACACAACGCACGGTAGAGGAAGAAGGGAGTAGCGCCCACGCGGCAGCGACAGCAGCAGCAGTAGCAGTAGGGAGAAGACGTCAGCAGGGGTAAAGGGGAGAGAGGTGGCACGGGGAGACACCAATCGCAATCTCCCACCCTCCCACCCGATTGCTTCACGAGCAGGAGGGCTAAAGGGGAGGGGGGGGGGAGGGGGGCTTCTGGTTGTTGAGGTGATCTGTCGGGTAGGGGGGCAGGTCAGCCGCGTACAATAGCTGGGAGAGGGAGCGGGGGAGGGAGAGGGGGGGCAAGGAAAACCGGACGAGGGTGAGCCGTCAGTTTCCACCCCCCCACCCTCCCCCGCGGGCGGGGGGGAGAACGCCATGATATTAATGAACACGCATATTTTCGTGAAGAGGAGACCAAACAACACTCACTCATGACAATGTACTACTAACCGGTTGGGTTACAACATACATACGTCAGCAACAGAGATACATTGGAAGAGAGAAATACGAAATAAACAAAAACAAAAAGCAAAAAACAAAAAAACAAAAACAAAATAATAAAACAAATAAAAACAAAGATAAAAAAAAACAAAAATGAAACAAACAAAACGAAGGGATATCGAAGAAACAACCCAACCGGAAAGGAGAGCCAAATTATGTGAGGTAATGCCAAGAGTTCGATATAGACCAACACTCACTCATGACAATGTACTACTAACCGGTTGGGTTGTTTCTTCGATTTCCCCTTCGTTTTGTTTGTTTCATTTTTTGTTTTATTTTTATCTTTGTTTTTATTTGTTTTATTATTTTGTTTTTGTTTTTTTGTTTTTTGCTTTTTGTTTTTGTTTATTTCGTATTTCTCTCTTCCAATGTATCTCTGTTGCTGACGTATGTATGTTGTGTCTGTCGTACCCAGTACTAGGGCATGACATTGCGTTGTCGAATGCATTACGATGCATTATCTCTGTGTCGTGGCTTGTGACCACAGAGCTGATCTTTCTAGGGTGAAGAATCAGTACGGACACTGGGTGTGCTGGATGTCGACGAGTAGAAGAACGGTTTAATGTGAAGAACACACACACACACTAATAATGACTACCGTTTTTTATGTGAACCCAATTCCGAGCTTCATTCATCAGTTTTCGATCGGATAAATCCGAGCACATGCCGACAGACCCTTTAGTCTGGCGACCAAACGTGTCAAGTGCGTTTTTTATGATAGTTTCACTTGATCAAGCATCCGGAGCCAGCAAGGTGCCTAATCATGTCCGCTGCGTGTGATGAGAAAATTTGTACATGGACCAATTGCATAATACAACAGGAGTCAGTCAAGATCGAGTCGATCGGTGCAACTAGGTTGGGGTATCGCAATATTACAGCAGCAGCAGCAGAAATACACCTCACTTCTTTCGTTTTTCCCATCCCATTTTTTGTGATGCTCGCATTACTCTCGCCCTCCCAGTAGCATAACTTAAGTCCGGGGTCACATAGCGGGCTCCCCACCCCTCTCCTCACTACGGAGCCTGCCCTAATTTTTATCGCGAGGAGAATTCAGCTTTTCATCCCTTCCTTGTCGATTCGCTTTGATTAGTGCCAACTCACGCTGCTAGGTGATTTCAGCAGTTAGTTGCTTTTTTTTTCCAATTTTTTTTTTCAAATGAAAAAAGCCAACGAAGCCCACAACGGTGTTGACTCAAGGACCAACGCCAGTATTAATAGCAGGTGTAATGGAGTGTAACCCCACTAGACCATCGAGGCGACCAGCTCAATATCACTCACTGCCCCGGTGGGATATCAGGCTAAATCCTCGAGCCTGGTATTACAGTTCAGCTTCGTGGGCTCGATTCTCCCCGAGTGTG
>JABAKD010000111.1:0-25000 GCA_012845835.1 Undaria pinnatifida
CGACCATTCGCTTCGTTTCTTTTTTCACATATTGCTACCAGGTGTATGGCTTAGGTTGGGTAAGCTATTGGTAAACTTTTTGCGAGTTGTCAAACGGACTAACACTCCACTGATACCTTGACAAAGCTCACATACACATATAACGTTGGTTCAAATCTCACATCCACATATAACAAACCCCTACATCTATGCCACCTAAAGTCCTTTCCTCCCCCGCCCCCACCCCCAACCTCCCTGATCCCCCCACCCCATCGTACCCCCACCCCCTCAAACACTCCGCCCTCTACTCTCTGATTGTACGACTTACCCCAGGATATACATGATAAACTGATGCATTATTTCCAAAACCGTCACAATTATTGTCCCCGTAAATGAATGTAAAGTTTCCACGCACAGATTGAACTGCCCCATCCCCCCCCCTTCCACCTCCCCCCGCCCCCCATGATAAGCTTGTGCATTTTTTTTTCATTTCCCAAAAACCGTCAGATTCATCCCCTCAACAGGTTTTTAGATTCCACGCACAAAATGCCGGCCCGTCCGCCCCCCCCTTCCCCGCCCTTCCAACCCCGCTCCCTTTCGATTAAAACCAGGCCCCCACGGCCTTCACAACTCCGCCCTCCCTTCACCGGTTAATCGACTTATATGATCCACTTGATAAATGGATGCATTTCTTTCCACAGCGGTCGAATTTCGTCCCCCCCAGAAACGGGTTTTTTAGTTTCCGCGCACAGACAAACTAACAGCACACTGTTGACCTTGATAGCTACTACACTGTAGTTGCAAGGGCAGTAGCCGACCTATACCCTTATGAAGAAACACAACCCGTAATACGCGAGATCGGAGCGTCACACATAGCTTGCAAAGATGAGTTTCGACAAAACCTCGATCTCACAGCTGGGGTGCATTTCAATTTGTTTAATAAGTGTCCCAGTAATTCGTTGGTCTTTTCGAAGCAGCACGATGAGATTGAAATTCTTCTCTTGAAATCAGCAATGAACATATCTTGATTGGCAATTTGAGGTACACGAACTCGGGAATACGACGTTACCTATTATGGTACCAATGGCGTTGGTTACATTCCTACGTTTTTATTCATGTATTTTTTGTATTATTTTGATTGAAAGTTTCACGCCAGCAGCAGCAGCAATGCTGAAATAACATTTCAGAAGATGAAGACCTGGTAGTGATGTTTTGTGGCATTTTTGGTGATTTTAACTTCGCGTAATGATTGTAAATGACACAAAGGCTCCGCATGGGTGCCAGCATCATGCTTCAGACAGCCTGGGGCAGCAATTCGAATTGTTCGATACAATACTTGATAGAGCAAACAAAGTCACCACACAAAATCGCTATCTGCGCGTACAGTATGTAACGATGCCAAGAATTCGATGGAGACTTGAATATCTCAACATCGTACTAACATTGATAGCTATCGTTTTTTGTAATTTATATGATTCCAAGCTTCGTTCATCAGATTTCGATCGTATAAATCTGACTACACGGCGACTGACGCTATAGATAGTCTGGCGACGAAACGTGTCTTGTGCGTTTCTTATGATATTTTAACACAATCAGCCATCTGGGGGCAGCACGGTGACTGACCACGTCCGCTACGTGTCCTCTTCGTAGCCACTGCGAAACGCGCAATGAGCCAGCTTCTGAAATTTACAATGCATGACAAAATATTCGACAACATTCGACCTCACAGCTGGAGTGTATATATATATATTTTTTTGTGATAATAGCATCATCTTCATCCGAGCCTCCCAGATTGACTGTCTGTGTGTTGTCTGATCGTTGTGAACAGACGCGCTGACGTTGGTCCAGGGGCGAAATAGGGTGGTGTGACTGCCTTCGTCATTCAAATCCTTGAATGATATTGCAATGCTGCTGTTTTTTGCTAGCTGTGGAGATTGCTCACTTCTTCTAGATACAGTACGCGACTACAGCGCTTACGATTTTGTCAGCTAAGTATTTCAGACTCAAGTTTCATTAGACGAAAACAAACATATGTCAGTGTTGTTTGATCGCGCATTAGGCAGGATTCATATACAAAGTAGGTGTCATCCGGGCACGAAGGGGTCACATGCCGGGATCAGAATCTATCCCCACATGATATCTCCCTGCAGGGAGTGGGAATCCCAACCCCACCTGCCGACTGACTTTCTGATTGGCCATGATTCGAATGTTGAGCTAGCTTTACCTCGGGAGGATGTAGGGTGCCATCCCCGGTCCAGGGGAACTTTCACGTCTCCTAAACTTCCATCGACCGGGGAAGCTTTATCGGGTCAATACCACCATGCACGGTGAGAAAACCCCAATCCCGTTGGATAGTCGCTGAATGGGATCGAGCTACACAACGCCGCCCAGGGCGGATAGAGGCCATTCAATGGGGGGCATTTCCATCGCACACGGGGAAAAAAGGGTTCCATCCACGATTCATAAATCCCTTGTGTCTCTACAGCTCCGAACCCGCGGGAAAAAAACGATAACCTCCCGTGTCGACACCCGTCCGCACGACGGGGACCTTCAACCATATCCGCTTACCGCCGATTTCTTGGGGCTCGGACACATGGGCAACGCCACCATGGTAGGATATACAGTCCTGTGCCCGATTCAGAAATCTTGACAAACCGCGGACGATATCCGATTTCTCCCCGGGCCGACACAGCCCAGCACGATGGTGCGACTATAAGCTATTATTCACATTGGCTTATCGTTGAGCGGCTGTGCACCTTGTTGAGCAAGGGACACCCGGGGAGGAGATAGACCAGCAAACGTGCAGGGGGCATTGCGACGCAGCCGATAAGGATAGGCCCTATCGCCGTTGCAGAAATCCTTCCATACCCTATCAACGCCAACAAACCGGGGACGAAAACCGACTTCTCCCGGGTCAACACCACACAGCACGGTGTGGAAGCCTTAGCTAGCTGAGGTTCATGCACAACGCCAGGACCACAAACCAGGGTCCAACCCCGGTTCAGAAACCCTTCATTGAGGGGGAGGGAAACATAAAAATCGTCTATTTTCAACAACTACACTCGGAATAACCCATTTGTTTACGCTCTTCTCGTGTCCACCCGGTGCGGTCCTTTGAATATACGAAGGCCCATGTCATGCTTTGTTTTATTGTACGGGGTTTCGACAGAAGTACATGTTATGTACGGGATTTAATTTTCATTTGAAGTTTTGTTCTGGTGTTGTTAGGCCGGATCCTACAGGAGATATGGGGGAACAGTATGGTCAACGTAGAATGCACTGCCTTTCCAAATCTGTTGTTATTGTCGTTTGGACCACCCTACCTAGTTGTTGAGACATTGTGATTTATGGGCGATGAAGTACCTTCCACTGTGATGGTCAACACGTCGTGGTGAAGTCCACAGCGCACTCCAGAAGTTGGGAGTAGGGTTCATTCGAAAACTCTTGGCGCATGACATTGCCGAGAAGTACTTCAGATTATTTCAACAGTTGTAGGACCCTGTTGAAAAATTATGTATATATATATCCCAAAATTAGGGACCAGATACTTTATTTATGTTAGGGCGCAACCGTGTTCGCACACCGCCATGGTATGCGGCCAAATTTATGAACATGATCTACGCCCGGGGTTGGGGTTGCCCACGACTGGCGTAGGGTAACCGGGAAAGGTGAGCTCGCCCTGAGACTGGGGACGCTACACGATTCATGCGGTATGGCTGATGTTGTGTTCAGGCATCTGCTTTCAGGCTGACTTTGCGGGCCAGGATCAACACGTCACCGTCAGGTTGTGCTTTATCGTGCGGCGATCAACTTGCTACGTGTTGCCGCGTGTGCCGCTCACGGACACATGCCAAAGGAAAGGTGCACAATCTCAAGTTCGGAATATCCTCTATATTGGTAGAGGACCTGCGCGGTCCTCACATAAAACTGCTTTATTCTAAACTGAACGTGCAACCCGATCACATAACCTATTAAGTGTAATGTTCGCGACAACAATAATGGTATATGGACGATTTTGTGATGCGGAGCCCCGTTATGCACAACACATGTATTCCAAATGGTACAACGTCTGTCAGGGTTTGCTGCCTGGTGTAGTGGCTAATGAGGTACTCTCAGGGATGGGGCTGTGGTCGTTGGCCAGCCGGATAAAAAGTCCCAGTGGAACAGGATGTTCGATGTTATCCCATTTGTGATAGGCTGCAGTTAGGGGTGTCTTAACCGGCCCTTATGGAAGTGCCATTATTCGCCGGCACATGTCAAACTGCCAGCATGTGGCTCAGTGCTCTAGTCACCTCTGTTAGGGTATGCTCACTGAGATTACCGATAACAGTCTGCGCCCAGGGTTCAAGTTGTGGCAGGTCGAATGTTCCCAGCTTTCAAGATGTCACGGCCATCGTAAAGGTTTACGGCCTTGTGTGAGCGTGTGGCTCCAGGGTGGTTGGATGGCTTACAACCTCTTTGTCACAAGCGTTATGCTCTACGTCGGGATTGGTGGAAAGTGTGTTTCATGTCTTGTGCCAATGCGTCGTGAGTGTAATATTTGGTAAAATAGTACTGCGCATGCGACTCGTTGCGTGGGGTTGATTTGAGTTTCTGGTCCACGTATGTACGCCTTATCTCACTTTGACACGCTTCTTTCGACCGCAAGGGGCCTCTCTTGTGCGATTTTGCTCCGCAACCCATTACGCCGAACGTATTACTTCTTTCAAAAAAATATGTACTGTACTGGTGTAAGAAGTTTTGTGAGAGGTGCAACCCTCCTGGACCTCGACACGTGCAGTTGGGAGGCCTGGACGCATTCCGGGATATCCTCAAACCGTAACGCATATCGTGATCATATATAGAAGTATTCGTACCTTGTGACGCTATAATATATGCTTCTGAATATGTTACTGTATCTTGTGACGCTGGATAAGAGAGTCGTGGATATAATTTTAGAGATGTTTTCCTCTGGAGAATGCATCTCCCTGTTTTTCGTGCCAAACACATTAACCAGAACGTTGTGAGGCTTCTCACTAGAGGAGTGGTTTTGTTAAACGTCTCACTTCAGAAGTGGTGTTTTGGGGTTTCTAACTTGAAAAGTGGTGTCGTTCGTGTACAGTTCATTTTATCCAAACTCGAACTTTGTATGTGTAAAAGGCAGATGAACTTGTCAACCAGCCAAGACCAAAATGTCCTGTACGTCATATGTACGTAAAGAACCCTTTCGAAGAACGTACGAACGGCATTTGGTAGTTTACCAGAAGAGGACTAACGTAACCGCCCCGGAACAGTTTGGGGAAACAACTTTCCCCCTACCGTGGAACGTGTCTGGCACTGGCCTAAGCCGGACGCGTGCTACGATAGAGTATCTCTTTTTGCCTGAATCACGGGGCTCCTCAATACATTAATCGTCGGAAAAAAATGAATAATTGGCGAACTATGTTGCGTAATTCTCAGCGTGTACCTACGCCATGGGGTCTTTCATCCGGTAGCCATTTTGTTTTTCCAAATTCTCTTTGGGGGAGAAGTCTTAAGCTCTGAAAGTGAGAGACTCCAGAAAAAAAGTGGTGCAACTATATCGTGGAACGCGTCTGGCACGGGCCTAAGCCGGTGGATCTCCGGAAGGTGTCATTGTTGTTGTTGTTGTTCTCACATTACCTCGCATAATCAAGTCCGTGGTCACAGGACAGGCTCCAGTCACTCTGGAGCTGAGGGATACCCCAGGGGAAACACACACACATCCCACGGTGGTACACGCATATATCACAGCTGACGCAATTCATGCCTCCACCAGAAACATTTTAATTTGAAATCGGGAGTCAGTCTACGATGTACCAGGTCTAGGCCGGTGCATACGTCTCACTACTCACGCCTGGAGAAACCAAGTATTCCGATTGCCACCCAAGTAAGAATACCACATATATATTACACGTAGTATCTATCACTACGCATACGCACGACAGGCGTAGGTCAATTGGAGAAAATAAACAAAGAAAAAAAAGAAAACAAAGGAAAGGAAATAAAAGAGAAGGAAAACGACACAAGACGAAAAAGGCAAGCAAAGAGAAGAAAAAGACAAGAAAAGCAAGAAAAGACAAGACAAAAAATCAAGGAAAAAGGAGAGAAAAATAAGAAAAAAGAAATAGAAAAAATAGAAAGAAAAAAGTCATACTAGCAGACCCCAGGATTTGGCTAAGGATGGCATTGGGCTAACAGAAGGTATCACGTCCATCATCAATGGCACCTGGGAGAGAACGCAACATGGCGAAGAAGTCAGGGCGGTCTTATGCTATGTTGTGACGGCCATTAGAAGGCCCACAACTTCCAATACGATGATGGCCAAACCCAGACTTCAGTCTCTTGGGCATGACGCTCCCCCTTCCGCCCCTCCCCCTTCCTCCCTTTCTCCCTCCCCCCTCCCCCTCTCCCCCAGTCCCCTCCCCGCCCCCCCCCCCCTTCCCCCTCCCCCCGGCCGCTTAGAGATGCAAACGGTGGATGACGCTGCCGCAGCTTTTGCGCGAAGCTCTGCAGCTTTGCGTCTCTCCGTTTCATGTCAATTCCGCATGAACAACTCGCCTCCCTCCTCTACCCGTCGAAACCATCTGCCAGCATTCTGAGGACCCTTTCGCCATCCGTCGAATTTCATTCCAAAGACCGACATATCCTCCTTCAGATGATCCATCCAGTCTTTCTCTTGCCCCCCTGAGTAGCCCTTACCCCCAACAAACTCCCCAAACATCACCCTCTGTGGCAGACGCTCCTCCCCCATGCGTGCCAAGAATCCCGCAAAAAAATCCACCGTTTGCGCACTATCACCTCAACGCTCTCGGAATCTGTCTGGATAAGCGCGTCGGCGTACGATAGAGTGTGGTCGTCGCGCTTCCGTTTCCGCCATCCAAGGCATCGGAGGAGCATGGAGGGGTAACCCGTCGTAGCCTGTCATAGTCAGGCTTCTTCGGGATCCACGTCATGCAACCGTACAGCAGTATCTCGACCACCTCAGCTTTCAGCAACCGCACTTTCAACCGTGAGCGCACACCCGGGCGATCATAGATTTCCATCTTGTACCGTTGGAAGCACGCCCAGGCCCTCTGAAGACGCCGCGGTATTTCAGTGCTAAGGTTTCTGTCTGCGGTGATAGCCCCGCCCAAGTATTCAAACTGGATTGTTTGTTTGTAAACCTGGCCGGCTGCATTGATCGTGAAGGACGCCTGCCCCCCGCTTTAGGTTCCCAGGCACATTATCTCTGTTTTTGCCTCGGATACTGTAAGCCCCAACGACGAGCACGCAGTCACGATCGCCGTCATCATCCTCTCCAGCCCTTCTGATGATCGCGATACGATGCCCGCATCGTCCGCGTACAGCATACCCCACAATCTCTGCACCCCCTCCCCCTCCTTCCCCATTCGTCCGTCGATTTTGCCTGTGCGTGAAGTGCCCTTCTTCTCGCCTTCCTTCTTTCGTTGGAGCTGCACCATGTTGTCCGTGATGGCTGCATCAGCGAAGAAGCGTTTCTCGGCCACACGCAGTTCCGCCGTGAAAAACAATTTGAACAGCAGTGGCGCGAGCACGCATCCTTGCCTGAGACCTTGCCCCACGTCGAACTTATCCGAGCACTCTCCATCATCCAGCCGCACGCATGCTTGCATACCGTCGTGGAATTGGCGATTGACGGCGAACATTCTCGGTGGCACGCCAAAACGAGCAAGGACATCCCACAAAAGGCTTCGGTCGACGGAGTCGTATGCCTTGGTGAGGTCGATAAAGCACATGTACAAGGGGGTGTCCTTCTTCCACGCCAGTTCTTGCAGTCGTCGTACTATGAACATCATGTCAACCGTCGAGCGTTGGGGTCTGAACCGACACTGTTCCTCCGGCAGAATGTTCTCGCGTTCGCGATAGTCACTCAGGCGACCCGCAATGACTTTGAGGAGTACTACACCGGCGTGAGCCGCGAGGGAGATGCCACGATTATTGCCACATGGTGTACCGGTCCCGGACTTGGTTCAACACGGTTGGTAGACCTGAGCGCGATATTTTTCGAGACGAGCACCAACCAATACGTGTTCTCTCAATTGGTGCTACGCACTGGGGGGGTAGCAAAGACTTTTTTGCCTGATGGGCTTCCTCAAGAAAGTAACGTCCCAAGCACGTCGGAAATACGGGTAATGTTGTTACAACCTAGCCAGTCCTCGGCAACGACAATTTTTATCTTACTAACTGCTCTGGCGTGAAGTACGAGTGGCCACCATGGAAATGCACGGGATGGGTTAGGTGGGACACAGTGGTCGCGGGAACACCTCCCGCTGGGACTCGCCTCCACGGGAACGTACGATGTATATTGGGTGGGAAATACCTCAAGGAAACCTACCGCGGGACCCAAACAACACGGGATTACTTCCAGCAAGAACTGTATCGACATTCACGCGTTGCGTCTTGCAACTTTGACCAATATTTTTATATATCATCAAATATGATAAGCAGCATGAGCTTCAACGCTGATCATCCATAAACACCCCACAAGAGATTACGAGAGAGAGGTAACACGTCGTGTGAGAGAATAAAAATCGACACCATTAACCAAGTAAACCGCGTCGGAGATGATAGTCACAGTGACACCCTGACGCGTGTGCATGAGCCACCACTGCGTTACGCGCCTGATCGAAGCGTGTTCTTGGGACATGCATTACCAGAAAAACTTACCGTAGTGAAAAACAATGTGTCATACTTTCCTACCCCAACCAAAAAGGCGGAGAAGACACGATGGAGACCGCGGTCAAAGAAGCAAAGGAGGAGACGACAGATGATTTAGGGAGGCTTCACGCCAAGCACTATGTATCACTTGTTTATGCAACTGCTTACTGTTTCGTCCGCCTTCAATCGAAGTGTCAATATTCTTGGTTGAGCGCCTGCGACTTGTCTGTGTGCTCTGGTTTCAAGTAAAGACATTTCTCGAGACCCCTAGTCTACTACCGTTTTTTTTGTTTCATTACCAAGTTTTGTTGCATTGCGCGCATGTTCTTGGGGAGGAATAAAGGCAATGAGGGTGGTGGAGGAACTGCTGTCGTCTCAATAGTAGGCAGGTGACAGACCATGCAGCCGCGTTTTCTTTTTGATAGTAGTTGATACCGCGAGGTCAGTTAAATGATGTTTTCTGCACTGTTTCCTTATGTCGGTTTCGGACAGTTTGACATTTTGGGCTTAGCGCGATGTATTTCAGTTGACTATATCTTGGTTCCTTTCTTTCCTCTCCTCTTCCCCCTTGCGTTCCGTGCCTTTTCTCCCTGATTTCTCTTCTTCCCTGTAAAAGTTTGTCGTTGGGTTATTCATTTATTCGTTTTCTCTGCCTTGCTCCCCTTCGAGCTGTCTCGTGTGCGGGTTTCTGTACGCCACTCTGTCTAATGCAGTGCGTTTGGCATTGTGTTTCGAAAGCGTCGAACCATGTTCAATAAATTTTTGGTGTATACCTCTGTCTTGTATCAGTTTGTCACCACAGATTGCATATCATCTGTAGGACGAGGCATCGGGAAGGGCACTGAGTACCTGACTGTTGAATTTTTTTTTTCTCTTCGCACCTTTTACTGTCCAGCTTCTGGACAAGCCGTGGTCACAGGTGTCGTCCTTTATCCCCCCCGGTTCTTGCCATCAACGCTTTTCGCCCACAGGGTTCAGAACTTTCATTGCTCGTCGATTATACATCGAATTTTGCTGACTCACGCTCTCGCGCTTTCAGCATATCAATTTGAGAATTTATAAGAGTATGCACTCGGCCGGGTTCAAACGCACGAAACGGACCTATACCAGGCTCGAGGATAACCTGATACGCCACCGAGGCGACCTGTATCGACAATGCAAGATGCTGACTCGTGAAAGCACCAATATGGTGTAAATGTAAAGAAGAATGCTCTCTCCCACGTACGCATACATGCACGCAAGCACACACAAACGCGTACAAAGAGAAACACCACACATATGTCACTCTCAAGAGCAATTTAGGTTCTCGTTTGTGGGCAATCTGTCGTGTCGAACGTTTGGGTGAACTGTTGACCAAGGCTACGGTAGGGGGTGTACCCCCACTTTCATTGGTGTTATTGAGCTACTCACACGAGTGGCTCTGTACCCCACGGATGAAGATGGTTTAGGAATACGTTTCGGCGCAGCTTAGATCACCTTTGCATTGCGGATTAATTTCGTCAATGTAAAAAATGAAGAATACGTAAGATCGCGTAGGAACAAAGGGGTTACTCGCACGAGTGACCCATAGCCACTGAAATTAAAGGCGCAAAAAGGGACCCCCCTACCGTAGCCTGGGCCTGTTCCATATATATATATATATATATGAGGAGCAACCCCAAGAACCCGCTTTCATTCCGAAAAGCTGTTCGAAAATTCGATTAACGAACACGATACGAAAATCGACGCAAGGACGAACGGATGTCTCCAAGGGGGGTCGTGGACCAGATATGGGTGCCGGATAAGAATTTGGAACAACCGAACGCCAGATAGAATGCGGTAAGAACACCCTGAAGCCAGGCCGTATACCATTTCGAACGGCGTAGCATTACGCGTCACGGTGTGGTCCCACCTGGCCCGGAACAACACACCCAATCCTGTGCGCAGTATTCACACCATTTGGACCAGACCACCAACCATGACCGTCTACAGAACATGCCGCTTCAAGGTCACCTCCATTACATGCCTTGACATATACCCCAAACCAATTGCGTCCTATCCTGTGCTACCGTGAGGTTCCATCTGGGTCGAGACCACACTTCGAACTTTGATCGAAGACCGCTATACCCATTAACCCAGGCCGTGAACAAAGTACGGTGAGCGAGACACGCTTGGCCACATAGCAGCCCTGTCCAGCACGAACATCGACCTATACACATACATACTACTACACTATCGTATTGTTGTGCTTAGATTTTCTGCCAATGCCCCCAAGCAGTTGAAGTCTAGGTAGTTTGACACCGGAAGTTTAGATCCGCCGCCCGTTAGAATCTTGCCGTACACACAGATCACCTACATGTACTGATGCATTAGCACGTGGGGCCGCCGTTGTCACGAATACTGAGAGCGGTGCTACCGTAGGGTTGCTCTAAACGTTTCCGAGCTTGGAAACTTTAACGAGGCGGTATGTCACCCAAATTTTCAACCACCCTGAGAAAAAGGGGGACAGAACAACCCGTACATAAGCATTCCCGTAGCTATGGTAGGACGGGTTCCACGATAAGGACAGACTTTTTAGGCCATTTAGGATTCTGAAAGACGGGGCTCCTAAAGTAAATGTGGTGGTAATTCCACCATGCTTGCTTGCTTCAACGTGCGGTATTAGCCTATTTTTATGTCTAGGTCTAGAGGTTGTTTATCGGTTTGGATGTTCAACGCTTTCCACTTGGTTCGTTTTTGGGGGTGAGATACAGGTTAGTTCAGGTTATAAACCCCTAAATTATCCCTCGGCGAATGTTCACGCCTTTTGTTTTATTCAGACTTGAAGATTTCAGCGCATGTCTTATATGTGCCATTGCGAAGATCTCACCTGATGAGTTTATTTCGACTGTTATAATTCCGCCTGATTTGTCGGAAAATGTGGACCACCTTTCGTAGCACAAGACGTTTTCAGCGATAAAAAGAGAAGAACACCCCTCTTACCCCCCCCGGGCCAGGCCTCGTGATGAGCGTGTAAAACACGTGTGCATCAATTCAGGGTCAATCTCTCAACAATGGCTACAACATTTGGACTTGTGATACAAACTTTTCTTCAAATGACTTGTTTAATTGTAGGATCTATTTTTTCGCCAGATTTTGCTGATTGTTAAACACAAGCCGGTCAGATGATTTTTTTTTCGCGCGAAAAAATATACAAACATGCCTTGGAGTACGTGTTAAGATACGGCCTCGAAAGGCCTGTAGGTATCCGAATTTGAGATCATTTGGATGGGTTTCGTATGATAAGGTTGGCGGTTTATATTCGGGGAAGTTAGGAATAAGATCGGAAGCACGCGCCTCCGATGTCAAAAGCTATCCCGGGCTCTGGTGGAAACGAATAAAGCTACATCTCTACGAAGAAAAGAAACTGAGTACTCTCCGAGGACCTGCTCAATTGGCAGACCTGCAGGGGGCACTCTGTGTCCCTCACCTTTAATTTAACATGTGGCGTCGACGGCAGGATCGTGCAAAATGCGGTTGTTGATTTTTCGCTGCCGCTGGAAAAACCCTGTATCTTGTTTAGACATTTGCAGGCCTGTTATTGGTCGTCACAAGGTTTCTCTTAGAAACAGCCAGAGGCTCGCAAAAAATCAAAAAGGCCATGTCGCCTTCTTCCATTAGTCATGGCGGTCGCACTATGGTATAAAACATGTACTCTTTGACTTAATATTCCGAGCGATATTCGTGAGGGAGAGATACGTTTATTACTGAAACCAGCCTGTATACAGTATACAGAGAGCTCTTCATGTTACCACCCCTACCTACTAAAATGAGGTACCTGGTACACCCCTGCCCCAGCGTGTTATTCTACTGTAAGGACACCTCCCACCCCCCCCCCCCCCTTCAACATCAACACCAATTGCTAACATGTTGAGGAATTAACCATTCGAGGTCGTTTAAGAGGTATTTTCGACATTCGAGCGCTACTCCTTGATTGAAACAAGTTCCAACTCGCGGCCTGAGCCCTCATCTTCCGTCGCTTCGACAACTTTCGCCCTAGACCAACCTTTCACTGGGGGGCGTTCTTCCCGTGTGTGGGATAACATACACCGCTTTCACCAAGAGAGCCGCCTGAACAGCGACCGTAAGCAGCAAGAACGCATTCGCCCCGATAAGCAGAGACGTGGTAGTCGATGAACTCTGGCTTCCCTTCGCTGTCAGGTCGAACGTTCAGACGAAGGGCCATGTACATGCTGGGCAGAATTATGCCTTACCCTAGCGATATAGCAACGTATCCAGTTCTGATTGAATTGGGGAAATAGACTCTGAGAAGTACATGAATATTTGCGCGTAGAACAGCACGATGGCAATCTGTTCGGTAGTGTCCGAGAGAACCAACAAAAAAAAACGCTCGAGTGAGAACGATCCGGCGCGAGCGTTGCACCACCTCGTAGTAATATCACGGCGGCCTATACGGGGCCCTTACAAACGGGATGAATGCAGGTCCGACATTGACGGCTTTTCAGGTTGTTTTTAACTCTCTCCGATTGAGCAACAGTCACCACGTAAAGAAGGCCGGAATGCCGACTGGGTCAAGTCAGGCCATCAAGCTGGAGTACGTTTTGCACGCTGTGTAGGTTTCTGTGTAACAGGAAATGCTGTAGTCAGCATGAAGATAAGCCTTGCCGTTGTCAAGGGAGTCGTAGGCAAACGTCAGGAGGATCGCGAACGGGACAGAATAATGTAGGAAAAATAGGATGAAAAGAACGACCGACAGGTACTTCTTCTTCAATATACATTCCGCCGCATCCAACTTCCGGCTCCGACTTCGGATTCTCGAGGTAACGAAGGTGAACGCACACGCGAAGGGTATCACCACCGGGCCCACCGTGACTAAGATAAGGCTGTTGTAGAAGATTGTAGTGAGAATGCAGGCGTTGGGGAAGAGGAAATTGATGTCAACGCTAGCGATTGTCATTTTCGAGAGGAAAGCCTCGTGCTCCTGGGGGTACACCGAACCGGCGATCTTGCCGAGCTGTGGCAGCTATAGAAACCGAGAGATGAAGGGCGGAGAGACGACATGGGAGTAAGCATGCGTGGACCGTGGATACATTTTGGGGGACATCACTAGTTTTACTGCCGAGGTCAAGTCCAGTATCTCGGTCGAACATGGACCAAGAAATATATTATGGGCGCATCGTAGCATACAATTCCATATCCGAACATATATTCAGCGAATACACAAAAACCTTTGATTTCATATACAGGATACAGGTAGCCACTGCTTCCACGAGCGGCTCTCAGCAGCTGAAAAACGAGGGCCTACGATAATGTCCCCTACCGTCGCCTGGTCCTTGCTGACAATGATTCCGCGGAAACTTCCACTGCTAGCCCTAACCCTATGGAAGATTGATTGTATTTTTATTCCAGCTTCCCAGGTCCTTAGATGGTTTTCCACTTCCATGCAAGCTTCCATCACCTCCACAAAAACTTCCATCACCTCCGCGGAAAGGTCCACCACGTATATGGAAACTCTCAATATTGTAATGATAATGGAGCATCTATCTTCTGATAAAATATTCCGTCACTTGTATGGCATATTTCACCTATTTCTACCAACACAGGCAGAAAACGTTTGGTGTCCTTAGTCAGCTGGTCATCGAGAGCTCGGAGGGCACACACCTGTATCACAATCAGCAGTACCACTACGACGATGCCGACGGCCGAAAAAGAGGCTGTTTTCACAACGTCGCCATTAATAGAAGACAGCCTTTGCCGCCTTCCCATCCTTCACCGTCTAGAGAAGGTATGGAACTACTCAATAGGGTCACGTAGAGAACTCCGTAGTTGAATGTTGTTGCAATCCCCCCTGCGCGTTCCCCGGTCTCCTCAGAAAACTTCTGACATCGGTTATATGTCCCGGCGCAACTTCTTCTGCATACACCGCACAGTCTGTGTCAAGCGAACAAAGCGGATATTATGAGTGTCCCGTGCAGTTTTTGTTGGGACAATGTTGCAAGACGTCATGACCAAAAACGACGTATACTCGCGACAATAACAATGTTACAAAAATTATAATATACTCCAGCTGAGAGAACGAAAATTTTGTCGAAACTCATCTTTGCAAGCTGCGTGTGATACTCCGACCGCGCGTATTACCGGTTGTGTGTCCTCATTAAGGATATAGGTCGGCGACTCCCCTTGCAACTACAGCGTAGCTATCAGGGTCGACAGGGAGATGTTAGGCAGTCTGTGCGCGGAAACTATAAAACCCGTTTCTGAGGGGGACAAAATCTGACAGCTGTGGATGGACATGCATCAGTTTATCAAGTGAATACTGTAGGCTGAATAAACAGTGAGGGGAGGGTGGAGTTTTGAAGGACGTGAGGGCCTGATTTTGATCAAAAGGGGGGCGGGAGGGGGGGAGGGGGGGGGGAGAGGGGGAGGGGGGGAGATGTCAATCTGTGCGTGGAAACTATACATATTTCTTGGTGGGGGGGGGGGGTGTGCCGGGGGGGGGGCAGGGGGAGGGGGGGGAGGGCTTAGGTTGCATAGATGTATGGGTTTGCTATACGCGTGGTGCTAGATCCAGGCGATGGTGCGGGTGGTGGGAAAGGAGGGGGCATTGGGGGCGGGGGTGTGTGGGAACTGCAGCAGCCGCATGGACGACTCATAAACGATAACGAGGCGATATCCAGGGCGTACAAGTGTTTATTACTCTGGCGGATTTCGATATTTGGTGGGGCGTTCAAACAAAACAAATCGAGGAGAAAAAAACAAAAATGCGGCGGGAGGGGGGGGAGGGGTGAAAGGTTTTCGAGAGGTTTAGGTCACATGTAATATGAAAATACACTCCAGCTATGAGATCAAGGATTTGGTCGACACTGATCTTCGCAACATTTTGTGTGATCCTCCGATCGCGCGTATTAATCATATATGTAGGGGCCTGCTATACGCACGGTGCTGAGTCTAGGCGATGGTGCGGGGTATGGGGAAGGAGGGGACATTGGACGGGGGGAGGGGGGATGAACGAAAGCTACGTCATGGATGGCTAGAAAGATATTGACGTGATACCAATTGGTTAGAAGGGTTTATTACTCTGGCCGATTTTGATTGTATGTGGGGCGTTTGAACGAACTAGGCGGGGAACAAAAAGGGGTGGGGGAGGCGGAGGGCGGAGATGAGTTTGAGCTACGGCATGGATGGCTAGACGGATAATGAGATGACATCAGCTGGACGGTAGTGTTTACTGCTCTGGTAGATTTTGATTTCAGGTGGGGCGTTTGAACAAGAGGGATCGGGGGAGGGGCGGGGGGGCGGGGGGGGAGGGGGGGGGGGGAAACAATTTAATATGTACGCGGACACTTTAAACCTTTGAAGGGGACGAATCTGACGGTTGCAGCGAGAACACACCCATTTTTGTCACCCGCCTGGTAATGTTTTTTGTTGTAGAAGGTTTGATGTTTCATGTGAATGCAACCCAATTCTTAGGTATAGTAAACAGCGTGTTAAACGCTTCATGATTTGGTATTGTACATGGATCGAAAGATTGAATATTTCAATCGATAGGTGCAATCATGTTGATACCATTATTTCTGACATCGCTAAGTAAAAAATGATATACATATTGCCAAATGCAACAGGCGAGGTGATGTGGTCATGCAATGTCACCGCCATTGACAACGAAAGGGAGAATTGCGTTGCCACAAATTGGAGGCAATGGCTCAACGATGTTCTCGTCTGCTACCTGGTGTACGATTGATAAGTGGTAATTTCAACGCCTCGTGAAGTAAAACAATGTTGTTTCCGGTGACCCATTGCTATCCATTGCGATGAAGCATGATCGGTGTCGAGGTAGCATCCATCAAGACGCTGCATCTTAGCTACACAGTTGAGGTAGCCCTTATCCTCCAAACCACACCAAACACACGTGCTATGGACATTGCGTTCTTTCCTAAATATCGGGTGAGTTCTAACGTAGTATTGACCCCAATTACACAGTTTCCACAACATATCAAAGCAGGTAAACTCAAAGTCTTTGACCAAAACAGATGCATGGCCTACGGAATACAAAAACAAGAATCCCACAACGATAATAACATTCCCACCCTTGAGGGTCAAGGAGGAGTCCCCTCACTTGGAGGAGACCTTTTTATCCATTACCCTTCAGGGTCTAGATTGTTTCATGTTGGAGTCATCCCTCGGTTGTTGTGGCACCGTTTTGATACTTTTTGTTTCTTTATCGATGATGATAATGTTAACGTTAGTAATAATGTTTTTGATATTGTCAAACCTTTGCTCTCAATGTAACTATTTAAGTCTATTCTAATGTTAACGTTTCGGTTGAGCTCCTCATTCGAGGCACTACCGGTTGGTTGATAATATTTAAGAGTAAAACTTGGTTGTTTTCGGACAAGGGCGTACAAGTTCGGTCGGGTTGCGCAAGTTAAGCCTTTGAAGTGTCTCTTCGGGTGAGACGTTGAGTTCCTCGTGTCAAGAGCGCAAAAATGTTCTCTTGCACCCCTACTTACCGCGGGATGACTCTTTTCATACACTCCTCGCTTCCGGAGCCCCGTTCTATCGTTACACCAAGACTGCGCTGTGCAGAAGCTTTTGGGGTCTGAGATTTGCATGAGCTCGCGATGACGCGCACGAGTTGTGAACCCCCTGTTTCTTGTGGGTTTGAAGCTAATAAATAGTCGGCACGTTTCCACAAAATTAACAGAAAAGCCCGCAATGGAATGACAACATTCACGCTGTATGCTACGCGAAGAACATAACCTGAAGTGGAATTGTCCGTGAGGTACAGAGTCGCTCGTACTAGTGGTGAAAATCCTGTAGTAGCCACAGGTGTACCCGCCCTGCGGCACCCTTGTTCCAAAGAGTAAAAAAATGCGTAAAAAGCGTTTCGTAGGCCGATGAACAACCCCACTGGTGTCCATGTGCGTAACAGAGTCCGTAGAAAAAACACACATATTATATGTAGGGATTCAAGAAGAGTTTGGGTAACGTTTTTTGGCTGAGAAGCCCAACTTGCCCGAAACGGTGACGTGAAAATCTTCTACCTAGGGCTATCGTAAGATTCGTCTTGTGACCTACAGGGACCCGTGTAGCCGGTTTCGCAGTAGTAGTGGTAGTATTAGTAGTAGTAGTAGTAGTAGTAGTAGTAGTAGTAGTAGTAGTAGTAGTAGTAGTAGTAGTAGTAGTAGTAGTAGTAGTAGTAGTAGTAGTAGTAGTTGCTGGCGTCCGTACCTCCCACGTAAGCATCGTCTGGGTAGCACTCTAGCACGAGCGAACTCTCGCTGGAGATGCGATAATATCGCTCCTCCACCAGGTCATCCGTTTGGATGGTAGTGACTATCGGCGAAGGCCAAACGCCGACAAGTATCGTGTCGCAGGTGGGGGGCTTGTGTCCGACAATCGGCACGTTGACCAGGTCGCTGTCGCAGCTGTATACGCATTTAGTATACAGGAGTTTTTGATGCGGCAGCTGATAGAAGAAGTCTGCCAAAGATAAACAACTGGGGGACTCCATTTTCTATGAATGGAATGATTAGCCAATAATGCCTGCTACACGGTAGGGGGTTTATTTAACGGCAATTCTTACTCCGATTACTTTTAAAGTGTCTGACGGGCTCACATCAAGACTGAGTAATTCTACCTGGTAAACGCATAGACTTCTAGTTACTGTGTAGGGAACCTTCTTTGTGTTTCCGAATCTACCCTTTTCGTGGTACGATACACCAATTTAGGCCCCATGGGATTTTTCCATCGATGTCAAGTGAACAATGTTAAGTAAAGCTCGAGTTATACGGTGATGAGTTGAACTCGGGAAGTGGAGGAAAACTTTGGAAACAACGTGATCCACCACTCACTGCCTTAGTACAAGCAAGATTGGGTTTCTCACACAACGCCCGTTTTGAATGACACAGGAAGACAGTACCTCTCTTCGGCCATTTTTTGCTCTGGACGACGGGGCGTCTAAACTATAAACCGCTTTCGTGTGTTATTTAAAAAACTTGTCACTTAGTACCTACCCAGTCCATGCGATCTTTGTAATCCGTCTCTGTAACCCGGATGCGCGTTCCTTTCGTGTATCCAAAAGTCGAATGTTGAGCGAGGAGGCTCATATAAAAAAAGACCTACCCTCAAAACCCTAACGCAGCGTGCGCCCAATGCTACCAAAGACTTCTGTAGCTAGCCTACATTACGAAGAGAGAGTACAACGCATTCTTCACTGCAGTTGTAGGTTTAGGCGGAAACCGCGAACAGCTTTCCACACCGCACGAAAACGCCAACGTGACGAAATTCAGTGGGTGGTGCATATGTCGAGGAACAATCAAAAACGCTAAAAATATATTGGACACGTGTAATGTGATAGGGGCTGTTTTACTATAACCTAGTACGTTGTGTTCGGTGGGAACTGGATACGAAACCATACAAAAAATGAATGGTATGGAAATCCTTTCCAAATATTTCGACACCCACCAAATATCACTGAATACATCGGTGGTGACGAAATTTGAATATCCTGGTTATTTCTGAAGTCTAAGTTGTAACCTGTTTGATTGAATGGTTACGTTTTAATGCTATTCTCACGTGTTTTCCAATCTGGACAAGAGCGTTTGTATTAGCGCAATCACCCTAGTATATTATTATATATGGGATAAGCGCAATCAATCTCGAAGACGGCCAAGAAACGATGAATAATGCTACTGTTTAACGGTGCCGGTTCGGACACAGTATTGCTCTTGCTCGGGGTCACTCGCGCGAGTTACTGTCCTCTTCCTTTCCGGCGTTAAGCTTTCGTGCCGTCACAGTATGCTTGAGCTCCCTCCATCAATGCGGAATGTAAAAGTGTAAGCTACGCCGCGCCAACTAAATCAAACTCTCGAAGGTTTTTACTATGCGAGGTATAGTCTATAGCCGCTCGCGCGAATAACGAGTGATTCAAACCAGGTTGGAAAGAAAGAGGTAGGTGCCATACACGGCCCGATGATGAAGTACGAGGGCTCAAATTTGTCTTCCCGCCGCAACGGCTTTACTTGGTCTAAAATCAGTATCTAACTTACCACCTGCCGTACAAAGTGATTTCGCGGACCCGCCGCCTTGCATTTAGGAGCCCCACGCTCAACACAGCACAAATTCTGCGGGTAACGCGTTTGTGTGCAGACGTTGCACGTACGAGTGGTTTTCCCAATTCCATTCCACCCTTGTAACAAGCCAACCTAAGCGACTTTATCTCCGATTTCGTCAGATCCCTCGTTACCACAGCGTTTGGTGTTATTCTCTGAGATATGACGCAACAACCGGATTCAAATAGTGACAATTTCAAATTTCACTACATTTTTTGGTAGATTACTACCACCCAGTACACACAGAGATCATTTGTATAGCGCCTGTTGAGTAGTGCGGGATGTCCGCTGCAATGATGCTTGTGAAGTCGCTTCACGAATGTGAACAACCCGTTTTATGGAGTAGTGCCAGTTGCCGTTAAACAGCCACGTTTTTTCCGACTGGCACTTTCCGGCACTATGGAGGAACCAATGCCATATATTATGTATGAGACTTAAACGTCCCTCGCACGGGGAAGGCACACAGTGCGAAGGCAAAACGAGTCGGTGGATTTTTAACCAGGTAAACACAAGGGTTACATTCCCCAATTTTTGACCAAATTTGGGGCACAGGAGGCAAGCCGAGCTTACGCGGGTGTTTGTAGCGACATCAACCATATTTGCCGACGGTGTTTTATATCTCCCGAAACGCCTTCTCCTCATTTCTGGCTGGGTGGGGTTGCGCTAATGTTTCATCGGGCTCTTTGCAACTGTGAATAGTTTTACGTTAGTCACAAATGCACGTTACAAACAATAGAACAGCGCACAATGCGATTGAAACCACCCCTCCGCACGTCCCAGGTACACAAACCAGGTAACACTGTGAAACGAGCATTCGGGACGTTCCGGCGACATCGGGTGAAGGAGCTTCGAAATATATATTTTCATCCAGCAAAAATGTGCCACCCGTATCGTACCACGTGTCATTGACCCGAAGAGGTCAGAAAAAACTGGTTGAAAAAAGAGGTCAGTATACCCCACACCTCAGACTCGGTCGAATTGCAACGACTTCACGTGGTCCACGCTAAAGTTTGAGTAACTCCGCTCTGAGTGAAGACAATTTGGGATGGGGCCAGCACAATTCCATGACGACCACTTTGTGCGCGTTTAAATATATTGCCAGGGCCTCGGTATTTGTGAGATGGGCACATTTCTACCGCAATTTATCCAAGCTTCAAAGTAAGCCCGGAACCTTCCAAGCAATACTCTCGCATTGACTTTGTAAATATGCACTGGAATATATTGGAGGACTGGCACAGGTTTTCCGCAAGGAAGCTACCCACGGCGGTCTATCTCAAACGGGCTAAACGCACATCAGTAGCGCCCAACAAGGTCAAAAGGGAAATCACGAGGGGAGGGACCTGACCTGCTAGTGCCGTGACGTTCCCACAGTTTACGGCGATCGGCCAGCTGCCTATTGGTGCACGAAGGATTGTGCGCTAGGGACGTAGCCCTAAACAGCATCAAAAACAATGTACTCTGATGATGAAACATATCTACCCTCTCGTAGGTAAATAGTCCAAAAGCCATCGGTGGTCGACGCATACCGCGAAACACGTACAACCCAGGTCCATGCTGAGTACACATTTTGGACTTCCTCTCACAGTGCTGTGCAACGGTCGAGACATACATGTACAATTTGATAACACATGGAACTTTGTGTCGAGACCGATGCCTCGGCAGGGGGGTGACTGTTGGGTCCTATTCTCTGAACTGGCTCGGGTTCACTCGCTCGAAAGGCGAACCCTTCTTTTGCGATCTTTACTCTTCTTTCGATATTAATCCGCAATAGAAAGTGTTAGGTACGCTGCGCTCAACAAGTTGCCGATAGTAATTTTGGCAGTGAGGAGCAGAGTCGCTCCGGCGAGGGGCTCAAACCCATTAGTGAAAAACGGGATATCCCCCGTACCGTAGGTTTGGTCTTGGTCTCTATAACGCGTGGTATCACAGCGGTATGTTAAGAGCCTCTGAAAAAAACGGGTGCAACTTTAGCCTGGTGGAGTAAATATGTCGTAGAATGAATAACGCAACGCCGCTCACATCGTCGATGTTGTTTCTCACGAGGGGGGCATGTGAGTAGATTGTCGCGGAAGGTCACATCCCACTGGGCCAGCTCCTCGGGATCGCCATTATGTACTGCCAAGCCGTTTTTCCTGGCTTAGTCTTCCGCAGAGTCGTTGTCGTTGGCTTCCAATGGGCGGTTTTAAAAAGGGCCTCGCCCGTCTCCTCTGGGCAAGAAGCGACAACATTTATTAGCATCAGATGGAGTATCGGCATTTGTGTGCTAATGCATATGTTTCGGCAAATTCGACATCGCAATGGCATGTTTTCAGTGTTCCAGTGTTTTGGCCAACTCGTATCTGGCCAACCGTTTTCCTGAACTAAAGACTCTGACATACCATACCCAGTACACACAACGTCGTTGAAATATGGTTTGTGGGTTAGCATCTTGGTTTTGTCACATCCTCAATGATATGATATGCACAGGGTTATTCGCCGGGTTTGGCACTTTCATAATTTTTCAGAGCCAGCAGTACAGTCGTGGTGACTCGGCTATGTCATACAATACGCAGGAACAAGGCTACGGTAGGGTGGGCCTCCCGTTTTTCAATACCGGGTGTGAGCCACACTCGCAACAGTACGACCTTCGGCAACTTGTTTGGCGCAGCGTAGCTAACATGTACGTCGCAGATTGATAATATTGCATAATATAAACAGCGCACGAAACATGTAGACAGCGCAAAGGAGGCAGCGCGGTCACTGCTTGAGTAAGACCCCGAGTCTAGTGATTAAAATCATTTTCGAAGTGCCCCCTCGACCCTCCCTGCAGTAGCCTTAGTCTAAGGTAAACCTGCACCATTTTTCTCCCGAGGGTTGCTTGAGGAGTTTCTATGCCTCTCCCAACCGATTTTTTTTTTTTGTTTTGCAAGGTATACTAGAAAGCAAACCAAGGGCCAAACTCCTTGCTTCAAGGTGAGTAAACGATTCAATTGAATGCTGCACAAACAATAACAACTATTTGCCGCGACTTCAGGTCAAGGTGGGTTGAGTAGTCCCGTCTTGAAAAAAATGGCTAAACTCACAAAATGGTACATTTGTCGTAGCAACCGTCCTCATTACGGTGGTGCTGTTTGGTGTGGTTGCTCCGTGTAGTCCGGTGAAACTCGCTCGACAATTATTTTTTCTCGTCGTAAAGAGTACTACAGTGCTGCCGCACCATCCCGGCACGGCGCAGGGGTTCCATTTTTTGGTGCGACTATATCGTCGTCTGCCAAAGGTAGCGTCACTAGAGAGGGTCAAGGAATGTGTACATTTTTATAAGAGCTTCTCGACTCGAGGCGCGCCTCCGAAAAATGCTGTGTGCAATCCAATCGTGGACGGGGGCGATGGGTGGTCTCGGAATCTCGTATTCTGATAAAAGGACGATGCACGCGGACGCCTGCTACGATAGAGATGCGCCACTGTTTTTCGGAGTTAATCTCAACTTCGGAGCTTAAGACCCCTCTGAAGTAGTGATTTGGACAAAAAAGGAAACGGTTGCTCTGGATAAAAATCCCATAGCTGAGACTAGGTACACAACGAGAATCGTGCAAAAACCAAGCACCTGTTTCCCACGATTGTTGGATTAAAAATGTCCCGTCATTCAGAAGCAATTTGAGACAAATTAAAGTGATTTCTCTATGATAGAGCGCGTTCGCGTTGCATACCTTGGAATGGGCAATCTCTTCAATGTTTGAACATACCATGTAGTACGATATGTCACCTATGATTTATCGGCTTGTGATGGGTTCGCGAACGAAAAGATAACCGCACATTGGCGGAGAAACGTACGAGATGCGCTTAGGTACACACGCAATTGTCTCCTATAAAAGCTCCTGGGCATGAGGAGCTCTGGTCTACACCTCATCCCCAAAACGAGCTTGATAAAAACGAAATGTGCGCTACGATAGAGCTATCGTTTCTTGGCTGAAACAGTAGTTAGTGAATTACGGCGGTCGTCCTTTCTTTACCTAACTTCGTCGGAATGAATGCACTTTTATTTTGTCCTTTTGCGATATATTTCGTGGAAAACCTGCTGTACGAAATTGACATTCAACTGTCGAGTTACATTGAACAGGACATTTTAACCAATAAGACAAAACCGATTGTCGGGTTATTAAGAAGGGACGTACATCCTCAAGCGACGATACCCAAAAAAGAGATTGCACGTCTATCGTATCAGGCGTCAAAACGGAGCGTGGAAGCCAATGACTTATCTAATGACCTCTAGTACGTGTGCAAAACATTATCATACTGACACAAGCAAGACTTACTGTACATTCCGACGATTTGGGGCTAAGGAGTCTCGGTCACCCCCCCAAAAAAGGCGCTTAGCGAGAAAGTGCCATCCTGTATCGTACCTTGTGTCAGATATTGGCCAAAATTCAAAGCGCTGAAATTCAGCGGTAAAAAAAAAAATTAAGAAACCCCCCAGAGCCTGGACTTCCTCTAGAAAAATTCTCACCGTCAACGTTTCGATAGAAGCGTGAACCCCGAATATTGCTCTGGCCCTCGCTGCGGAAATAAAGGGCACCCCCACGTGAAGCGTTGTCGGTCATAAACTGACACAACTCGAGCTGCACGGATGACTCTGACGTAGATATCGCCGACAGAGCTCCGCCGAATATGTCGTGATTAAAACCAAAGTTGGTATCTCTGATTAAAGCCTCGATCGAGTGCGTGAACAGAATCGCCCCCCCCGTCGAACGTGAATAACAAAGTGCTCTCGAGTAAGAATATATTTTCCATGCTGTTCACCTTCGACGTCTGGGTGGACGATCAAGGGACACCTGGGTAGCACGGTATCGAACAAGAGCGCCGACGAGCCTATTGGCTGTACCGTAGGCACCCACAGTCGGGAGGTGTTTTCATCGTGATGACTGGAGTTACCGGAACAACCTCCAGGGAGAAGTAATGTGTTTGTCAGCACAACACACTTCTGGCGGATCACGATCTTGATCATGTACGCGATCTAGTTACGACATCCCGCCGTCAACCCATGGCATTTCCAACAGCTTGAATTGTCGTAGTCAAACTCCAAGTGTTTTGTGTCCCATGTCGGGACTACGGTGTTAAACAATGGTTAACGTATGTTGTGCAGGTGCTCTGTGCAGTACAGGTCCAACCCAGGACACATGAAATAGATCGTGCCAGTAGCTGATCTGGCTTCCACCCGGCAACATGATATAAGACATACAGACCACACGTAGACCCCGGGGAGATGTAAATTTAAA
>JABAKD010000112.1:0-25000 GCA_012845835.1 Undaria pinnatifida
AGGAATTTTGTCCCCGACATGTGGGTACAGCTACATTCAGGTAGCTCAGTTCTACGTAGTATGTATGTCGTACGAAGATGCACCACGGATGAATAGACGAAGGGAAATGAATCATTACGTTGGGTGAGGGCGCCTGCACTGTCTTTTTTCGACACCTCACATAAAAAAATGGCCAGCATGTGAAACTAACCGGAGAGTTGTGATCGCAGGACGATTTAGAAGGAAACAAGTTTTTTCTTCAATGTTTTCTATATACTACTTCGAGTATATTTTTTTATTCCTTCGTTTTTAGAGACACCCCCCCCTGCCGGTTCTTCCTTTTTTCCCCATGTTAAGACTAATCACTTGTTTTTAGAGATCCCCCTTCTCCGGCGGCAGGGGGGAGTCTCTAAAACCAAGTGATCTAAAACCGGAAAAAGTGAAAATAACTTGTTTCTTCTAAATCGTCCTGGGATCGCACTGCTCCGGTTAGTTTTCCATTTTGACCTTTTTTCGTGTGAAGGGTATACTATCCCAATCCCCGGGCACCCGCGTTGGGTGGAAGAAGCTTACGCTTTCAACTTTGCGCATATCGCACCAGTTCATAAGAGTCCCAGAGTATGAGAGTATGCTTGTCGGGTTCGTTGTTGCAGACTGTTACGTCTGACTTGGTAGCAACGTCGCCCGGCAATTTAGTACCTCGAACGCTACCACTAAGTAAGCTTGGAGGCAACCGTTCAAATCTCGGTGTAGGTAGATTTTCCAGAGACACCCAACAACAACAGCCGGGAGCAATTCATGGCGTGGGTAAGAAAAATTCGAGGCCCGTCGATGAGGGAAGAAAGTGCTGACGCCTTGTGCTCGCGATAATATTGAGGAGGGCGCAGAAGAGCCCCTACTTAATAGCGGCAGATCTGAGTTACGTCTAGGCAGAAAAAAGGAAAAATAAAAAGTGCAAAGATGATAGATGAGATAAGCGGGACAAAACAAAGAAACAACAACTAACTGAGTACTGAAGACTGACCGTGTAAGGGTCATTCTTGACGAAGAAAAAGTTCAAGGTTTTCCCGAAAGTTTCGATTTTTCTCAAAAAATAAATCGGTGAAAAAAACTGAAAAACATCAACCCCGGACACTCGGCTCTATCTAAGCTTGTTTCTTTTTTTCAGGAACAAACTGAACCTTAGGTACAAGAATGTGGAGGATCGGACAGCCGCACACCAGTAGAGTATGTCAACCTTGCATGTTGTCGAAAACGACTCAAGGTACCCTCAGCCGCACCGCTTGAGCTGAGCCACCACTTGCGAGTGACAAGAATGAGCAGGGTTGCACCCAAGATAATGATGCTACTGCTGCGGTGCTGGTAGACGATTCTATTGTGCTTCGTACATATGTACAGCAACCGACTGCAGCGATGAATATAATTATATATAGTCTAGTCTAGATATATATAGACTATATATATTACATGTACAGTATAGACTAGTTGTCCTTAGTAAAGTAAACAATGCGGGTTCAAATCCTCCCGAGTATTCGTAGGGACTTCTTGCGTAAAAAACGACGAGCGAAAAGCGCGAAAGCGCGAATTCGCAAATAGTCGGTGACAATCGATGAGCGAAAATAGCTGAAAAATGAGAATGCTGAACCCTAAATGCTCGTTGAAAATGAAGGCCTGTGCCGGAGGGGAGAAGGGAAGACACACACACACACCTGTGGCCACGGCTTTTGTTCAGAAGGTCACTGGGCGTGAAACCTCTTACCGTGTTGTGAGCTGGAGATTAGAAGTCGTGACCACAAATCTGGAATAATAACCTAACGGCTGTTAATAGGGGTATTAGTTAGAGGATCTCTGCATACAAACGGCCAGTGGCAAAACGCAAAAAAAAGTAAGGGGTTTGGTTTAACCTGAAAGCAAAAGTATCCATCCCGTGAAAGATCTTACCTGGATAGTTTCGCCCCCTGGCTCGACGGTGATATCAACGCTTTCCCCCTTAAGTACCAGAAACAGCAGCACTGCAGCTGAGGTGGCGGTTGCTGACCAACTTCGCCTGCCCATTTTCTCGTGTATTCTCGTCGATGCGAAACTGAACGGAAATCAGCGTTGCTGTCGGATGTGGGATGCGTGATCGACGGGTGAGTGGCAGTGATTGGTGTGTGGAGGGGATGGGCTGTGTGCTTGGTGTGCGCTGTCTCGCTGTCTCCTCTCGTAGCGTTGAATGGTTGCAGCTTACCGGGAAGATGTTCAACACCTGCTGAATAAGTGAGAAAAGAGAAAAAGGATCGACCCGAGTCTCGAAACTTTTTAGGTTTTCATCCCAACGGCAAGGACACGAAATAAACGGTGTATGATTCCTTGGATCTTCTTTTGCATATATTATGGTACTCTCGTATGTGTTACGATCGTGTATAGTACCTCCCGTAGAGCCGCGGTCTGCAGCAGAGCCATTACCCTTCTTGCTGGTATAGCCTATTAATAATTGAACAGAAACATGCAGAAAAAACATGGTAAGCGTGAAATCAGGTGATGATACTGAAGCAGTGGCAGTACTCGTAGGTGTTGTGTGTGCCGACCGATATATATATATATATATACGTACATCACATATTAATTACCTGTTTGAAGAGCATATTAAACAACTGTCAGACACCGCCCACCATGTATCTACGAGTATCTATCTGCCAACGAATATTATACTCAAGCTGACGACAGTTGTAAACAATATAATAGTTACCTATTGCGAAACACCCGTGCGCGAATTCCTGCAAATAGCGACACGCAGCAGTAGCGAAACAAGGTATATACTAAGTACTGAGTATTATAATATATATATATCAGTATCATAAAGATATTAATGCATATTGTACTCCACATCCAGCAATATACATCTGCACGAAGCTAGAATATTTGAATATCTTTTGTTTCACTACTACTGCTGAGCACTGCTGTTGTGCTGTTGCGTTGGGCTATTTTTCCTGGTGTATCAATAGCTATGATACCTTGTATTATTATACCTATAGGCACTAGACACGAGAAGGTTGTTGTGGTACAGGGTAGTACAAGCATAGATAGATAAGACAGAGCACGCAAGAAAGTTCGAAAAAACAGGTAGTCCACTATGGACATTATTAGTGCAGCAGGGTATGTCTTAGTGTTGGGTATCTTACCGAAAGTTTCGATGCTTTTTTCGATAGAAAAATAATGATTATCGAACCGAAACCGAACACAAGTTAAATCGGCGGTATTTCAATAATCTCCGACAATTCGATAAACGATGATGATACGATAAACCGATAACAAGAACCGAACGCCCTCCAAGGGGGCAGGTGACGCAGCAAAAACCACAATAACAGCAGTAGTAGTAGTAGTAGTAGTAGCAGTAGTAGTAGTAGTAGTATAGTTCAGCGCTTCCCATGGGAAGCCCGACACCTTATGGGATGACCCCAATGCAATACATCTCATAGGATATTCATTGGTTGTTTCATGGCTGTGTCGCATGGGATATCTCATCTATCTGATATATCACACAGGGAGTCCCTTAGGAAATGCCATGGGATTTCATGGGACATTCCATACGATTCTCCATAATAGGAAGTCAGGTCCGTGTGACATCCCATAAGGAGCGACACAGGATGCCCCAAAGGAGCAACTATCCCGTGGGATGTCCGCCGCGCCGTGCCACGGGATGACCGACGTGAGTCAGCTCATAATCCATCCCGGGCCATCCCATTATCCCCTCTCATGGGGTGTATGGGGACATCCAACGGGATGTATGGGATCCCATGGGATGAAAAGCACCCTATGCGCATTGTTATAAGGCTTAGTTTTGGTAATCTTTTGGTTAACCTTTTGCAAGTGCATGGCCAAACGGATTAATACCCCGCTACTTCCTTATCAAATGGCGTCGTCGACAGACGATGGGCTTTTGGGTGGTGGGTTCGAATCCTAACATCCACAATAAATATAGTCTAAGATTTTTCAGACTTGGAAAAAAATACTCTCCCCGAGATACCCAGGGAATGAAACCGCTTGGAGATTGACACGTCCGCCCGTATATCCGCGGCCGACCTGCTATCCCGCCGTTTCATGGGCGGAGAGTGTTGTAAGGCATAGTTTGGATGAGCAAGCTATTGGTGAACTTTTTGCAAGTGGTCAAACGGACTAATACCCCACTAATTCCGTAACCCCTTTAGAGCCCCCGAACCCTTCCCTATACTAAGTCCGAGTATTTTTGGCCCCAAAAACGGGTTTCCAGTTGTAAAGGGGTCAACAGCATGGGGTGAAATGCCTTCTGGAGTATCCCATGGCATGAGATGCAATGCCCCATGGGACATTTCATGAAATGAACGACCTCCCATGGGCATCACATAAGATGTGGTAGGGGATGTATCGGGACCATGGCATAAAAAACATCTCAATGAACGTACGAATTGAGCTATAGTCTAGTCTATATAATAGGCAATTCCATGGAATGGCCCACGGGATGTAACATGAGGCGCCCCATGAGACGAGCGACATCCAAACGACATACCATGGATTATCCTGCGGATCACCCCATGAGACAGCCCATAGGGTGTGTGGAATCCCCATAGAGCATCCTACGATGAGGAGCAAGAGACTATGGGGTGTCCCGTGGGACAGCCGATCGGAAAGATCTTTTTGTACAATCTATCTATACAGAGTGAGTGCTCGGCATCCCCTGGTTCATCCCATACGGTGCTTGGCGTGCCGTAGTTGGTGATGTTCGTGCGTTGTCCTATGATAACACGAGTTAGAGCATCCCATAGGTTATCGCGTGGGATATCCAATTTGTTTTTCTATGGTATAGTCTATTATGCCATGGGATGTTCCATCATGGCCACTTCCTACGGTTAATATAGACTGTAGAGACACGAAATGCGCCACATAAAACAAGACTCACCTATCTATGGATATTACTATTGTGGGAATTTGAAACGGCCCATCCATGGGGTATCGTACGTCCCAGTTGGCGTCCCATGGAACATCGCAAGCAGTATGGCATAGGATACAATAGGAATAGGTCATGGGATGTCCCATGAGATGCCGTGAGGTATGTCCATAAAATGTCGGAGACCATATAGGACACACACTCCCAAGCAACGTCGCATGGGACGCGAACAACCACCAGCGCTATGGGACCAACGTATCTATTGGGATATCCTTTTGTACAATAATGCATGTGATATTTTCTACTACTGTGGGGCGTCCCATGGGGTCGTTGGATACCTACAGGACATCCCATTGGACACTCCATCGGACGTCCCACAGGAGCCCGAGTAATTCCAGTAGATATTCCTGACATATACATATAAATATTTAGCAGGAGCCCATAACCGCATTCATTCGTACTGTATTTACGGGTTCTCGTGTTGAAGACGCGACCCCAAAAAGTGGGAACATGGGCTTTTGCGCCGGCTGTCGCCTCCATTATATCGTTATCGTTATCGTTATCGATTTTTGTTTTTTTCTGTTTGGTTACGATCATTGGCGTTGTCATTATCGGTATCAAAGATATTTTGATCTTATCATACCGAAACGTTTTCGGTTTCGATATCCAACACCAGTTGCGCTAAAAATGTTATAGCTATTCTATAGTAAAAGAGCCGCTAGAGGCGCACATACTGTTGTAGACATCATACACGGGACGACTGTCTGTTGTTTCAGTTTAGTCTGGCAACGAAACGTGTCGAGTTAGTTTCTAATGATATTACAGGGTAGCAAGTATTATACGACACGCAAGAATTTGAAAACAGGTACCAGTCTATAGTTGCTGTGTCACAGCCGTACAGGCTATCTATGTGTACAGATAGCGATGAAACGTGACGAAGTGGCGTTTGTTGTAATGCCTGCAGGATATAAATTGAGCTCTCCTCGTTATCGTCGCCCACTCCAAGACTGCCACACTCAGCATGGAAAATACCTAAAAAATACACATCACGTTCCAATGAAAAGCCTATAAATATCTGGTACACAGCAGACGTCAACCTCCATCTCGCATATCACCACTGACGACAGACGGCGCGCCGAGCAGCGCAAGGTTGAATCCATGAAATTTCGTGGTGGCCGTTCAATGCAATTTCGACACGGCGTGTACTCCACGCTTGGAAACATACTCGAAATTTCGGTGACGAAGCTGACAGCGAGGAGCGCAGATAGATCGTTGTCCACATATTTCGTCTGCCGATAGTTTCGTGGGTTTCTTCCCGGCAAGAGATCATCAGGAAATCCATATATATCGTATATCGTATGGTTCAATGAAGCCAGGTGATGACTATATCCTGGAGGGCATGCTAATGCTGCTACTCTACATTTATCAGCGTAAACACCAGTATGTGTTGCTCACGTTAAACTGGATTTTCCACACATCTACATCCAGCACACAACCAGAGCCCGTGCTGATGCCTCATAGACAGACGAAGTGTGTGGTGTGGTCCTTGCGTGGTCACAAACTTCGAGAGAGAGGATCACATTTCTTATACAGCAAGGTGATTAGGCCAGATTCAATGCCAGCCTCAACGGGCAGGCGGGCAGAAAACAGTGGCAATTAATGGCGACCGAAATTTCAAAAAGCACGATTCTGCGTTGCATCCTTGATTTGCTTCTTTTGGCAGCCGCCGCGAAGTAGGACGCGGATGGATGTGGATGAATGCCGTGTGCCAAAAGCAAGGGGGGGCATACAAAAGCAAAAGGGTGCTTTGGTAACCTCTCGTACAGATATTTACGTAGACAGGCGCCTCGAAGATCGGCCTATTGTGATCTCCACGTTGTCATGAAATATTTGTTCAAGAATCGTGCGAGGGGTGGGCGTGCTATCTGCCGTACTACGAAACGGCGCTAGTAGTTGTGGTCCTGTAGTCGAGCGAGGAAGTTCATATTGTCGAAGCGCATGCACCAACTGAATACAACAATGATGCCGAGGAGCTACAAACGCATTTTCTCTGAACGTTGCAGAACTTGGTCCATCAGATCCCAACGAGGAAGCGTTTGCTTGTACATACTTGTAGACGCCAACGAACGCGCTGGGCGGAGGGCCGATCGGTGCAATGTTGATGACGGTAGAGTGATTGGAGCGCACGAGCGTGATGTAAAAACAAGAATGGCGAACGGCTCCTGCTGTCGTTCGCTACCAATCACAATCTTGCCTTTGAGCCACCTTTTTCAGCAGACGCAGTGGTGGAATATCACCTACCCACACCGCTCATGACATAATAATGTGAAAATGAGGTTCAGACAGATATGTTAAAATTGCGGTAAACCACACTACTGACAACAAAATACGGAGGCGTTATGTCATAATTTAGGAAATTTTTCAGAGGCCCCAAAAAACATGGAAAAGTTTGTCACAAATTACGAAATCCTGTCGTCGATTTACCTATTTCGAAGGCAGTGCTCCCACAAGCGCCGTGGCTCAACGCTGGGACCGTCGGGTAGCCTCAAACGTTGACCACTGTGGTCCAACATTATGGCCGAGGGAAGGAAGCGGCCTGGGCCTCCGGAGGACTCATCCTTGACTCGGACGAAGCAACGATCCATCAGCGTTCCCAACCTTCAAAACACGAGGCGCACGAACATGAAGAAGGCTATGGCCGGTGTCCTCGTCGTGTTCGGTATGCTCCTGACAGCAGGAGCTACACTCTGTGCTCCCAAGGCACGGGCGCCTATCTACGAGCCGCACCGTGTGACATGGTCAAAGTTCAGAGAAGATCCACGTCGCGCAGGGCTTTCCGCAGGACTGTTCGAATGTCCGAGGCGACCTTCGTGAAGCTCGCTGACCTGCTTCGTCCAGCTATCCAAAAGAACGAGCGCTTGGGAAGTGAGTATCATGTGATGTACCCTGATACCTGGTATACGAGTACGTAGTTTGTCTTCGCATCCCAAGGTTGTACCCTCTGCAGCCCACCTACGTTGTAAGGCTCAGCACTCGCTTGGAGCATATCCCACCTAGCTTACCGTCTGTATGTGATAGGTTGTATGCCTGGTACGTTGCACGGCAACTCGTGCTCCTGCAAGGCGGTATGTACCCACGAACAAAAAACCACCTGTACATATGCAAAGTAAAATAAAACATCAGCCGTGAGATCGATCTTCCACATATTCCTGGCCATAAGATACATGGAACGCCTACGAGTGCGTGCTACCTACTAGTACGCGATACCAGCACCGGGTACCTCGTATATGAGTACGTGGGCGTATCTTTCGCGTCGTCGCTCGGACCTTGCGTCGAGCAGCTGTACACCGAACCGCGTTGCTCGTATTGTCCCGAGAGCATCACGGCGCGTCTCGTAGCGGATTTTAATGTCAGAAAATCGCAGGGTGCGGTTGGTGTCGTTGCGGGTTTCGTATTGTGGATAATAGCACGGTGCGATACGGTGCGGACTCTTCGTTTGTACTTTCACACGGTGCGGTACGGTGCAGGTTGACATGGCACGGTGCGGTCCGGTGAGGTGCGAGCGGTGCGGTGCGGTGCCGTAAGGTAAAGTTGGTTCAAAACGAGCCGCATGGTACCACTCGCCCCTCCACTCCTCCCATGCCGATGTCTCTCAGCTTGACCAGCAACCGTGGAAATGCGCTCAGCCTCGGTGGCAGCTTCAGCAGCAACAACAGCAGCAGCAATACGTCCAGCCGTCTCTGACTGGAACCCCCCCCCCACCTACCCAACCCTCACAAAAATAGCTAAACTTCCTCTTTCGCCGTCCTGCCTCAATGTCCACAGCAGCACTATAGTTGCAACCGGTCGGGTACCAACCAGCTTTTTGTACCCTGCCGTGTCCTTTGATGATGTAGCATCTGTCCAGTCCCCCCTGCTCTCTCCAGAATGCAAATTCAGCACACTCGGTCATTCTGTATTATATGCTTCACATCACCAGACACGCCTTCCATGTGACATGTTACCATTTTGATTCCTGATTCGCAAACGCCACATTTCCTGGGTCCAATCTACCATTCTCTCTTTACTGCGAAAGCTGCGATTGGGTACGGATTCTAATTTGTAATAGCTGGCACACGGCGAAGGTGCGATTGTGTGTGAGTTTTCAGGGCATAACCTTTCTGTTTGCACCGTAAAACAAAACGCACCGTTAAAAAGCGAAATATCGCGGGTAAGTGGTTTACGGAGGGAGCTATGTATTAGGGTTATGGCAGCTGTTCGCACATACAGTAGCACTGCAACAGTGGTAGCCGCGTTAGGCAATGCAAGGGTAGTGCGTTGCGGTGGGCAGGCATGCGTTGGGGCAGGCGCGCGTGCGTTGCGGCAGGCACGTGTGCGTTGCGGCAGGCACAGCAACGGGACGAGCAATGCTGCTGTAGAGGATGGGGTTGGAGCTCGGTCAAGGTGGACACCAGCATTCTATCGTTTTTGCTCTTACCCAGGACTGCGCTGCGCGAAGCATGGAGCTATCGAGGTGGAAATCCGGCTGGCGATAGGCCTGCGAATGCTGGCGGGGGGTTCCTATCTGGATATCGCGTCGAAGTTTGGCGTTTCACAGTCCACGGTTTTCACCATTATGTGGGAGGTCGTCGGCGCGATCAACAACACCCATGAAGTCCGCCCGTTCTTCTTTCCGCAGACAGACGAAGAGTGCAGATTTTTTGCCGCGGGATTCGAGGTTAGGGTACGTGTACTATTAATACAACAGCAACCTGTCACAACAGCAGTAGTCTACGGCGTAGATATGAAAGCTGTACGTAAGAGAGTGGAGTCCATGAACTTTTCCGAAGGCAGGCCTGCTTATATTTCGTGAAGAAGCTTGGGTCTTTCGACTTGATGTGACCCCATCTGAAGTACGCTGTTCTTTTTCGTCCATACATCAGGCCAAGAGCACCAACGGAATCTTCGACCATGTTGTATCTGTCACAGATGATCTGTTGATCAAGATGCAAGCGCCGCCTGCAAAGAGCACCTCCAACACCGCGTCGTACTTCTCAGGCAGCAAGACGGGATTCGGATTTAACGTACAGGCGACGTGCGATTCCAACTGTCGCTTCTGCAGCGTCTCGATCATCGCTTCGGGGGCAGCGAACGATTGGTCGGCGTGGACCCGATCTTCTCATGGCAAAGGCAACTATGCGCCTTCCAGACGGGTACCACATCATCGGGGGATGCGGCGTACCCAATCAGCAAAACGTTGCCCACGCCGTACCCCGGGAAAAGCTTGCCAAAAGACCAGGACCCCTTCAACTTCCACTTGAGCCAGCTGCGGGTGAAGATCGAGCAGTCGTTCGGCATCTTCGTGTCAACGTGGGGCATTCTGTGGAGGCCCCTGAGTGTAGGGTTCGCAGGCCGGACTGACCTGATCGTCGCCCTCTTTCACCTGCACAACTTCTGCCGAGATGAGCAAACCAAAGTGGTCTCGGCGGAAGAAGAAGACTACAAGACAGAGAAGGGGCGAATCCTGCTGGCGACGGGCGGGTTCTGCCGTCTGCATACAAGAATGCGGTCCAACCTGCAGGCCCAGCCGCCAAACCCACGCGACGCGGCGAAACTCCCACGCGAGCGGCGATCACTACGCTTGTGGCCTACAACAGACAGTTTCGCCCGAAGAACAATATTCTCAGGAACGCTTAGATTGCTACGCGTTGTGTAATGCGTAGGTAGAGAGTTTGTCGGCATCCGAGCGTTGTACGGCGGGGGCGATTGTGCGGTACAAGGAGGATGGGAATGTCGTGTGGAAGATGGGAGGTGTGCCGGAGTATAAACTATTGGAGATGTACGTGGTGTTCGTCAACGGGTGAGCGTCGGGCCAGAGAATGGACGAGTGTCACCCCTAGTGATGAACGTCTGGTGTTTGGGCCTTATTAATACGGAGGCGGGGGGGGGAAGGGTGGTTTTTGGTTCTTTGATTCGACACGTACTTCCGACCGCGTGGTTTTTGCAATTCAAGGTGGTGAGTTCGAAGAGAGCTGCCTAACCCCCCCCCCCCCCGCGCGCGCGCCCTCCCCCCCGTCGTTAAATTGTTTGTCGAGGGGCAGGAACAAAAGCCCCAACGCCCCCCTATCTGGTGTGTTTATTTTGTGTTTATCGCGAGCGAGCGTAGGTGCAGCGCCCCCCCCCCCCCTATTTTTTTCAACAGGAGTCCAGTGTAATGTTCGTCGATTCCACCCCCTCGCCCCCGTTTTTTCTCGCCCAGTCTGGTCAAGCAGTGGAGGGTGTAAATTTGTGGTTTATCGTGGAAATGCAAACGGTGCAGCTGATCCCGTTTTTTTGTTATTGATAGGAGTCCAGGTTATTGGTTGTCGATCGTGTGAAACAAAGCCCCCCCCTCTCGGTTTTCCTTCCGGTCTGGTCAAGCAATGGAGGGTGTTTATGTGTGGTTTCTCGTGAGAGTACCCCCGTGCAGCTGGCGCACACGTCTTGTTTTTTTAAGGAGTTCAGTGCATTGATTATCAAGTACCCCCCCTTCCCCCCCGCCCCCTGTTTTTTTTTCCTCCCAGTCTGGTCAAGCAGTGGAGGGTGTAATTTTGTGGTTTATCTTGAGAGGACCCCGGTACAGCTGGCGCACACCTTTTTTTTCGTTCTCTCCGAGTCCAGTGCATTGATTGTCGAGCCCCCCCCCCCCTACCCCCTGTTTTTTTTCCTCCCAGTCTGGTGAAGAAATGGAGGGTGTAATTGTGTGGTTTATCGTGAAACTACCCCGGCGCAGCTGGCGCACCCCTTTTTTGTTTATTTGGAAGGAGTCCAGTGCATTGATTGGCGAGTCCCCCCCCCCCCCCCCTTTTTTTCCCCTCCCAGTATGGTCAAACAGTGGAGGCTGTAATTATGTGGTTTATCGTGAGAGTACCCCGGTTCAGCCCCCTTTTTTTTGTATCAGTTGAGGGTGTTGGTTGTCGATCGTCTGAAACAAAGCCCCCCCCCCCTCCTCCATTTTGTTTCTTCCAGTCGGATGAAGCAGTTGAGGTGTAAGTTTTTTTTTTTCGTGAGAGTACCCGGTGCAGCTGGGCCCCGTTTTTGTTTTTCAATAGGTGTGCAAGGTGTTTTTTGTCCATCGTCAGGAACGTAGCCCCTCCTCCCCTACCATTTCCCTCCACGGGTCTATGGTCATACGACTTCGACCATGCACGAATGCAACCCACGCCCCGCCACACCCCCCCCCTGCTCCTTTCGGTTTCCTCCCAGCCTTATGAACGAATGGAGTGTAAAATGTTGTTTGTTGTCGCTAAAGGACCCCGGTAAAGCTGCCTGATTGCTTTTTTATTTGAGCGCATGCGATTATCGAGCGTACAAATTGAAAGTACACTCCTTCTCCCAAATGGATGCACCAGCAGCTTTTTTGTGCTATGATATATCGAGGGTACATGTTCGTGTGTTGTAATGAAAAGGACGTCGGAGAGCCTTCCGCCTACTCCTTGTTTTCCGTTATTCGTTTGCTACCGAGCAGTAGGTTGCCGAGCTTATACCTGTAAGTGCTCCTTTACCCGCGTTTTGAGGTACTCGGGTTTTGGTGGGGGGCATGGCGTCGGGTGTTTGCATAAATATCTTTACCTGGCGGAAATGAATACGAGGGGTAGAAAGCTCTTACTGGACCTGTCAACGTCTGCGTTTCACAAGATTGGTTCGCGATATGACGACGCATAGTAGTTACTGGAGATCGTAACTAACATACGACCGCGCCACGACGACCCAGCTAATTGACTTCAAATAGGAACTACGAGGGCTCCGGTATCGGATTCAGCAACGCTTTTTTATTTCATTTTATTTTTTTATCCTCCGGCGGATTGGGAAGAATAAAGCTTAAGCTCACCACACTTCCACGTATTTTCATACGCGTCTTGTGTCGATTTGACTCAGTTGCTTGTCGAGCCCAAGGCTAGCTGGCGCACCCATCGGATCCCATTGTAGGAATAGCGTGAGCTGTCCCTATCGGTGGAGCTATCTTCTCATTGAAACCCTCCAGTGTCTCAAGGTTAAACGCATACGTTCCCGAGGGAAATAATTACTGATTTGGTGGGGCCTATTAGCTGATATATTACTGTGGTTTGATGGGGCAACAAACCAAGACAGAGAGTACTCTCGCTTGTCAATATCGAATACCCCGTATGCTCTTCAAACCTGCACGTAAAAACTAAACAAGATGTGAGCTGGAGCCAGCTACAACGGGGTACTCTCGCGACACTGCTTGACCAGACTGGGAGAAGAAAAAGATAGGGGGGGGGGTTATTTCAGACGATCGACGACCAAGACCCTGAACTCCTATAAAACACCAAAAATGGGACCAGCTGCACCGTGGTACTCTCACGATGAACATAAAAGGCACACCCTCCACTGCTTGACCAGACTGGGAGGAAAAAATGGGGGGGGTGGAGGGGTGGGTTCAATCGACAATCAATACCCTGGACTCCTATTAAACACAAAAAAACGGGACCAGATGCACCGTCGTACTCTCACGGTAACCAACAAAATCACACCTTCCACTGCTTGAACAGGCTGGGAGGATGAGAAAAAAAAGAGGGGGAGACTTTTTGTCAGACTGTCGACGACCAATACCCTGTGCTCCTATTAAACACCAAACAATCAGGACCACCAGAACCGTGATACTTTCACGAGGAACAAAACAATTACACCCGCCACTGCTTGACCAGAATCGGAGAAAAAAAAAAGAGGGGGGGGGCTTTATTTCAGACGATCGACGACTAAGACCCTGAACTCCTATAAAACACAAAAGAACGGAACCAGCAGAACCGTGGTACTCTCACGATGAACAGAAAAATTACACCCGTCACTGCTTGACCAGACAGGGAGGAAAACGGCGGTATTGTTAAGTCGTTCATCGGCTAGCATGCTGTGCAACCCCTTGTACTCTATTCCCAAACATATACACCACGCGTCGCGGGCGAGGGTTGGAGTGTATTATCTCGGGCGAACATGCCTCAAGACCAAACAAATATGCCACCCACTGCTGCATCATGCTGATGATCGACAGCATGAAACCATCGAAAGGAATTTAAGGTGGGGAGGGGGGGAGGAGGGAGAGTAGGCGGAGGGCCGACAGGGGCGGGGGGGGCGGGGGGCGGCGGCGACCTACACATCTCAAACACTCCCGACACACGGCATGTCTGATTCATGTGGCGTTCAACTGGCCGTTAGAGGTCGTCATCCATCAATTCTTCTATTTTTTTCGTGAGCCTAACACGCTGCCGCTTTAACAACCTTAGGCGCCAAGGGTCTGCTTTGTCCCCCTTGCCTTCCTCTTTCTCGATTTTATCTACGCACTTCTCGTGATAGTCCAAGTGTCTGTCTATCGCTGTTGTGCTGAGGCAGGCGCTGGCCTTGATACTCGCGCCACTGTCGCTGGTGACATGCTCAGCACGCAAGGGTTCCGGTTTGAAGGCCTCTACTACCGTCGCCAGCACCCCCTTAAATTGGTCGGCCATAGCGGCACTACCCGAAGCTTCAGCCTTGACCTTCTTCCTGCTAGTTCCCACTGATACACTGGCCTCCTTGGCCCTGCTGTTCGTGTCGGCCCTGCGTTTCCGGTCGCCCTCCACCGTTCCCGTCGACCCCGCCGAATCGTTGCTCTCACGGGTACCGGGGTATTCTCGCGCGACATCGTCCGGCAGGAGGTTGTTGCACACTTCGATGAGGGTGGGGTACTGCATATCAGCTTCGCCGAAGAGCCACACGTTGCGGTTTCTGGCGAAGGACACGCGCCGAAGAGGGGCGAGCGGGCGCAAGATGGATGCATTTAGATTGTTGTTGTATCGGACATAAGTATCGGTGGAAGTAAGAATGCATGCGATGTAAATGTTCGATCTACAGAACGCCGACGTTTGCACGACTGCGCGCCACGACCGTGGTGTGAACGTCCTGTAGGGGGATAGGTGATAAGGGAACGTCTCGTCCATTAAAATGACATTGGCGTTTCGGGCCATATCTGAAATTACAAATTCCGATATAACACCGTTCGCACAGCAGGATAAATTTCGGAAATCAACACAAGCGGAAGTGTGTGGTGTAGAGTCAAACGACCACCGCAGGGACGTCTTGCTACTATTACTGCTATCCTCCTCATTGGTTGCGGCGGGTCCACTGCGAACTGCGACGCAGCTTTAGAGTTCACCACGTCAACGGCAAAAAAAAAAAATGATTAGTCTAGACTAGTTATTTTGTACTATTGGACTAGACTATGTACGTAAGTGTAACACCGGTTGGTTGCCGAATATATATATCAAGCGGTGGTTAATTTGTCGGATAGAGTGGTACGTTTCAATAATGACGGCGGCTCCGCCTTGCGCGGGGAGATACACAGCAGAGCGCATGGTGTACGGAAACGACGACAACAGGAACGCACTACTGCTGCCTTCTCTGGGCGCGGAAAAGCTGCTGCTGCTGCTTGTGAGCAGCATGTGTGTTCTTCTGCTGCTGCAGTGGTGTAGCATCTACCATACACGCGAAGTGGACGCAAAACAAATGCGGGCAGCGCAGATCGAACAACAGAGGCGGTGCGTAATGGTGTTGTAGTCAGACGGCGACTGTAGCAGGCGTGCACGTACTGCTGTTCTCCCGGGTGGTCATGTGGGTGTGTGTCGTCGGATTACACTCGTCAGCCCGCAGCCCCCGCTCTGCCTGTTCTCGGTAAAGCATCGTAGGCCCCGACAAAAGCAACAAGCTATAATACGCCGGGGAATCAAATTGTACTACTATATAATCTGGCGTTGTTCCTATCTATGCTATACAGGAATCCCAACTTCGTCTCTTACAGTTACCATCGCTCACCACCACTGAAACGTTTCCAATTTTCGTGGCTCCCAGACTGCTTGAAGTTCTCGTGCTTCGGGTTCCATGCCGCCTTCACCTCGTTGAAGAAATCGCACAGCTTCTGCGGTGTGGCGCAGGGCATCATGACCTTGTTCGGGTCGAGGTCGCTCACGTAGCTGTCGTCCGAGATCCTGGCCACCTGCGGTTAACATGGTGGTAAATGGTGTGAGCGATGCACTACTCTATTAATCGCTTCAGGATTGGCAAGTTCTTTACTCGTAGCGGATGTACGTGACCAGGTATGATTTGCAGATAATCCAACAAGTCCAAAGATCGTACCTTTGCCATAATACCATGCATCGACTAACACGCTTTGACTTACCAGCGCTAAGCGGTGAAGGCTGAGTATACAAACTGGACTACAGTGGGACACCCGATCGAAGAGCGTCCGACTTGACAAAATGCTGATTTTTGGATAAAGAGTGGTAACAAAATGGGCTTGTCACGAGCTGTGACGCCTGGACCGTAACCTATACCATAGTATGATGCACAAGCTGAGATAAAAGCGGCGCGGAACTACGAGCGGGAAAACTGGCCTGTTCCGACGGACTCGTAAGTCGGATGCCCCACTTGTACTATTAATTTCAGTCACCTCCAACTCCTCGTTGCGGTAATCTTTCGCGATGCCGACCCGCACCCGGCGGTTCTTCCCCGTCTCCTTGTTGTCCAGTTCTCGCCTTGAGCACGACAGGCGGGATTGAAAAAAAGATCCCCGGTGCTTGTCGGGAACAATCAACCCCAGTATCCGCAAAAAACAGTGCTTCGACCTCCGGGTGTTGATGGAGGACGCATCCCCCGCGCCACCTCCCTTCTTGATGATGGCGATCACGTAGACGTCTTGTACTGTTTTCCTCCGTAGCTCAACGTGCTGTTTTCGTCGACAGGGTATGACTTCCCCTTCATGGCCGCGCGAAGCGTAAGAACGACCCCCTCCGGAACAGTTTCCGACTGCACCGGTGTGCTCGCTTTGACTTCACCTGTGTTCAACACGTAGGTAGCATCGGGGAAAACAAGAAACATAACGTCATGAACGCGTGGCGTAAAAATGGGCTGCGCACTCGAACTCGTACGAGTAGCCTGAAACAGTAGTAGAGATAAAACTAACCGTGCTATGGAGCAGTATATTGGATAGCGTCAGGACTGGATGCGTATACTGGCAGATTGGGCCAGTACAATACAAAGCAACATACCACCAGAAATATAATACTGGCAGTGTGAACTAGTACTGCTCTTGCGTACGGCAATGTTAAGCGGAAGGAGCGCTAGCCGATGAGTACAGCACCCTAACCCCTTATAAATAGTACCTGGTATACACCTAAGTATATTATAAAAATTAAAAGTGTAGTCTATATATAGTCTAGTCTAATAATGTGCCGTCAGAGTCCTACGTGTACCCATGTATACCTAGTGTAGACTACAGTGTACTGCTGTGTACTGGTACCTAGAATACTGTACGCGACTTACGTCAAGAACGGGAGTTAAGAATTTGAGCAAGAAATTACGGCTAAGCGTTTGTGGTCAGGCAGGAACGCCACCCTAAAATACTACCTGGTGTACAAAATAATGCCTCGTAGCCTTTTGATCCTACGCTCAGCGTTGAGATCACAATAAGCCGCGAGCCTGAGCCCCAACAGGAGTTTCTTACCTGCTCTCCCGTACCTTACGATGGTGTCTATGCCAATACAGATGTAGTTTGTGTGCCCACACTCACAGATCACAGCTCGTTGCATCTTGCTGTGCGTGCAAGAATAAAAAATATACGATTTCGTACAGACGTAGTCTACTGTTACTGATGTAGAGTATGTGCAAAATTCAAAAATGTACAAACTCGTATAAGCTACAAGGTTCCCCTTCGGGAGGTGGACACGTGCCTCCCGGGGGCGACGCAAGTCGAATGACTACAACTGATGATGAAGTATTTATATCTCTTTATACAGGTTTCGCTACTGCTGTATGGTAACCACCGTGTCAATTGTGAGGGAGAACTCACAGTAATGACATAGTTCACGTCGTTGCAGCGGGTACATATTGTTGTAGTACTCCGAGTGGGGGATGCGTGGTTGGTCGGTGTTGGGAAGCGTGCTCCTCATGGGTTCCGGTGCCCTTGTTTGGTCTCTCCTCATGGCTCGCTGGATAGACTCAAAAGCTTATACATTATTTCCTCTTCATTGGACTCTCAAAGACAGACAACACAGGCCTAGCCACGATAGGGCTGGGTAGAGCAGGTAGAGCAGGTAGAGCAGGTAGTGAGAGCACGGGGGTGGGGTGAAGCTCACAGAGTTCGCTTCACCCCAGCATTGCTACTGTGCTCTGTTCCGGACCTTTTCCTATGGAACGTACAAGGAACGTTCTCCTGGATGTCCTAATGTTCCCATGAGCGCTTAACGCGCTTACTTCTATCTATCTTGTCCAGAGGAGGAGCGTTCCATTTCCGAGAACGCTCTTGTGGTACAAACTAGCTAGATTCTACGGGTTATCCGCTTCACTCAGAATATTCCGTTTAAGAGAACCTTCTTGTGGCCAATAGACCATGAATCTGCGGACTATCCTACCGAATCTATTGCCAGCTATGCTGACACTCTATAACATTAGCCCACCCTGAATAGTCGTAGATGCAGATCGCCTGCCCATTAAATGATGTCAACAAAACATCAAAAATTGGGAGGGGGATCGAAGATGCGGCTATTCGAAACAAACGAAAATGAGGCTATAGATTCCCCCACACCTCGTAATAATGAGGCTTAAACGCCTCATTGCAAGATATACAACCCTATGATGGAGCTCACAACCTGAGAGCTCGAAAAAGGGTATGTACCTACGGTATACCAGTAGCAATCGGCCTACGAAAACACGAAGGGCGTGGCCACTGAGCGCAAGGATGCGAAGGGGGCCAAAGAAGAAGGTATAGACGCGGAAATCAAGTCAGAAGAGAAGAAGGGAACACGTGTCACGCTGTGGAGGCCAGACGAGTTTACGGCCTGAAGCGTAGTGCCGAAGGGGCGGGCGGTCGGTCCATTTGCCGGAAGACAAGAGAGAAATAAGGAACACTGCCTAACAGAACATCAGAGTCCGCTACGTTGGACATGGACACCTGACGTGGGGCCATCGCTTGGACGGTGAAAGAGAAACAACCAAGACGCGAAGAAGTACGCAAGCGTCGGGCCATTAATCGAAAGGCAGAAGAGAAAGAGCCTGAAGCAAGAGAAAACAAAAAACAGTGCCTAAAATAATGCCAGGGTCCGCAAGGTTGGACCTGGGAGGCTGACGTGGGACCATTGGTCGAAAGGCAAAACTATCAATAACCAGTACGCTGATGTGTAACGGAAGCACAGGGGCCGTAATGTGGGACCTAGGGAGGCTAGCATAAGGCCCTTGGTCGAACTGTAGAACGGGAAACCGAGGCTACCAAAACAAATCGCGAAAACGCAGTGAAAGACAACACCGCAGTGAAATACAACACTTAAACAGTGGCACAGACAACACCAAAATGATGGTACTGGAGGCGTGTGTGATACGCCGGAAAGCTTAACCGGGGGGCAACAGTGGAGTACCCTTGAAAGCTATCTGGGTACAGTGCCATGAAAACGGGAAGAAATATGTGGTGAATCACCTAGCCAAAGCTATACGCAAACAAGGACGAAACTGAGACGTAGACGCCAGAAAGACGGAAGGCACTATCGGAAGCCGGAAAGAGAGTCGACATATGACACCTTGAGAGGCTAACTAATAACGGGAACAATGCCAGCAAACGTAGCGAGGCTATTCAACCATAACAAAGCAAGCCAAAAATGGGGTCAACAAGAAGATACTCGTTCAGCTCGAAGCAGCGCTGGAAGTGTCTAGATCCAGAAAGAATGAAGGGAACAGAGAAAACAAAATGAAGAAAGCCGCAGCTAGGTACTATACGTCGGAAACACGGGGTCGCTAACGTGGAGCAACCCTGAAAAGGTAACCGAGAAAAATGCAGGGAAAAACGGGAAGTAGGCAAATCGTGCCATAGCAACGTACTGCAGGCTGACAAAAAGAAGGGTCCATAGCAAAGGACCTTGAAAGGCTACGTTCAGAAAACGAGCAACACTAGGTACGTAGCGAAGGCATACCTCCGAAAGCGATTTCGCCGAAAAAAAAAACAACACGAAAGAGGGTCAACAGGGAACGACCTATATGGGCTGCGAAGCCAAACTGGAGTCAAAACGTGGGCCCGATGCGACAAGTACGCCAACAAGCCAAGAGCAAAACGGGGGCCAAGAGGGGAGGGCCTGTGGACTGCACAGTCAGGACGGGCTGTAAACCCATGATTAAGGCCGGTGTAGTTGAACCCTATTGGCAGGTATGCCGAAAAGAAACAAGAAAAAGTGGTCGAGAAAAACGAGACCTGTTGGCTGCAAAGCCAGGACGGGGGTCAGTGTCGTTGGACCGTAGGGGCAGCGGTGCCGAGAGAAAAAGGTAAGAAATAGTGGTCCAGGGGAATAGATCCGCTGGCTACGAAGCAAGAACGGAGCCCGACAGCAAGGGGCTCTTGGCGGCAGGTACGACCAAACAAAAGGCAGAGGCCGAAGAGAACCGACAGATGGGCTGAAGAGTCAGCACGGGACCGCTAACATGGAACCTAAGGGGGGCTCTCAATGTGAAGCCAGTGGTCGACAACATGGGACCATAGACAGCAGCAATAGCTGAAATGCCGTAATACCAAGTGGCTGAGGCTAAAGTGCAGCGACGTCAGTCGTGGGAAGAAGTACGGCAAGAACAAAGAAAGGTCCAGCAACGAAAGGGACGTATGCCAAGGGGCAAGGAGAAGTCCAACAGCAACAACAAAAAAGGAGGTAATGCCTCGCGAAAAACGAAGAGAAATAACGCGGAAAGCATCCATGTTGTCACCAATCGCATAAGGCGAGGTGGGAACGACACGTTAGAAAACCTCGACATGGTCCGGAAACGCCATGGTTCGTCGTTGTGCACAAAACGTGGGCAGGCTACATCGGCGGTAGAAGGCGGAAGCAAAACCACAAAGGCGAACACTCGTCGTACTGTAGAAAAGTGGAACAACTTGGGCGCGAGTTCAGGATCAAGGCGCCCATGAAGGTCACCGAAAAACTAACAAGTGCCATACTTTGAATGCGGCAAATAAGACAGAAGGTATACAACGACGTTAAAACGTGGTTGGGGGCTCAATGATACTGAGACTGTAAGGGAATACTTTGGGGGGCCACAAAGCGATAACACTGACGATACTGGTAACTACCAAGTAGAATTGTACTGAGATAGTAGGGTCCAAAGCTAATACGCGCACTAAGCGTTCACAAACAAATTCTCCAAGAAGAAAGGAGAGAAGGCTACTACGGTCGGTCGTTTGCTGCGCACAGCGATAACCACTAAAGAGCAAGCGTGCTCAGAAATACCAAGAAAGAAAACAAATAATACCCGCGTTGCATGGACGCGAAAGCGGAAGGTATCGGTTCCAAAAAGTCACGAACGCCAGAGTCGGGAGGAAATACGTTCCGAAAACGCACACACTGCAGAGAGGAGGGGGTGTACGTTTTCATACGGCACATAGTGCAGAGGGAAGGGAAACCAAGGTAGAAAAACGAAGCTAACACGATATTAATTTCAACACTCATACCGTGAGAGCGGTAAAAACGGGGTCTTAACACAACGGAGGGCTCAGAAACTCTGCGAAAGAGCACGCACATGGTGCAGACGATATCTCAGCTGAGAAGGAATCAGACGAAACTATTACGATGTCCCGGGCTGATACCGTAAGCCGGACAGAGGGAGGGGGCAAACCACGTACAACTCTAAAATGCTAGCGGGGCGCATGCACAGCGTGCAAGCGAAGTTCAGGCTAATAAGGACCTAGCGAAACTACCATGGTTTCGGGGGTTGATACTATAAAGAAGCCTAGAGGGGGGGGGTCGTGAACAAACGACGGACCCGAAAATACTAGCAAACGTTGATGTCGTGAAACTCTGAAAATGTGGCCTACTATAGAGCCATTCCTACTCGAAGCTAAGCGGCGAAAAAAATCGGGGAAAACATACGCGAAAGCACTTGGATCTCCAATCGAGAAGATGGGACTTGTGCAGGGCAATATGACGCAAACAAGGGGGACAACACGCCTCAATAAGCACCTACGGCGTGCGTAGTACAGAAAATAGAGGAAGGGCCAGAGCACATACCACGTATACCACAGTGGTAACAGAACAAATACGACGCCTCAATAAGCACCTATGACGTACGGAGTGCAAATATTTGGGGAAGGGCTAAGACACATATGCCAAAGCGGTAAGAAGCCAAATATGACGCCTCATTAAGTACCAATGACGTACGTAGTGCAAAAAGCGGAAGAGCCAAGATGGGCATGCCACAGCGGTTTTGGAGACATATACGATGCCCAATATGCACCTACTTCGTACGTATTGCAGAAATCAAGGGGAAGGCCAACGAAAAAAAATACTACAGCGGATTCGCGGACAGCGAAACAAGGGTACGCTAAACCGACGAGAGGAAACGAAAACACGGCAGGTTTGGGCCAAGTTACGAAAACGGGGCAGGTTAAACCGGCGCAAACAGGAAGACAGAACCACCAAAACTTTTCGGCCTGGTTACGAAAATGGGGCCAGCTAAATCAGTGGCTGGAAGGCCAGGGTAGTACACCGACGCAAGCACGCAAACATATGTGCTCGTCAAAAGTGGAACAGCCCGAAAAGTCAGGGTATCACACCGACACAAGCACGCGAACATATGTGCTGTTCAAAAGTGTGACTACCCGAAGCGTCAAGGCAAAGAAGGGGCACCTTGAAACTAACTGAACAACAAAATCAAACCCAAAAGAGAAAATCAAGAAGCCAATGCGCACAAAACAAATCCCATGAAAAAAACTCAAGAAGGAACTCAAGAAACATGGTAAGGGGGAGGGACAACAAGACAAACGGGTAAGTGCGACTCAACGCGATAATACCCTGGCTGCAGATATCCCTGTCGCGTGGCGTTGTAGGCACGCCGGTCCGTAGATGGTGCTCCGCGAAGATATGCAGTAGAGACGCCGTAGGTTGATCCTGGAACCGGGTGATGTAGGGTTTGAAGAAAGATCCGATGGAACGCGGCTGGTGGTCGTACTAGGGTGTGCTGCAGCGCTCCGATCGCGAGACAGTGACGTCGTGGTGTTCGCGGAAGATGTGGTAGGAGCGCTGGAGACGGATGATGGTCCAGTAAAACGCGTTGAAGAGCTCCGAGCACGAACCAGTGAGGGTGGGGTGTTCGCGGAAGATACGGTAGAGGCTCTTGTGACGGAAGAAGACGAGGCTGTAGTAGCTCAATATGGTAGGTTGAAGAAGGTGTCGGATCGCGTACGCGGTGGTGGAATGTGCGTGTTCCGCAGCGTATATGTAGGCGCGAGCGTTGACGCTGTAGTAGTCCTTTAAGGTGGGCCTGTGGAGATGCCTGCGGTTCTCGCGGTGGTGGAGTTCGCTTTGTACGCGGCGAGGATAACGGCGTGGTTGTTGGAATAGGCGGTAGAGAAGACCCGAAGTAGCCGGCGATGGCTGTGACGCCGGGGCGGTTAGTAGCGGACTGAAGGAGCAAACCTACCGGCGCGGTGGCTGCAGGAGTCGGCGAAAAATGTCCCCGCTGGTCGGCGCTGACGGCACGATGACGCCGGAGTTGGTGGTAGTGGCCAGGGGGAGGGCGCCTCGCCGCTGGTAGCGGTTTGAAGCGGCAGGCCCATCGGTGCATGGCTGCAGAAGTCGGTGAAATAATTCCCAGATTGTCGGAGTAGATGGTGGCGACAACGCCGGGGCCGGCGGTAGTGGCCAAAAAAGAAGAGGCTGCCTTGACGTTGGTAGTGGCTTGAAGGAAAAAAACATCGAATGAAGAAGTCGCGGAAGACGAAGATGGAGCTCAGGTGAAAGGTGGAGCTCTGACGAAGGTGGAGCTCTGGTCGCGAAGCTCAGGTGACGAAAGGTGACGACGGATCTCCGTGCAGGAGGAGCTGCGGTCGCGAAGTACAGGTGACGACGAAGCTCTATCGAAAATGGAGCTCTGAAAAAGGTGGATTTCTGGGCTTGAAGCTCGGGTGACGACGAAGCTCTGGTGAAAGGTGGAACTCCGGTGAGCGTAGAGCTCTGGTCTCGAAGCTCAGGTGACGGCGAAGCTCAGGTGACGTCGAAGCTCTGGTGAAAGGTGGAACTCCGGTGAACGTGGAGGTCTGGTCGCGAAGCTCAGGTGACGGCGAAGCTCAGGTGACGATGGAGCTCTGGTGGCAAAGCTCAGGCGACGACGAAACTCACGTGACGATGGAGCTCTGGTGGCAAAGCTCAGGTGACGACGGAACTCACGTGACGATGGAGCTCTGGTGGCAAAGCTCAGGTGACGACGGAGCTCAGATGACGATGGAGCTCTGGTCGCGGTGTTCGCGCGGCAGTGGGGGGGGGGGTCGATGATCTTGGAAGTGTAGCCACAGGTACTGGCGAGAAAAACCGTAGTCGGAAGGGCAGTCCACAGTTTTCAGCGGCGGCTGTGGAGCGGTGACGGCTCCGGGAAAATAATGGTCCGACGAAGGATGAGGATGGCCAAAAAGGGATGCGCCAATGGTGGGCGCTGGGGAGAACGAAGGACGGCCTGAAAGCCGATCCAGGAGGAGCGCCAGCGTCCTCGGCGCCTTTCTCGGAGCTGGCTAGCGAACCGAAGGCGATGTCATGGGCCGAAATAGACCCGACGGAGGTTTTGGCGCGGAGAAGGGGTCGACGGACTGTTTTGGTATAGTCCGCAACGGTGAGTTGCCGAAAGTATTACCAGCGAAACGTGGTGCATGGGGCAGGAGGGAGAGGGTTTGAGCCCACCCAAGTCAATGCCTAACAGGAAGGGTGCACGGTTTGCGCGTCGCCTGTGGATGGGGGCGGATAGTGATGGTGGGTCGAAAGGGAGGGGGAACTAGCCCACCCAAAACGATACCCGGGATGGAATGCTCGCATCGGTCGACGTGGGCAGCGGAGAGGCCGTGGAAGGGCCCGATTTCTGGCTAAAAAGGTCCCATACGTACCAGGCTCGGGAGGTTCATGAGCCCGAGGCTAAAAAAATAACAAACTCGGGAAAAGAGGGCGGTGGAATGGTAGAGGTGGGTCGTAGAGGAGAGGTAGCGAGCCCACCCAAACCGATAGTCGGTTCGAAACGCTCATACCCGGAAAAAAAAAAATTAGCTTCAACTCAGAAGATGGGTGGGGCGGGATGTTGTGGTGGGTTGGGTGGGACGGGGGA
>JABAKD010000114.1:0-25000 GCA_012845835.1 Undaria pinnatifida
GCACAATCGGCAAGAACCGAGACTAGCCGAGGAACACACGAGTGAAGGGAACATGTTAACCGATGTCAGCTGTCCGCCTAAGGCATCGGAGGCGACTCCAGGGATCTGCATCGACAATCGCGAGCTGTTGTTCAAGTTTGGAAGATCATTTCTGCACGGGCTAAGTGCGACTTCGGACCCTACCTGCCGAGAAACAAGACGATGACATATGCCTTACGTAAGGTCAGTTGGGAACCCGCGATTACTGTTAAGTGTCATACACCCACGTTTCTTGAAACGCGAACCAACCGACGTGTTAGTGAAATGGATCTTGACCCAGATTTGGCCAATTTTGGAAACGACTTACCAACAAAAACCAAGCGCCAACGACACGAAACCTAAGTCGTTCGGAGGATTAATGTAGACTTTTGACCATTCCATGGTTGACAGCCGCATGACCTCACATTTCCGAGGACGATCGCCGCTTGTTCAAGCATCGTAACCAGGAGACCGCATCGCGCCAGTCTTGCCTCTGTTTCCGCCATGCGGCCTTGGTCGTTGGAGATCATATCCACCAAAGTCGACACAAGCATCGCTGCTTCAGAGACCCCAGGAAACTGTGAGTTCTGCGCTAGATGGTTTGCAGCCTCCAAGACAGCTTGTACAACGCTACATTGCCCGGAAGGCGGAGGATCAGACGGTGATGGCGTATCATTGGCCGTTGCGCGTGTCTCGTCTGGCTTCTCAACAATGATGGCAGAAGCGCCTCCGTCTTGTTTGTCATCGTCGTCGATCTGCTTCGATTTGAGCTTCCTCCTGAGGTACAATCCTGCAACAATGACCACCACAGCCACCGCCGAGGAGACTATTCCGATGATCAGCGGGGAAAAAGAAATCCCTGGGGTCGATGTCGATGCCGATGCTGGTGCCGAAAGTTCAGAAGGAAGCACAGGTCTCGACGTAGCCCTGTGGTCCAAACCAGCCCGTGTTGGTGCGGGAGATGATGCTGGCGCTAGTGATGCCGGAGATTCTGGCGGCGACAATGCCGTACCCGGTGACCTTGTCCCCTCCTGTGAGGACGGCATATTGGTGGACTCAGGCGCGGTATTCAGGCCCGTGGGTGTAGGCGTTGGTGACGCCGGGGCCGATGAAGTCGACACTGAATTCAGAGGAGCAAGGGTGAAATCCCCAGCAGGGGTGTTGGTGCGCGTGGAATCTAATGGCGCCAACGAACGTGGTGCCGCAATAGAAGGAGCGAGTGATAACGGTTCAGGGGTGGGCGTAGGCGGGGCAGGTGCACCCGTGTGCGTTAGCATTGGCGACATTGATTCTTCCCCGGAAGGTCCCGTGGTCGTTAACGTCGGCGAAAGCGCACCTGCAGCACCGAGTAGTCCGCTGATCGGCGAAGGCGTGACGGTGACATCCGTGTCCAGCATCAAAGCCGCGAAATCGTAAGATCCCGCGTTCTCTTTGGCCCACGAACCTCCTGAGTCACCAGCCAAAAGCACCACGCCGTTGGGACCAGCCGCCACAGCCATCGCTTGGTCGCTCGCCGCTTCGTCTGAGCCATCCTGAACAAGTTGGAGCAGAGAACGAGAAAAACGGTGCTTAGCGAGGAAAACTGCGAGTCCAACGACGGCAGGGCGCCTGCCACGGAAGGGGTACACCTGAATTGGTTGAGAGTCCTCGATGGAGATGCCCCACGCCTGACGCAAGCTTGCGCATGCCGAAAAAAAAACAAAATTTCGAAGGGATGAATAATTCCATGCGTTTGGTAGTAAACGAAAAAAGTTAACAAAATGACGAATGGCAGTCGAACGACACCACAGCAGGTAGTTCGCCAGCAGCAGCGTCCCATCCGCCAAGCGACGCATGCTTCGATAGAGACGCGCTACTTTTTTCTGAGGTTTCCTCGACTTAAGAGCTCAAGACAAAAACCGATTTCGATCGAAAACAAAAACTGCTGACCGGATGCAAAATCCTCTGGCCTACGTATCCATCGAAACCCATGAAAAACACGTATACCAATTTCCGAAGATTTCTGGGTAAATGAGCCCCGCCATTCAGAAATCATTTCAGACGAAAAGTGCCACCTCTATCGTAGCACGCATCAACCGTAGTGCCAAAAAACGCTCGTATCACTGTCGCAGGACGTGGGTACGTGCTGCATCATCTATGTGGGTGGAGAGGTGGAGCTCCGGATTACCTGCCAGCGCCAAACCACTACTCCGCTTGCATCCAGCTTGACAGCAGCGTAGTCGTAGCTGCCGTCACTCGTACCGCTCCACGCTCCCTTAGTATACCCGGCCAGCACAACCGACCCGTCGTCTCCGGGGGCTACCCCCTGGATGACGTCTTCTTCCGTTGTACCATCCTGTCAAAACACACAACGAAGACATAAGACACAATTCACGATAAAGAGAGGCGCTCTTGAGACGTATATTTGAGAGAGGGAAGCCCCGAGGGGGGTGGGTGGGGACTGAGTGTGTCACAGAAGACGCGTGCTACGATAGAGGTGCACCACTTTTTTTTCTTTTGGGTTTTCTCAATTTTGGAGCTCAAGACCAATCCAAAAAAATGATTCGGGGAAAAATAAAACTGCTGGAGAGGACGATAAAAAACCTCATTTCCTAGGTTCACGACGAGAAACCATGCGATAAAAAAATACCGATTTCCGACGAATTCGGGTTGAGAAGCCCCATCACTCAGAAAAAAAAAATAGCCAAAGGAGAGGAATACCTCTATCGTTGCACTCTTCAGAAGAGGGGGGGCTATACGAGAGCGAGGGAAACCCCCAATGAGATGGGTGATGACTGAGGTTACTGTAGGGGAGGAGAGGGCGGGGGGGGGGGGGGGGTAAGGCCTTTCTTTTTCACCGGTCCAGAGTAATCTGTTCGAGGGCGTACCCTTAGCTCGTCCCTTCGGAATTATCAAGCTTTCGCGCTAAGTATTTTCGCGCATTGTGTCGATATCGATTGTTTTGGATTCGCTGCTCTGGATGTGAAAAGGGGGGTTACAGCTCCTGCCATCATGATCAGGGCTAAGTTCCCGTACTTGGGTAAAAGCCCCCATAGAACCTTAGCATGTAACACGCCAATCAAACTTCCGCGCGTGGGGCATGGTAGCAACAGATTAGAACCGGATCGAACCGGGACTGTCGTTCGTTAGCGCAGATACATCTGTGCACCCAAGGAACCAGCTCTACACGTAAGTTTATAACGTGGAGTACGCGCGCTGTTTCTTGGGGAAGTCCCATCTCGCCATTCCTGTGCACAAGGCATGTGATCAATGCTACAATTAGGGCACCCACGCCAAAGGCTTAGGGTGTTTCCCAAACCCCCTTCCCTGGTGCAGCATGTTCCACGGTGGTGTGCACATTTCGCAAGATGGAAAAACGCGAAGAGAGTCACTCGCGAGAATGGCTCTATGCGCCTCTGAAAAATGAGCCTCTGCACGTGAACCTGCTTACTGTACACTTCGTCCAATAGGAACACACTCTGGGAGCCATCGCGGTACAGTATGAACACGAGAGCGGAACTCTGGACCAAACGTCACCCGTCTCCTGGTCGAGTTTCTTGTCTCCACGGCACGCGTTGGTCCGCTCAACGCGTAAACTTCAGTGGTTCCCTCAAGGGTTTTTTTGGGGAAACCGATGACAACACACAGCCACCGGCACCTGGTAATTACTACCGCCAGTGTGGCAAGGGACTGCGAGTTTTGATACGTTTTGTTATTGAAACGCCTCGAATGAACCGATGAAGATGGTTTCTCAATCGTACAGACCCACGCCCGTTGGGACACCATGGGCTCGAGACCTGTGGTCGCACACAAAGTTCGAGAGGGCGCTTTGTCTCTTCGCGGAAGCGGCAACATCCCAAGGAATGAAAAGTTGTTCGCACGCCGAGCAAGTCTTCACTATGGCGGCTACGCGGAGTGTACCGTAAGCACAAACCGCTTGCACGAGGGACTAGTTAGCTCGCCTATTAATAGACACAAAACCTGCACCCCTGGTGCATGTTTTGTTGGCACAGCGAACCAATCGATTCCCCATGACGGCGGTGCGTATTCCGAACCAAAGCCCAAAACACGTACGATCGCCAAACATACTTGAGCTGGAGCCACACGCCCCTTCAGACGCGTGCTGCGATAAAGGTATACCTTTTTTTGGCTGAAACGGTTTCTGGATGACGAGGCTCCTTAACCCGAAATCGTCGGAATTCCTGTATTTTCGCGCAATATTTATGTTCTTGGTGCCTGGAACCATGGTCTATTTTCATCTAGAGTTGAACTTTCAGTGCACACAAGAATCGGTTTCGGGGGGGAGGTGCGTATAGCTATTTAAGCGAGAATCATCAGGAAAACAAATGATGCGCGACACCTCCGTCGTAGCATGCGTCTTCATCCCCAGCACGTGGCCCCTCTAACCGTACAAAGCCTTCGGCAGTCGATGACGCCTGCTACACGATGAAGGTAGCGTCGTTTGTTTTTCAAAACAACTTTTGCGTTGTGACGTTGCTCCGCATCTGTGTGAAGCCACCCAAGAGCCGTCGGAAACCCACAGCTATTTACAATAGTATTATTCAGTCAAGGGCCTAGGCCACGAGATTTGTCGGTGATAGAGAGCAGTCGTCGGGTTTGGCATTCAATTCTTATACGGCTAAGGTGATGGTGAGGTATATATGGAGCTATGACCGTGGGGACCTCCAGCTAAAATTAGTCGCTACCCACGCCGTACCGTTGGTCTCCCAACTGCACCTGCCACCTCGAGACCACTTCGCCGTCAGAATCCAGCCGACACCAAACGGGCGCTAACCATGGCTGGTTTAGGCAGCGCAACAACCCATGCCAGGGTGGTGTTAATCGCGAAACCGCCGCAGTAAATACAGGTAGCCTCGCTCGCGAGAACCTTTGTGCCGCCGAACAAAACGGAGGCCACTTAATCCGCCCCTCTCACGGCGCCATTTTGGTATATTACGAGAAGATGGCAGACGTGCGCCACGATGGACATACGTCATAGCACTTGATGGCGGGAAAAAAAAAAACTGAAATCTGGCGGGGCTCTTTAACCTTTTAATAATATCGTCCGAGCACGAGTCTTGTTGTTCGATACGAGTTAATGAAAGGTCAGGAGACCCAGAAAAAAAGGTCAAGTGGGTGAGCCTCCACCGTCGCGTGCGTCAGGGCAAAACCCCAGCCCTCGAAAGGTATGCAGTAAGTGGCTCCCTATACAACAAATCGAGATATAACTAGCCCTAACCTTTGAGAATCGTACATTTCGTTTTTTTTTTTCCAAGAAAAATGGGGTAAAAATCCCACGCTGACTTCAGCACATCAGGTTTTCCCCCCCACGATGCTCCGTCTCGAAAGGGATGCGTGGTCAGTGATCAAATGTCTAAACAAGGTAAGCAACAAATGAGGACGCCCCCTCCCCCCCCCCCCCCGACGTGATGTGTTTTGCCTTCTGCAAGACGGTTGGTATTGCTCGATTCGCGTGTAAACCACGCCTGCGTCACCTTTAAGCATCGTCGCCGCCAGCGGTTTGATTAACCGCAGCAAAATCGTGAAGATCGGTACAGTAGTCATGGGCTAGGTACCGAAAGCTACGGTAAAAACTTGTCTCTGCCGTCAGCATTTGGATTCACCGCACCAATATCATGAATCCTGGTACACAGTGCTATGTGGATTAGGCATAACACAAACAAATAGGGTAAAGACTTACGTCGCCGCCGTCAGCATTTAGATTCACCCCATCATGATCATGAAGCCGGGTACACGGTGCCATGGGCTAGGCTGCACCCAACAAACAACACCAAAGTAAAATCTCACGTCGCGCTCCAAATATATTGGGTAGCTCGTCACTTCACGGACACCATCTGCCTCAGCAAATGTTGACAATAAACCTTTGCTACTCCTATGGTATCACGCGTGAAACGCCAGCATAGACCACACCTGCCACCTCCAGACTTCCTCGCCGTCAGCATTCAGCTTCACCGCAGCAAAGTCGCTCACATCGCCGGCGCGTTCGCCATCCCACGAACCCTCGGTTGATCCCGCCAGTACTACCGAACCGTCTTCCCCCATCGCTGCCCCGTAGAACATGTCGTTCCCCGTGCTCCCATTCTGCCAGAAGCGCACCAAGCATGGATCACGGGCACATTCGTAAAACAGCGCTCGCACTTGACCCGAGTGGCGCGTGCTATGATTAAGGTAGCACTTTTTTGTCGATTTTGGTTTTGATAATGGTGAGGGGGGGGGGGGGGGTTACATCGAAATCGTCGGAAATATCATTATTGTTTTGCAATGATAATGTTTTGACTATTCTGTTTTCCTATTTGACGCCGCGCTACGATAGAGGTGCAACATTTTTTTTCCGAAAGTTCCGTAGCCTCGGAGCTTCAAGACCTCCTCTACAAGAAACAGATTTTGGAGAAAAAAATAAGCTGTTACTGGATGAATAAACCCGACGGCCGAGGTACGCGACGAAAATCATCGCAACAAAAATGGACTATTTTTCCGACGATAGTATTATTAGTAGCTTAAGGAGCCCCGTGATTCAGAAAGCATTTCAGCCAAAAAAAAAAGGTATACCTCTGTCGTAGCACGTGTCGTGTTTTAGGCCATGGGTTTCGTCGTCGGGTTATTCTCTCGTTATACCACAAAATGTAGTGTCTGGGCGGAGTTTATATAGATCAATGCTACACCGTCAGGGGGGGGTCCCTTTCGGGGCCCTTTGGTATTAGTGGGTCGATCCCACCCGCGCGAGTGACCCCCTCCCCGTTCTTTTGCGGTCTTGGCCGCAAAGGAACGCTTTTGCCGGCGACATGACAACCCCGCCATGGAACGGTCAGCTACGCTTCGCCAAAGAAATCGCTAGAATTATGTTTCGCGGTGAGGAACGTACAGACACAGAGTCACTCGGGCGAGTGATCCAACCCCCCGGGTGGTGCAACACCCGCACCCCAGACATGGTCTATTATAAGAGCTGTTAAAAAGAAGAGAGCTCTTCAGAAGAAAAAAAAGATGCACACCATCACCACGATGTGCGCTGCTGAGAAGATATTGCAATGCCAAAGCAGAGCTGCGATAGCGGGGTTACGTTTAGGAATCGAGCGAGCGGCTACCTTGGACGCGGGCTGCGATACCATCATACAAGTACGGGCACTTCGATTGCTCAACCCCTTTAGAGCCCCCAATCCCCTCCCTATACTAAATCCAATTAATTTTGTCCCCAAAACGGGTTTCCAGTGGTGAAGGGGTTAAACGGCTTCTGAATGACTAGGCTCCTTAATCCAATGTCGAGTGTTTCTTGTGGAAAAAGCTCCTTAAACCATAATCGTCGGAATTTCGCTTGATTTTGATTTTCAATAATGTTAGTTGTAAATGCCTACCTGTAGGCCATGAGATTGTCCATTGGGTAGCGCTTTTATTCCCCCCCCCCCGAACCCCCTCAAGTTCAGGTTTTTGTGAGGGGTACGGTACTCATCAAGTCACCTCAAGTCAGGCTTTTGTGACTCATCGGATGAAGAGCCCCGTAAACAAAAGCGTCGCATCTCCACCGTGGCATGCGCCCTTGTTTCCGCGCAATAACGAAGTGTTCGCGGTGAACTAACAACACCGTGGTTGCATAGGACTTTGGGGTGGAAAAAATATGTAACATGTAACATATATCATACAACAGGAGAGTCGTCCCACGGCAGGCATCCACAGCAGTACGTTCAAGCTCCGTTCTTGAATGAGGCCAGGGCCGCTCAAGCCAGAGACCCAACACCCTTAGCAAAGAAGGGGGGCAGCCGCCGCACCGTGAGCCTAGGGCCGGGATGGTGCCACATAGGTCGAGACGGTTACTTTCAGGAGCACTAAAGTCGCCACCGTGTTGCTTCGTAGTCTCACGCTCGTAGCTTTCGTGTTTTTCCGGTTCGACATATATGTGCCGACGCCATGATTCTGTTTTGCTTTGCTGCGAGGTATTCTTGAGCCCAGTTGTAGTGAGACATTGCGCGAAGCCACCTTCTCAAGAGGCCTATACTGGGCAGGGGATATAGAGGTTGACTCCTCCCTACTGTCTTGTACCCTTCGTCTATTATAGCTCAAGCACTGTCTGGTCTTGCCATTTTAGCTGACACCTTCATTTCTCGCTTCCATTGGTGTTGATGTCATCGACGGCGAAATCGTCGTCGACATATACACCTGCCTCTCCCGTTGGGCTTAACCCCTTCAAAGCCCCAGAACCCCTCTACACTTATTCCAAAAAAAAAATGCCAGAAAACGGGTTGCGAGTGGCACAGCCGTTACGAGCGATGCGTGATAGTTTACGCAACTTATATCGTGTTTACCGGGTGGCATCTGAATATCTTAGATACCGAGTACATCATCCCACAAACACGTCAGTAACGGATCTGAACGATCAACGGAAATAGAAATAATATTTAACTTCACAATGCCTTGCTGCATTGGGACCGATCTACCCGATTCACCACGCCTCTATATAGTTTGACAAGAGGGCCGGATGGCGAAAAAAAAAACGCGAGCAAATATTGCCTAGTCACGAATGTGGCCGCATAATGACCTGTAAGTCTCCCGAAAACATGCCACCCCCCACACCTCGCTTCCGACCCGAGCTACGTGACAGAGGTGCACAAATTGTGTTAATGGGACTCTCAAGCTGAGGAACACTATTTTGCGATCCAAAAAACTGATTTTGAGTAGACTGAAAACGCAAAATCGAGGCGCGTGGTGCACCAACCACTTTTGTTTCTGAAGTTCCTCAATTCGGGAGATTAAGAGACAAAAACTTATTTGGAGACCAAAAAATAAAGCAGCTACAATTACCGGATGAACAAAATAAATAAAATCCCATGGCCTAATCACACAACAAGAATCATGCAAAAGAAAATGACTTACTATTTATTTTTTTTCCGACGATTGTGTGTTAAGGAGCCCCCGTCGTTAAGAAAGCACTTCAGACGATAAAGTGGTACCTCCATCGTAGCAATCGTCTCGATCAACATACCCACATGGTCTATAGGGCACAAACAATCGACGATTCTGGGTTAAGAAACCCCCCGCCATTCGGAAAATATTTTGGCCGAAAAGTGCTACCCCTGTCGCAGCAGGCGTCTTCCCTCCTCGTCAACCTAGACGGGGGCAACATCGGCGTCACCGCTTCCTCCATGTGGTCCAAGAGCGATCTGCTCGATCTGTAGTGTTTGTAGATGGTATACACCATACCTTACAAACAACCAATAATATAGGATCTACAGTGTATGATCTGGACCATGACATGTCTGGCATAATCGGGCCTTCTCGGTACGCCTTCCATCTCCAGATATCTGATGTCGTTCCCACCGGCGTAGAGATTAACGGTGGCGAAGAGGACACCACCGTCTTCTAAATGCGAGCGGATGAATACTTTCTGCGGGATCTGCACCCTGTCTGCAGGCATCTCGCGAACAGCCAGGATAGGATCTAGAAGATCTAGACCATATTGTGTCAACCTTTTCTGAATATCTCCCACCTCCCCATATCGTCTCCATCGGCGTCGAGCGTACCGATGGCGCAGGCGACATCACGGTCTCTTTCCTTGTGGCCCAGGAGATGTATACGCGACCTGCAACATGTAAATCCTCGCATTCAGTACCATATAAATAGCCAGCATGTTGCCTAAACAACATTGATAATTTTCCATGAAAGGCTTATACCTGCCACCTCCATAACTCGGTTCCGTCGGCGTCCAGCTTAACGGCGGCGAAATCGGCATCCTCATCTCCTCCTTGTGCTTCGGTCCAGTTTCCGTAGGTATGCCCGGCTAAGACAATCGCCTCGTCGTCCCCGATAGCTGCAGCATGCATCTCTTCTGCTTCGCCTGTGCCGTTCTGCACGCAGCAAAAAAAACAACACCAACAAGCAATCGGGGCCGAGTGGGCTTTCGATACATGTGGTGCAGAATATTTTGGGTCAAAAAACGTAGTGTCGGTCGTGTTCACGTCTGGATGTTGTTATTTATCAGCGCAGAAAAGTGTACCCAGCTCAGTAACCGAATGATCGTGGCTAGTGGAGTTTGTTTTGCTCAGTAGGGAAGATTCGTTCTGACGGTAGCCTTCCTAACTTTCCTTTAACGAAATCGCCGGTTTTGCAACCGGCCTCCGGCCGTACCTCCCGGAACAATACGGTGACCCTTGCCACCACTCCGATGTAATCGTTCAATGGTCTGTGTTACAAAACAAGAAAATAGTGAAGATTTTATTTTCTCGTAGCATCAACCCTTGTGTCCAGCAGGCCATGATGCTGAAAACGTTCATTACAGAAAATCGTTGGTTTCGGGGGGAGCTATCGTAGAATCAGTCAATATACCACCCAGCAAGACTAGTGGAGGTGAGCGTCAAGGTTGCCTTCCGTACGGTGTATAGGCACCCCGGTAGGTCCTATTGGAGGCTAGGATGGCCGAGACTGGAGAGAAAGCGGCATGACGAAACGTTGAGCGCACATCCTTCGTGCGGAAAGTAGATTTTTCGACGAGTAGCGGATTGTTATTCGTCGATTCCGTTCTTCAATATAGAGCAATGCACGAGCATGCGATGGGGACGCGTTCTACGACTAAGATAGCACTTTTCGTCTGAAATGGTTTCTGAATAAATGGAATTCTTAACCCAAAAACGTCGAAAAATACGCCGTGCATTTTGCGTGAGTTTCGTCGTGTCTTAGGTCATGTGGGATTTTTCATCCGGGAGCAGTTTTGTTGGGATTTTTCAATCCGGTAGCAGTTTTGTTCGTCTCTAAATCAGGTTTTGGTAGAGAGTTTAAACTCCCAAATGGATGGAAACCTCAGAAAATACGTGATGCGCCTCTATCGTGGCACGCGTCCGAGGTCGAACGAACCACGCGGTGATTGATTTTATTATTATTTGTTTCCTACCGGCAGCCCCGAGCGAAATCGTTCTGGTGTACTACAGGATCTTCCTGGCATGTGTCTCAGTTTACATGGGCCACAGAATAGCTCATGCTAAGAGCGCCGCGAGAGATTACTCACAAGCATGGGGCTGGCATGATGAGGCTGGGTGGACAAATAAATGTGGAAAACTATTTATTATTCTTGTTCTCGGTTCGGCAAGGCAACTCGGCAAGGCAGGGGATGCATGCTTGTGTATAGGGGTGCCCAAAAAACGTTTTTCTAGGCCCTTCGCCTGAGGTGGTCCGACGTATTTCACTTCCAAAACAAAGTGTTTGGAGAAAAAAGGAAAGTGCGAAAAAAACAGGCGGAGAATCCCCTTTTCCCTCAGATGACACGAACGCCTATTAACATCGAAAAAAAAGGAAAGATCTTGCTACAATTTAGAATGTGGGCTTCACGCTGTTACTACCGTGAATATCATGTGCGAAACAAATATACAGTGGTGCGTCTCCAAAACCGTGCGAACGGTTCTTAACAGGTGTTGAAGAATCCTGCCATTAAGAACGAAACCAATAGCCAAAGAGTGCTCCCCTTATCGTGCCACGCATTTCAAGGCGGCACAACCATGGAGAGCCCGGTCGGGCAAACGTCTGCGGCGAACGCTAGGTAGGCTTCGGCGGGTACCGTTCTTCGCCCAGAGCCTCACAAATCGTTGGGCCGGTTTGGTCGGTGCGCCATCGGATGACGACCAAGGCTACGGTGCGGTAAGGGTGGATTGATGAAATTGAGGGATTTCTTCGCAGTGGCCCTAGGTCACTCGCGCGAATGAACCTCCACCTGTTCCTTTCCGGCATCAGGCTTCCGCGTACCGCATTTTGTTTACGACACGAAATCGCATCGGCGTAATGGCTGACCTACACAAAACACCGAACAACGTTTGTTCAGTGAGGTGCGGAGTACTTCGGACAAGTGGCTCAAACCCGGCAATGACATAAGAGGGTACCCCCATCCCCCCCACCCCCCCTCGCGCGCCTACCGTAGCCTAGGCCGTGTGCGGAAAGAAGACCGACAGCTCGCACCGTTGTCAAGCTATTTGAATCGTTGTCTAGAAGTCCTCACGTGAAGAGTTCCCGACTACTAGCGTCAGCCATGCCTGCCGTAGCCTTGGTGGTCTTGGCAGGGCTGGAAATGGACGAGACCAGGCTACAATGGAGCGAATACCGCCATTTTCACACCGCATGTATAGGATACCCGTGTAAGTTACTCTGTATGACGCGTGCTGCGATAGAGGTGGTGCTTTTCGCCCGAACCTGTTTATGAAGAACGAGGTTTCTTAACACAAAATCGTCGGAAATAGATCATTTTTTGTTTTTTTGCGCGATTCTCGTCGTGTACCTAGGCCATGTGGGTTTGTTTTTTTCCACCATGTAGCAGTTGCATTTTTATTCAAATCTCTCTTTGGGAGGGGTCTTAAGCTCTCCCAACTTGACGAACCCGCCAAAAGAAAAATGGTGCACCTCTATCGCACCTCTATCGAGGCACGCGTCGTATGGCGCCGAAAATCGAACGCGAAACGCGCTTCTATTAGAGCAACGATCAAGGATACGGAAGGGGGTGAGGGGGGTACCCTCTCTTTCAATGTCGTGTGTGGGCCACCCGCCCGAGTGACTCTGTGCACACCTCACAGAATAACGTCTCCCGGCGGCCTATGTGGCGCAGCGTACCCAACTGTTCCATGGCGGTGCCATATCGCAGACTAAAACACGAAAACCCAAGGCTCATAGAAATAACAGGGGGGGATCACTCGTGCGAGGGAGCTCGACCCACTGAAAAAAACAGGTCCCAAAAATGACTCCCCTGCCATGGCCTTGTTCCAACGTAAAAACGAACAATTCCACGCCGCCGTGGGTACCGCGAAATCAAAAATCCCACACCAACAAAAACATTACCATGGGTACGCTGCTGTATCCTTTCTTTCTCCCCAGCTCTAGAAAAGACCCCTCTGCTGCCGCCTTCGTCAACCCAGCAACTCACCTGCCACACCCAGATCAACGTCATGTTCGAGTCTAGTTTTGTTGCGGTGAAGTCGCTCGATCCCTCATGAGTCTGGCCCCACGAGCCGTACGTACGTCCCGCAAATATCGCCGAACCATCACCCGTCATAACCACGGCATAAGCGTTATCACCAGCGCTAGATCCATCCTGGGCCCAACGAGGTTAGTTGAACAACATTGTGCGGTTGTTCGGTGGAATGGGGTGACAGCCGTGACAAACAATGTGGTAAACTTCATACACCTGCAAGATGATGTCAGTCTATGGATAAATCGTGTGGTAGACTAAAAAACATGAGCTTTTGTGATGCGCTTAACACGGCAAAGTAACACCAGACGGATACCCCGGTACCGCCCACATGCTTCTCTCGAGACGCATCCTGTCATGCCCAAGGCGTACGCACGCCGCACCCCCAGCGCGAAGAGCCATCATGGAGCAAACGAGGTCAGCTGAGAAGAGATGCAAGGTTGTCCGGAATATTGGGCAATATCTGTCTCAGCATGGCGTGTCGCCGACGGCATACTCTTGTAAAAAGCGCTCGACTCCGGAATGCGACATATAACGCAAAACGCCTCCTCATAGTAACAAGTATGAGCTGTCCCCTGTCATGGCCGGTAGGATAGGCACGATAGGAGTGACCCTTTGGAGGCAAATTACGTTAATACATTCTACTGGCAGGGAAGGCCTAGACCCAATATCGTCATGGGTCGGGGCGGGGCAGAGGGGCGGGGCGGTCAAGTTGAGGGCCTCCTTTTTTATTTTCGCAGAGTTGCAAGTAGCTCACATATTTGTCTTTGCTGTGCGGTCTTATTTTGACTAAGTTTCTCAGCGTCTTCGTACGCACGGCCGGCCGTGGAATTGGTATTACACTACCGCCAACACAAGGTTGGTTCAACGCCTTTTTAGGGTTACGGTTATACAGTGCTACTCATGCGAGAGTGGCCTAAAACGTCAGGGGTGCAGAAGAAGAGTCTCCCAACACAAGGGGCCCAATACCTCACCCGAATAATGGCCTCGTAAGACGTTCGTTCGCGCGAGCCAACCAGCATTTCTAAGCGCTAGTAGTCCTAGTCCTAAAATATACATATATATATACATATCCTTGGAGAAACTTACCCTACTACCCGATGATAATTCCACACTTTTCGAGGAGTATAGACCTGGCAGAAACGATTGGCCCCAACAGTTCAACTTCTTCCGTAGGATTACTCTGGCCTCAAGTCGGCCGAGGGAAATCGGTGGCACACTCGACGCCATGGCCATCTGTCCACTGTATTGGCCATGATACTTGGACATGGCACTGTTCATCGGGCTATTCATCGCCAGTGCTAAGGGCCCACTCCATTGCCTCCGCCGTGTACTGGCCACTCAAGCGCGAGTGGCTCTAGTTCTCGCCCAAAACCGGGCTTTGAAACATATTTTCGTTGACTCCAGAATAAAAACGGAGTAGGCCAATTGATATGAATATCGAGATAACCGAAAAAACGAATACCAGACGGAGTTAGCTACTGGTACGAGTGCCTCTGAGCCGCTTACTGCCGACGATCAAGATGTGAATATCTCTATCGCAGCCTTGCTCGCGTCTACGTTTTCGCTAAAGTGTGGTTTTAAGGGTCGGGGTACCCAGACCTACTCAAAGCTCACGGAACCACAGAACAACTGGGTGCTACCCCTACCGTAGCGTGGTACGTCTGCTACTAATAGGTGATGATCCTCGGCCAAGCGATCCCGGCACACGCAGGGCGGAGATCACGGAGCGGGAGGTGCTGTTGAGCGACGCATGGTAAAAGAGTGGTGTCAGTTTTCGGCCTAACTAGTGACCAAGGCTGCGGTACAAGAGTTTGCCCGCGATAGGGGTTGCACGTTGTGGGCCATATGGTGTTTCTGACTGATCCGGACGGTTGAGCTCCTCAAGGGTAGGAGCTACCGGTTAGTGTGATACTTTAACGAGCGTATATTTGATTAGGATTAAAGCATAAAGGTGCTGGTCGTCGGGTTTGACCGAACGAAATAATTTCGAAGACATGTTTCGGGCGAGAAATAGAGTTCCTCCTCGTGTTTTCGAGAGCTTGTAGAAGCTTCCGCTGGGCCCCTGCCGTGAGACGACTCACTAGTACTACAGCAACACGTATGGAATCATCTCCCAATTTTTACAACAGAGTGTAAGCCAGCCGCGCGCTAGTGGCCTTGCAAATCCACCCAAACACTGATAGTACACCGATTATCTTGCTCGCGGGGCTCAAAAACCGTTCCCGTGGCGGCGGTGCAATCAAGAAACAGAAACGCACGAAAACACAACAACGGAATGACCACAGGCGCGAGCGGTGATAACGACCCCTCCTGCCGTCGCGATGGTCAAGTTCTGACCAAGGCTACGGTAGGGAGTCACTTTTGGGAGCCTTTTATTGCAGTGGGCCCCCGCGGGGTCGCTCGGGCGAGTGCCCCCCCCCCCCCGGTTCCTTTGCAGGCTTGAGCTTCCGTGCCCTGTTTTCGTGTTTGCGACATGAGTGCGCAATAGAATGGTCAGCTACGGCACTCAAATATAACCGCCCCCAATATGTTTTCCTCAGCGTGGTAGAGAGTCACTCGTGCGAGTGGCTCACAGTCGGGTGGTGGCAAAGGGGGTTTCTCACAACATCATCATAACATCGTCAAAACACCGTCGTACCATCCCCCCTACCTGCCGTAGACTTGTTCTATCTCTGTTCGAAAGGGGGGTATCAAGGAAGGCACTAACCGGTGGCGTTATGCAGGTACATGTTGTACATATGCGCCGTGTACTTGGGTCAGATTGCAAATTTATTTCGCCGAGATGTACACACTTTCAACTTTCGTCAGTGTTCCGTTTTTTGGAGGGTTTCGGTATAGTCTATATGGACATTCTGAAGTTATGAGGACTATTCAGAAAATTAGAGTGCACTTCAAGCGTAGTACGCGCCCATCTTTTCAAGTTAGCGGGACGCAGAGACTACGTTTACTGGTTCAGGGGTGTGCGTCGGGGGGAAGTCAGGTCCAAAGCTATGTGTTGGATAAATAGGAAGGAAGGCCGCAATCGAGCGTGTGTTGAATCTAAATGGCTTAGTTGTAGTGTACCTTACGAAGATCGCGATAATGGTAGACCCTCTAAAAGGTTTGACCTTTCGGACACCTGCCATGGCAGAGGTTCAACGTTTTCAATCCGGGGATCATCACTTGAGGCGAGCAATCCATTTCCCACCCACAACCCTGTTTTTAGCCAAATAAAATTGCAACTCGATGGCCTTTCCCATGGCCCATGGTGCATTCATGTCGCGTCGAGAAGCAGAATGATGTTCCGATGAGTTTGGGTGTTAACCCCTTCAGAGGCCCAAAAACCCTCCCTATACTAATTCCACGTAAACTGGTCCCCTAAAGGATTTCCAGTTGTAAAGACGTTCAGGATTCCTACGATTTCAAAAAAAGAAGAACGCCAAAGGCAATACCTTATTTGTTGTCAGCAAGCGTCTCCTCGCCTGGGGATCTGTTGTTGGATCGCCCATTGACCAACTTCAAGAGGAAAGCGCAGGGAAAGGTCGCTTAAATTTCCGGACAGAGTGATACGGTGTAGGACGGGTGCTCTGATAGAGGGCTGGTGGGTGAATTTTGTGTGCTGCCATACGAGAGTAATCGGGCAAGGAAAGGGCAGGTCGGTGCATCACTTGCCCGATTACTTGCGCGGTGCGCGGTACTATACTACTTGCCCTTTCTTTGTTTTTTAAGGGCATTGATTTCGTTGTACGTGGTACATGATACATAGAACTTCCATTTTTTTTACTGTTTTCTGAAAGGGCTCAGTTGGTGCACCCCTGGCCGTTCAGGGCCTCCCGTTTGGACAACGCCTCCGTCCGATACACGCGGAACGATCCAGCTTTTCTTTGATTTCTTCCTCCGACTCATTTTTGCAATTGCCCGACGTTTCATCGGACCAGGTCCCAGCCAATCTCAGCTTGGCCCGTCATCATCTCAGCTCCGCCCAGCAGCGCACCGCAACGCTAGCTCAGCAGGGCAGCGCCGTGCAGTGCCGTGCCTACCGTGTGGTGCGGTTTTCTGCGATGCTATACGGTGATGTGCCGTGCCTGCCGTGCTGAGTGTTCTACTGTCCTTACTCTTCTTTCGTGCATGTAGAATGACCATATAAGGTCCCAGCTGAGGTCAACTTGGCTCATCATCTCAGCTCAGCTCGGTTTCGACAGGGCACCGCAGCGCTAGCTCAGCACAGCGCAGCGCCGCGCGGAACCATCCAGTGCCGTGCCCTGCCGTGCGGTGCGGTACTGTCCGGCGCTGTGTCGTACTGTATCATGCTGCTGTGCTGTACTTGCTATTTCGGACATGCCAGGTAGAAAAATGGATAAACTACTGATAGCGCCTAGCAGCGTGGGTATAGGCACAATTCGACACGAGTCGACGAGGCAAGAAAATGCTGGATCAATCTCTCGATTAAATGAAGGCGTGTTTACGGTAGTGGGGAGGGGGAAGGAAGGCCCGCTATGTGACCCCGGATCTGAGCTACTACTGGTGAGGGGGCGCGAGATATTTTGTGCGCGAGAATATATGGGAAGAAAAAGAAGAGAAAAAACTACCTAACGAACAGCATCTGAACGTGTTTGGTCGGAACATACAGCAGCGATAACATCGCAACCAACGAACATCGCAGCCCAAGGTTGGAAACTGGAACACATCTGGCGGGATTAATTTTGATATAAACTTGATTTTCGTGTGTTTGGCTGTCCTTGGGGAATGGCATTCGTCTCTTTCAACGCTATTTCTACAATGTTCCTACCCTAACTATCTTCGTATCCCACCGCGCGGACACCTAACAACGATGGTCGAACACACTTTGGAAGTCAGCCACACGAGACAGTTCCGGGCGCCGGAAGGTACAGCATGTGGCCAAGCGACAAAACATCTACAGCGAGATATTGCGCGATATTATGCGTCGCCCCCGCATGTTGGATACCTCTTAGCCCCACACGGATCTTTATCACACATGCCTGATAATATCGTAATCAATCGTCGTTGTTTGGTCGCATTATACGTGGTACGTAGCTTGGTCACAGTAGCTGAACTGGGACGTGTGCTACGATTCGGGTAGAAGACCATTTGAGTCATCTCCCACGGTAGTAACGGTAGTAACGGTAGGGGTTGCAGTTGTTGGATTAACCAATAATGTACCTGTGACGCGTGCTACGATACTCTTTTTCCAAAGCTTCCTCAATTTGAGAGCTTAAGACCTCTCCCAAAAACTGGTTTGGGGAAGAACGAAAATCCTACCGGATGAAAAAAATCCCATCTGGCCTAAGGTAAACTACGAGAATCATGCATAAAATATGGCGAAATTTCCGACGATTTTGGGTTAATAAGGGGCCCCGTCATTCAGAAAAAAAAATAGCCAAAAAAAGGTACCTCTATCGTAGCACGCGTCTTTGATTAGCTAATAATGTACCTGTCCGGTTGAGCTCTTCAAGCGAGGAACTATCGGTTAGTCATCAGTCAAGTCAAGTCATTTCGCGAGTACTTGAAAAAATCAGCCAAAAAAAGGTGTACCTCTATCGTAGCACGCGTCTTTGATTAACTAATAATGTACCTGTCCGATTGAGCTCTTCAAGCGAGGAACTATCGGTTAGTGATCAGTCAAATCAAGTCATTTCGCGAGTACTTATTTGTTTTGGGAGCCTATGAGGCATAGATCAGATGCTTACATTCAGGGTGTGCGCGAACGAGATGCCTTCGAAGCCATTTTTTGGGGGGTGAGATATTTTGAGCTATGGCTCCTCATCCTTGGGCTGGGACTGTTCATCGGGATGCGCGTGCATGTTCATTTCATTTGTCCTCAACTTTGCACATCTCGTACAGATGATCTAGGTCTCATCTAGCTCATGTAGCTCATCTAGATCATCTAGATCGTCTAGATCATATAGATCGTCTAGATCGTCTAGATCATCCAGATCTTCTATATCGTCTAGATCGTCTAGATCATCTAGATCATCTAGATCGTCTAGATCCTTTTCGGCGGATATGGACATGCTGTCCATAAGATGTAAATTACACAAATCTCATTTTACGGAACATGTGCAGATCATGCAGATCGTACAGACCCCGCCTGGCAAACAAGTGCACGTCGTGCAGATCATACAGCGAATCCCACCTGACGAACATGCACATATCATGAAGTTCATGCAGATCTCTCCCGCCGAAACATGTTTGTAAGATCTAGATCATACACATCCCACCAGAAACAAACGATCTGCATCTCACAGATTGCACAGAGTCCACTCGGAAAACATGCGCAGATCATGCACATCATACATGTCTATCCAACCCAGGAAATTATGTGTTAACGATCTAGATCATCCAGATCCCACCTGGCGAAACAATCATAGGTAAGCCAGATCCTACATATATCCCACCGGGGGAACATGTGCCGATCACGCAGATCATAAAGGTCCCGATTGGCAAAACATATACGTACTATCTAGATTGTTCAGAACCGGCTCAGGCAAACGTGAGTGGAAGGTTTAGAAAATACAAACCCTACTAACGGAAATGTGTGTATGCAAGGTCTAGATCATTCAGGTTCATGAGGTGCCATCCGTACTTGCTTACAGCAAAATCGGCAGATGATACAGATCCTATCTGGTGAAACATGTACAGGTCATGCATGTGATAACGACCTCATTTTGATACAGACCTCACCAACCGAAACATTTTCGTAAGATCTGGTTTCCATCCCACCCGGCGAGACATGAATGTAAGATCTGAGTGCACACGGATACCACCTGGTGAAACGTGTGCACCTCATACGCATCATACAGATCCGACCTGTTGAAACATGTGTGAAAAATCTAGATGATTCAAATCCCACCTGGCGAAACATTTGTGTACTTTCTAGACCATACAGGTCCCAACAGCAAAATAGGATCTAGATTTCCTACGTCGTACAGATCCCACTCAGCATAGGTGCGAGGATCATGTAGATCACACACATCCCATCCGAGAAAACCTGTTCGAAAAGCTAAAGCATACAGGTTCAACCAGGGCAAACATGCGTACAAGAGCTAGATCATACCCACCCCGCAAACATCATCTGGATTCCGTAGGTTCATGATACAGACCAAGGATCTACCTACCCAAAAAATGGCTAGATTCCTGATTTGTCCGAGGTGTACAGCTTTGTGGTTGGGTGCGGGATAGTAGTGCGCCACATCTCCGAAAGCGTTTCGCGTCCCTCTACCGTAGACTGAGTCCAAAAATGGCTTTCACGCGGGGTAAGCCGTGGACACAAGGAACGATCAATCGCCCGCCACATGCCATTCTCACGGCAAACTTCCACCCTCTTATATTATCCCACGCTTATAGTCTCGCGCGATTGAAGTGTGTGCAGTTCGCAAAGAGCATCCTGTTGCCCAAGTCTGGAACATCGGACTACGACCGTACCAAGGGGGCTATCCCTAGTTTGGCAACAATGGATTTTTTTCCCCTCGCTCGCGCGATTCGCTCTGTATACCCCGCGCGAAACCGAACTAGTACTAAACATGGTTTTTGCAAAGCCAAACAAACAAGATACAACCTCGTGGTGGCCGTGCGTATTTCAAAATCAAAACCAAAACAAGCTCGAAATTGGAACTAAATATAGAGTACAATAAGAAGTGGCCCCCTACCGTAGCCTTGATGAGTGATCATCAATCATCATCAATCGTCATCAATCCTCCATCACCTGCCATTCCCATTGAAATGTTCCACCTTCGTTCAGCTTGACGGCTGCGAAATCTTGCGTTCCCACTCCAGCGTTCCCTACCATAACGGTGGAGCCGTCGTCTGCCGTCGCTACCGCATGTAAATTTTGCAAGCCGGCCGCTCCACGCTGCTCACGTCAAGTAGGAGCAGCAGCAGCAGCAGCAGCACGCGCACCCAGCTTAGACCCCCGGTGAAGTCAGAAGGCGCGAACATATATTTCGGTGGTGGCTTCACCGCAGCATGGGACGCAAACTGACAGGAAGCTCGATTGCACATGTTTTTCGTACCTTAATAATAATGGTTGTTCATCGCGTTATCGGGTGTTGCATTTTGATTTTTTTTTTTCGGTTTTCGGGTGACAAAGCTATAGGCTAGAGCTCTTGCGGTCAGGATCTTCAACGTATGGTACGGTGTAGGCGTCCACCCATCTCGGTACACCCTATTTGAGGAGGCTCGACGTGTGTGCTAACGTAGGAACTTCGCTGGTGGTTTCTCAATCTCCTCGTGTTGGGCAATCAGTCGATATTCAGAACAATATTGAGGGCGCAATCGGTCGAACAAAATGTCAAGGACTGACATGCTGTGCAAGATCTGTAGTACATACCAGGTAGCGAGTACACGGACTAACCCTTTGGAAATATTTGCTGAGTCGCGCATATCGTACGGCTCCCACCCGGTAGCATGAGCTAAACCGTTACGATCTTCCTCTCGGAAGAACTACGCCATCGTGCGCGGGAATCACTGATCTATCCAATGTGCCCCATTACTATACTGGACCCGTGCGGTTTCGTGTGGTGGCCCCCGGAAAAATGTTGAATACCTGCCACGTCCACTGTATTATGCCATCGGCATCGAGATTAACAGCCGCCCAGTCAAAATAGTCGACGTGCCCGCCGCTCCAATTTCCGTACGTATGGCCTGCCAAGGTGTAGGAGTCGTTCGGCCCCGCGGATGCGCCTCTAATGTTGTCCTTGGCGGCAGTCCCCCCTGGCACACGGGTCGAGTTTTTTCAGAAGGAGAAGCGAAAGGATCTAGTGCTTTGGTCACGGTCACGGTAGGACGGGGGTCATGAGGTCATGAACATTTACGAGGGGAATCCTCTGTAGTAGTGCGGTAGGGGTTGAAATTTTCTTTCCAAATGTTTTTTTCTGGTCAGTACTAGACGCGTGCTACGATAGAGGTGCACCAGTTTTGGTGTTCCTCAATGTAGGAGCTCAAGACACTCTCCCAAAAACCGATTTGAAGAATACAACTGGTGACCGGAGGAAAAAAGAAAACATGGCCAATGTACTTACAACGAAATCATGCTAAAAAACATCGGCCCATTTCCGACGATTTTGAGTTAAGATATCCGTTTATTCAGAAAGCAAAAACAGCCAAAAAGTGATACCTCTATCGCAGCAAGCGTCAATAATAGTCTCATCATTTTACGGGGCATACTGTTTTAGGACTACGCGCAAACAAAAGTGTTGGATGGGTTGCGAAATTGTGTGCCTTCGAAGTCATGTTTCGTGCGTGATGATGGTGAGATATTGGGCTACTCGTCCTCATGTTAGGATAGCTCAGAAGATGCTTTTGATCAAAACCAGGCCCCCACGTCCTTCAAAACTCGCCCCACCCCCCTCACCGGTTGTTCGACTTACAAGATTCACTTGATAAATGATACATTTCCCTTCACAGCTGTCAGATTTTGTCCCCCTCAGAAACGGGTTTCATAGTTTCCGCGCACAGACTGGCTAAAATCATCCTGTTGACCCTGATAGCTACACTGTAGTTGTAAGGGGAGTCGCCGACCTATATCCTTAATGAGGACACAACTCGTAATGCGCGCGATCGGAGTATCACACACAGCTTGCAAAGATGAGTTTCGACGAAATCTTCGATCTCACAGCTGGAGTGTATTTTCATTTTTTTAATATATCAAGCGCTCAGAGACGGCCCCACGTGGTAGCCTGAGTGACCCGAGAAATTTGGTGGTTGACGGCAACTTACGCGAGTAGGCTTTCTGAACACGCCGGCTCTCAGGAGATTTCGACCCACCCGGGTATGCTTTATTATGCCCCCCTTGAAATTTGTTCGAGTCCCTTACGGACACTATCATGACGTATGAAGAGTGGTTTTATATTATACAAATTGAAATTCTACAAAGGCTGACAAAGTCATTAAATTGTGAGACGCCCCCCCCCCCCCCCGCCACCCGCCTCCTTTTTTCTTCATATTTACCCTCGTTTTCTTCGTGTTTTTCCCCTATCACCGATTAAATAGAAATATACATGCCTCCACACACAAAGAAGTATAGTATAACACTGCGGCCGTGTATACCCCCGCCACAAATCACCCCCCCCCCCCCGGTAGATATACAAGAGACAACGCACCGATTTCCCCCCCCCCCCCCCCCCCCTCGCGCTCCTTCTCCTCCATGCCTAGCCCGATTAAACATAATTATGCATGAAATTGTGACCCCCCCCCCCCCCCCTCAGCTGCCTGATCGATTATAACATGATTTGCCACAGGTTTACACATATGAAAAGTATGTTATAACACTGCGACCTTGTATACCCTCGAGATAAACCTGTTGGAACCCGCAACCCGCCCCGCCCCCCTCCGTCCCCCCCCCCCACCCCAACTCCCCCTAACGATGAAACAGAAACGATGAAACAAGAAAAGTATGCCATTACACTGCGAACTTGTTTACCCCCACGCTAATTTAATTACCCCCCCCCGCCCCCCTCCCTAACCCTCATCAACTTACGGTTAGATAGAAATACACTCAAGAAAAGTATGCCCTGCCGCCCCCCCCCCCCCCCTCTTCTCAAGTTACAGGTTTACCTCCCCCGCTGCCTGACCCATTAAACATAGATTTGCCACAGGTTTACACACATGAAAAACACCCTCGCGATGAACTGTTATACCCTCCCCCCCCCCCCCCCCCCCTCCTCCCAACGATGAAACAGAAGCGATGAAACAGATAAGTATGCCTGTACATACCAACGCTTTCTTGTCAATTCCCCCCACCCCTTTTCCCCCCCCCCCCCCCCTTCCCCCCCCCCCACTCCCCCCCCCCCCCTCCCCCCCCCCTCCCTCCCCCTCCCCCCCCCCCTCCCCCCCCCCCCCCCCCCCCCCTTTTTTCTTAAACCCTAGCCTCACTCCGTATTTCGATTCAACCCACACCGTGTAGCAAAATAATAATACACACATAGCCGAACTATGAAGAGTAACGGTATCATAAGTGTAATATGATACCGCTACAACCCATAGTTGTCAAGGCTGGTTACTACATGTCTATCTTCAGGGATAAATATGCATTTAACCATACTTGACAAGAGCCGCGAGGGGGAACGTTGAAATTCCCAAACGTCCCTCGCAACTTCGTTTTAGGTCCCCCGAAGCAGCTTTTTCGGCGTACAAAAACACGTTTTGCAGATATATACAACAGCCCCCTCCCCTTTTCCCCCCCCTCCCCCCCTTCCCCCCCCCCCCCGCCAACCACTGTACACCAATATATATTCGAAAACACGATTCTGATACAATACGATAATGAAGTCTAGAACATCAAACAAAAAGTACGTGTAGAAAAAACCACGTGGTTGCAAAACAAACAAAACAAAATAATATGTATTCGAAAACACCACCCTGATACAATACGATAACGAAACCTAGAACATCAACCACAACGTACACGTGTAGCAAAAACTACGTGGTTACAAAATAACATGTATTCGAAAATACCGCTCCGAAACAACACGATAACAAAGTCTAGAACATAAACCAAAACATATACGTGTAGCATCCAAAACGCGGAAATCACCACTTTGAAACAATACGATAACCAAGTCTAGAATATCAACCAAAACATACGTGAAACAAAAACCACGCGGACACACGACACACTAAAACCATATATACGTCCGCATACGAACACCAGTCAAACGATGGAACCCATATACCCTGGGTTCCAAATTGAGGTCCCTACGAGTCAAAAACATCACATAGTCCACATAAAGTCTTTACACAAACCTAAAAATGCGTCACAACTGCTCGTTGCCAAATGACAGGTTCATCAAGAACGCAAGAACAAACAGAACGAGAGGCAGGGTAATCGAAGCAGCGCAAATCATTATAGCATTCGCCCACCACATCACCTCCTTTGAAATTGGTTTTGGGCATCAGCGAACTGGATCCAACGCATGCCTGTAGTGTCTTAGGTGGAGTGAGGAGCGGTAGTAAAAATCAAGTGCGCTGCTCGATAACCTGTTCCTGACCGTCGGTATACTGAATAATCTTCGGGCGCGTCTTCTCTGTGTCAGGTGTGTGAGGAATTTCTATGTC
>JABAKD010000012.1:0-206619 GCA_012845835.1 Undaria pinnatifida
AACCCTAACCCTAACCCTAACCCTAACCCTAACCCTAACCCTAACCCTAACCCTAACCCTAACCCTAACCCAGAGGGGTCGTTATGGGTTTGAGGGATGTGGTTGCAAAAAAGATCTTAACACAACGAATTATTAAAGGCGCACTAGGGTGTACAACACCGGCAGAATGGTGGTATTTGTTCGGGTCCTGGGCGAAGGCGCGGAGGGGGCGTCCTTGAAAGAGTGTGAGGCGGCATTTCTTCGGTTTCCACCACACGTTGTTACCAAGATTTGGCAGGGGGGTCGTTATGGGTCTGAGGGATGAGGTTGCAAAAAAGATCTTAACAGAACGAATTATTAAAGGCGCACTAGGGTGTACAACCCTAACCCTAACCCTAACCCTAACCCTAACCCTAACCCTAACCCTAACCCCTAACCCTAACCCTAACCCCAACCCTAAGATTTGGCAGAGGGGTCGTTATGGGTTTGAGGGATGTGGTTGCAAAAAAGATCTTAACACAACGAATTATTAAAGGCGCACTAGGGTGTACAACACCGGCAGAATGGTGGTATTTGTTCGGGTCCTGGGCGAAGGCGCGGAGGGGGCGTCCTTGAAAGAGTGTGAGGCGGCATTTCTTCGGTTTCCACCACACGTTGTTACCAAGATTTGGCAGAGGGGTCGTTATGGGTTTGAGGGATGGTGTTGCAAAAAAGATCTTAACACAACTAATTATTAAAGGCGCACTAGGGTGTACAACCCTAACCCTAACCCTAACCCTAACCCTAACCCTAACCCTAACCCTAACCCCTAACCCTAACCCCAACCCTAACCCTAAGATTTGGCAGAGGGGTCGTTATGGGTTTGAGGGATGTGGTTGCAAAAAAGATCTTAACACAACGAATTATTAAAGGCGCACTAGGGTGTACAACATCGGCAGAATGGTGGTATTTGTTCGGGTCCTGGGCGAAGGCGCGGAGGGGGCGTCCTTGAAAGAGTGTGAGGCGGCATTTCTTCGGTTTCCACCACACGTTGTTACCAAGATTTGGCAGAGGGGTCGTTATGGGTTTGAGGGATGGTGTTGCAAAAAAGATCTTAACACAACTAATTATTAAAGGCGCACTAGGGTGTACAACACCGGCAGAATGGTGGTATTTGTTCGGGTCTTGGGCGAAGGTGCGGAGGGGGCGTCCTTGAAGGAGTGTGAGGCGGCATTTCTTCGGTTTCCACCACACGTTGTTACCAAGATTTGGCAGAGGGGTCGTTATGGGTCTGAGGGATTTGGTTGCAAAAAAGATCTTAACACAACGAATTATTAAAGGCGCACTAGGGTGTACAACCCTAACCCTAACCCTAACCCTAACCCTAACCCTAACCCTAACCCCTAACCCTAACCCTAACCCCTAACCCTAACCCTAACCCTAACCCTAAGATTTGGCAGAGGGGTCGTTATGGGTTTTAGGGATGTGGTTGCAAAAAAGATCTTAACACAACGAATTATTAAAGGCGCACTAGGGTGTACAACACCGGCAGAATGGTGGTTTTTGTTCGGGTCCTGGGCGAAGGCGCGGAGGGGGCGTCCTTGAAAGAGTGTGAGGCGGCATTTCTGCGGTTTCCACCACACGTTGTTACCAAGATTTGGCAGAGGGGTCGTTATGGGTTTGAGGGATGGTGTTGCAAAAAAGATCTTAACACAACTAATTATTAAAGGCGCACTAGGGTGTACAACCCTAACCCTAACCCTAACCCTAACCCTAACCCTAACCCTAACCCCTAACCCTAACCCTAACCCTAACCCTAAGATTTGGCAGAGGGGTCGTTATGGGTTTGAGGGATGTGGTTGCAAAAAAGATCTTAACACAACGAATTATTAAAGGCGCACTAGGGTGTACAACACCGGCAGAATGGTGGTATTTGTTCGGGTCCTGGGCGAAGGCGCGGAGGGGGCGTCCTTGAAAGAGTGTGAGGCGGCATTTCTTCGGTTTCCACCACACGTTGTTACCAAGATTTGGCAGAGGGGTCGTTATGGGTTTGAGGGATGTGGTTGCAAAAAAGATCTTAACACAACTAATTATTAAAGGCGCACTAGGGTGTACAACCCTAACCCTAACCCTAACCCTAACCCTAACCCTAACCCTAACCCTAACCCCTAACCCTAACCCTAACCCTAACCCTAAGATTTGGCAGAGGGGTCGTTATGGGTTTGAGGGATGTGGTTGCAAAAAAGATCTTAACACAACGAATTATTAAAGGCGCACTAGGGTGTACAACACCGGCAGAATGGTGGTATTTGTTCGGGTCCTGGGCGAAGGCGCGGAGGGGGCGTCCGTGAAAGAGTGTGAGGCGGCATTTATTCGGTTTCCACCACACGTTGTTACCAAGATTTGGCAGAGGGGTCGTTATGGGTCTGAGGGATGGTGTTGCAAAAAAGATCTTAACACAACGAATTATTAAAGGCGCACTAGGGTGTACAACACCGGCAGAATGGTGGTATTTGTTCGGGTCCTGGGCGAAGGTGCGGAGGGGGCGTCCTTGAAGGAGTGTGAGGCGGCATTTCTTCGGTTTCCACCACACGTTGTTACCAAGATTTGGCAGAGGGGTCGTTATGGGTCTGAGGGATGTGGTTGCAAAAAAGATCTTAACACAACGAATTATTAAAGGCGCACTAGGGTGTACAACGCCGGCAGAATGGTGGCATTTGTTCGGGTCCTGGGCGAAGGCGCGGAGGGGGCGTCCTTGAAAGAGTGTGAGGCGGCATTTCTTCGGTTTCCAACACACGTTGTTACCAAGATTTGGCAGAGGGGTCGTTATGGGTCTGAGGGATAGTGTTGCAAAAACGATCTTAACACAACGAATTATTAAAGGCGCACTAGGGTGTACAACGCCGGCAGAATGGTGGTATTTGTTCGGGTCCTGGGCGAAGGCGCGGAGAGGGCGTCCTTGAAAGAGTGTGAGGCGGCATTTCTTCGGTTTCCACCACACGTTGTTACCAAGATTTGACAAAGGGGTCGTTATGGGTCTGAGGGATGTGGTTGCAAAAAAGATCTTAACACAACGAATTATTAAAGGCGCACTAGGGTGTACAACTCCGGCAGAATTGGTGGAATTTGTTCTAGTCCTGGGCAAAGGCGTGGAGAGGGCGTCCTTGAAGGAGTGTGAGGCAGCATTTCTTCGGTTTTCCTTACACGTTGTTACCAAGATTTGGCAGAGGGGTCGTTATGGGTCTGAGGGATGTGGTTGCAAAAAAGATCTTAACAGAACTAATTATTAAAGGCGCACTAGGGTGTACAACTCCGGCAGAATTGGTGGAATTTGTTCTAGTCCTGGGCAAAGGCGTGGAGAGGGCGTCCTTGAAGGAGTGTGAGGCAGCATTTCTTCGGTTTCCACCACACGTTGTTACCAAGATTTGGCAGAGGGGTCGTTATGGGTCTGAGGGATGTGGTTGCAAAAAAGATCTTAACAGAACTAATTATTAAAGGCGCACTAGGGTGTACAACTCCGGCAGAATGGTGGAATTTGTTCTAGTCCTGGGCAAAGGCGTGGAGAGGGCGTCCTTGAAGGAGTGTGAGGCAGCATTTCTTCGGTTTCCACCACACGTTGTTACCAAGATTTGGCAGAGGGGTCGTTATGGGTCTGAGGGATGTGGTTGCAAAAAAGATGTTAACAGAACTAATTATTAAAGGCGCACTAGGGTGTACAACCCTAACCCTAACCCTAACCCTAACCCTAACCCTAACCCTAACCCTAACCCCTAACCCTAACCCTAACCCTAACCCTAAGATTTGGCAGAGGGGTCGTTATGGGTTTGAGGGATGTGGTTGCAAAAAAGATCTTAACACAACGAATTATTAAAGGCGCACTAGGGTGTACAACACCGGCAGAATGGTGGTATTTGTTCGGGTCCTGGGCGAAGGCGCGGAGGGGGCGTCCTTGAAAGAGTGTGAGGCGGCATTTCTTCGGTTTCCACCACACGTTGTTACCAAGATTTGGCAGAGGGGTCGTTATGGGTTTGAGGGATGGTGTTGCAAAAAAGATCTTAACACAACTAATTATTAAAGGCGCACTAGGGTGTACAACACCGGCAGAATGGTGGTATTTGTTCGGGTCCTGGGCGAAGGTGCGGAGGGGGCGTCCTTGAAGGAGTGTGAGGCGGCATTTCTTCGGTTTCCACCACACGTTGTTACCAAGATTTGGCAGAGGGGTCGTTATGGGTCTGAGGGATATTGTTGCAAAAAAGATCTTAACACAACTAATTATTAAAGGCGCACTAGGGTGTACAACGCCGGCAGAATGGTGGCATTTGTTCGGGTCCTGGGCGAAGGCGCGGAGGGGGCGTCCTTGAAAGAGTGTGAGGCGGCATTTCTTCGGTTTCCAACACACGTTGTTACCAAGATTTGGCAGAGGGGTCGTTATGGGTCTGAGGGATAGTGTTGCAAAAACGATCTTAACACAACGAATTATTAAAGGCGCACTAGGGTGTACAACGCCGGCAGAATGGTGGTATTTGTTCGGGTCCTGGGCGAAGGCGCGGAGAGGGCGTCCTTGAAAGAGTGTGAGGCGGCATTTCTTCGGTTTCCACCACACGTTGTTACCAAGATTTGGCAAAGGGGTCGTTATGGGTCTGAGGGATGTGGTTGCAAAAAAGATCTTAACACAACGAATTATTAAAGGCGCACTAGGGTGTACAACTCCGGCAGAATTGGTGGAATTTGTTCTAGTCCTGGGCAAAGGCGTGGAGAGGGCGTCCTTGAAGGAGTGTGAGGCAGCATTTCTTCGGTTTTCCTTACACGTTGTTACCAAGATTTGGCAGAGGGGTCGTTATGGGTCTGAGGGATGTGGTTGCAAAAAAGATCTTAACAGAACTAATTATTAAAGGCGCACTAGGGTGTACAACTCCGGCAGAATTGGTGGAATTTGTTCTAGTCCTGGGCAAAGGCGTGGAGAGGGCGTCCTTGAAGGAGTGTGAGGCAGCATTTCTTCGGTTTCCACCACACGTTGTTACCAAGATTTGGCAGAGGGGTCGTTATGGGTCTGAGGGATGTGGTTGCAAAAAAGATCTTAACAGAACTAATTATTAAAGGCGCACTAGGGTGTACAACTCCGGCAGAATGGTGGAATTTGTTCTAGTCCTGGGCAAAGGCGTGGAGAGGGCGTCCTTGAAGGAGTGTGAGGCAGCATTTCTTCGGTTTCCACCACACGTTGTTACCAAGATTTGGCAGAGGGGTCGTTATGGGTCTGAGGGATGTGGTTGCAAAAAAGATCTTAACAGAACTAATTATTAAAGGCGCACTAGGGTGTACAACTCCGGCAGAATGGTGGAATTTGTTCTAGTCCTGGGCAAAGGCGTGGAGAGGGCGTCCTTGAAGGAGTGTGAGGCAGCATTTCTTCGGTTTCCACCACACGTTGTTACCAAGATTTGGCAGAGGGGTCGTTATGGGTCTGAGGGATGTGGTTGCAAAAAAGATCTTAACAGAACTAATTATTAAAGGCGCACTAGGGTGTACAACCCCGGCAGAATTGGTGGAATTTGTTCTAGTCCTGGGCAAAGGCGTGGAGAGGGCGTCCTTGAAGGAGTGTGAGGCAGCATTTCTTCGGTTTCCACCTCACGTTGTTACCAAGATTTGGCAGAGGGGTCGTTATGGGTCTGAGGGATGTGGTTGCAAAAAAGATCTTAACAGAACTAATTATTAAAGGCGCACTAGGGTGTACAACTCCGGCAGAATGGTGGAATTTGTTCTAGTCCTGGGCAAAGGCGTGGAGAGGGCGTCCTTGAAGGAGTGTGAGGCAGCATTTCTTCGGTTTCCACCACACGTTGTTACCAAGATTTGGCAGAGGGGTCGTTATGGGTCTGAGGGATGTGGTTGCAAAAACGATCTTAACAGAACTAATTATTAAAGGCGCACTAGGGTGTACAACCCTAACCCTAACCCTCCACCACCCTCACCGACAACCACCAGGGATACGTATACATACATAATAACCATATACTCAAAGTATTTACACACCTACGTGGTGCAAAAGTAAAACAATAAAATAAATGTTAGAGCATAGACTATATCCACACGCAGTATTATTCCTGTCCGACCCCATATACAAAAACAAACAGAAAGAGACTCCCGCCCGCGCTTCACCGCCCCCCGCTCGTCCTTTGCGCCGGGCGCGCTTGTTGGTACTGTAGTATCACTATACACCACCAGTACACACCAAAACATAAGTCGGACGGGAGGTTTGAACGATTCGCCCATTTTCTACTCCTCACATATTTTCTAGAACGTTTGTATCGTAGACAAAGTTTATCTACGCTCGTACCAAGTACATCGCAACCACTATTTATACTGCATATATATTCATTACATATGTACAGTATGTATGGCACAATGTGCCCTCTTTATCACGCTATTTCCTGATACCCCCAGCGGTATTTCCTGCCCTTTTCCGGATAAATTTGATTTCCATATTATTATTATAGTCCAAAACTTGTCGCCATTTACTTGGCAATGCGCTATTGCCCGTTCCAAATAGGTTGAGGAAGGGCGCCACGCTCTCGAACCCTGCTTCCCAGCTCTTTCCCCGCATCAGTCGTCGATAGCCCCCATACACGAGAAAAACGGCATGGTATCAAAAATACTGCAAAATTCAAAATTCGCAATTGCCCCAACTCTTCAGCTCCACGGTGTGGTCGCCAAACTTGATCGTAGTACAACTACGATTCTCCCGAGAGAGTACGAAGCCCCCCTGAGTCCTCTCCAGATCCCCGCTGCAGACCCCACGAGCACTTAATATCTTGCAGTAAACCCTCTGCGGCGATAATGAGTGAGGGCACGTACCGGGAGGGGGGGCGGGGGGGGGGGGGGGGGGGCGGGGGGCGGGGGGGGGGCGTCACCTGTGACCATTACTTGTCCAGAAGCTGGGAAGCAAAAGGATGAGATTTAAAGGCAAAACAAAAACTCTTACAGCGTACCAGGTACATCTTAAAGTATGATATATAGGGGTGGCAGGCGAAGAAGAGGAGAGCTGTTCAAGTATAAACGATACAACAAATACACGAGCAATGTGCGGTATGTAGTACTCATACCAGTGTTTTGAGTGCTCGCTGTGCCCAGTATATACTAGACCAGTTTAAAAAGTAGCCGGTAAGTATTATCTATATTGTTGTGGTGTTCCAATTGGCCTTCTTGTCTTGTGCATACTAAACCATCTGGTAGAAGTTTAAAGGTGGTTAAGCTCCGAACGATGAACATGGTATACCACCAGGTACGTGATTTTCACAAGTTAGTAGCTCCTCGTTCCTCTGTACAGCAGTATGGACGGAAGTCTGTCCCTTTTACAACTGCAATCGTCGTTTGGGGACAAGATGCCAACAATTAATGTGGGAGCTCTACTGGGGCTAACGTCGTGTCATCTAAAAAAAACATGCAAAAGGAAAAAAAGAAACAAACAGAGCGTGCATTGGCCCCCGCAAAAACAGAGCGTGCAGGGTATCGGTGTTCGACACTGCTCACAATGCGAGTAATCGCAGTACAACCGCTCATACTGCGTTCTTCTCAAGTATGTCGAGGTTCACTACTGTGGATACTACCCGTACTTGCAGCATTTGGGGTTGTATATTGCGTATACTGCCAGAACTGTCAGCAATTCGGCCGTTAATGTTATTTGCGGCGTCATCGAGAACGCCGCCCCCGGCGCCGTCACTGGTGTTGCCGCCACCTTAGCTACCGGTGCCGCCACCGTTACCTCTAGTCTCTAGCTTCCCTGACTCCGAGATGCCCGTCAAAGGGAGAAATTCTTCCAGAACGTGGTGCGGTACCTTCAGATACAACTTTCATAGCCCACTGTAAGCTTCAAACTTCAATACGTGTACTCCAAGTTTTTCCATGGTGGGACCTGCTTCGGCCGTGCATGGCTCCCTGCCGGGTGCCGCGTGGTGGTATTTTCGGGGCCATACGCTTTCGAAGTCACCATGGGGAGGTGGCTATCGTCTTCATTCAGGAGGATAGATTGCAACTCCTCCTGTTCCACCCGGCGCATCGCTCTCCGCTGCTCGGCTTCGCGGATTATCTTCCTTTGGAGCTTTATACCCTGCGCGGCTTCAGCAGAAGTCGTGGGCGTCACTGTCCCGTATGGCATTTTACATGCCGACGATCGCCAATTGATAAAGCAGCTCTTTCTGCTTTCGTTCCCCCACGATGGCATCCCGGCGTGCTTGGGCCGACTAGCGCATAAGGCGTTGCTCAAGGCGCTCCTCCCCCGTGGTTGCAGATTCATTCCGGCGCTTCCGAAGCGTCTCCATTTCTACTTTGCGGCGGTCATAGGCCTCCGCCGTCGTGGTTTTTGGGGTTTTCGTGGATCATCCTCGCTCGCGGTTTTCTGCCGTTAAAAACGGTGAAATTAGACTCATGGTTGGGGAGGGCTTCAAAGCCAAGTCACTCCATGTCCCGGGACGATACACGAGCTCAGCTTCGAGTGCGACAGAGGGAAGGGTAGGCGCAATGGGAATGACCTCATCGATGTGTTCACCCTCAATGGATGCATCAAACTCGGCGTCGCGCTTTACATCATGGTTCGTCTGTGCGGCCGCCTGTGCGGCCCGCTCGCACTCTTCCTCTTGCAGTTTAGGCGCTAGTAATTGATCATCGTAGTACACAGGCGCGCAAAAACGGACGGCTGGTGCATGTGCCTCTACCGGATGCCTGGCTCCGATGGGAATAACCGTCTCCCCCGGTCCCGCAGCTGTGGCTACACAGACGCCCGATTATAGTGACTCAATGCCAAGACCTCTACGTTTTCCCTCGAAAGTTGACCCCTCCCCCAACATCGTCAGAGATGCAATTATACCCTTGCCTTGCGTACCTTGGCCTCCTGGGCGTCCTGGGACGTCGTGATGTTGGGGAGCTCGGAAGGCGGCTCATTTTCGTTGCTGCCCCCATTCCCTTTAACGCTATCCCCTTTGCCAGCGATGAAAAGAAAAGCGGCGACTGCAAACGTGTGACCGAGGTAGACAGCAGCAGCAGCAGGCATGGGCGAGAATGGACGGGAAAAGCATGGTCAGCGAGCTGGCCGAATTCCCGCCCTCGTCAGCTCATCATACATGTCGACTTGGAGACTCAAACCTACTTGAGACACCGTGCATGCGTCATCTCTACCTTCTATATCCCTCGGAAGAGTTCGCTGCTCTTTCGGCCCGATCGTAGAGAGCGCGGGCTGCGGAAACGCTACATCTCCATTTGGAGGCACCACCGGACTGCCTACGCTACTCTCCATCCTCCCACAAGCCACTCTGACAGAATTATCAACCCTCGGCCCTCTGTTACTCGGAGCGGGGTTCTCACCCTCCACGGTGGTGGTGGGAGAGCTACGGGCCCCTCCACCGGCGAGTGCATCGGTGGTATCAGCACCCGCCGCGCGCGCCGCCCTAGCTTGCGCCTGGCCTACACGCGATGAGTGCTACACGGGGTCTGGCTGCGAGTTTGCGCTCACAGAACCCTCCCTCTTGTTCACCTGGTTTTTTGTCGGACCCATTTTACTCTTCGTGCTGTTCTTCCAACCTCCTAGTGGATGCGAAGTAGTCTTGTCCTGTCGACGCCGCCACTCATAGGATGAGAGACACCCGTATAAAAAGTTTTATTCGCTCTTAATAGTGGAGGGGACGTTTAGTTGGTTCTAAAAGACGTGGGCAGTGGTCTGGCTCAAGGACATGAAATAAGTGGGAAATGTGTCAATATTGTCTTCGGTTTGGTGGTAAACCATGCTGAAACCAAACACTGAGTCACAGGGGCTCGAGTAGCCCCCCAGTATCTACGTACGTCCGCTCTCGACGATTACTCAACTAAATTCCCGTGCGATTATTATCATACTTGCCTATTATCTGTCAATTTTATGCTTTGTAAGCGCTCAAACAATAAGGCTCGAGTAGCTCCCCGATACATACATACTGCGTACGTCCACTCTCGATAACAACTCGACTACAACAGATAGTAGGTTCCTGTATGACGATTGCCATGATTGCCCACCACCTGACCGTTCGTAGTATACTATGCTGAACTCGCCTTCTCTACCCCCGTGCCTCTCGCCCGAAGGCAGTCCTACGGCGGTTTCACGATAGCTTTACCTTACCGCGTTGACCAAGCATCAATCCCTGTGTGTCCCCGGTGGCAATGGGCTGGTTACTGGAGACTGGATCATCCCTTGATCTCAAACTCCGAACTGCCTCGCAATTGTACTGGAACCCAATTTCACCACATCATGGAATAATATGGAATGTTGGTGGTTCCACACCTTGCGCGGTGGTATCGACCTGGGATATGTCTGGGGTGTTTTGTCAATATTGAACCGCCTGGGTTTGGTCCAATGCTCAGCACGCGACGGCCACGACTCGGCACGCCATGATTTTTTTTCAATGTTGGGGATAATAGTCAGCAGGCGGCGGCCACGACTAGACGCGACATGGCCCTATTGCCAGATCCGTGTGTGCGCTGCTGCTGTTGTATGCCGTTGTGATATGCCACAAGAAAGTTGAAAATATCGCTGGATTTACTCCACCGATGAGCTGTCTGTTATACAATAGCGTAGTATCCTATTATTGACGAGCGCAGCGAGGCACAAAACAATGCCATACGCATACAAGCTCGTTCACGTAAAAAAAAAAAATCTCTCCCCGGTGAATTCCGCTCGCAATATCCAGTCAAAGGGGCAATATTTGGTATCATACTGACCCCCATGACCAATGGTATGAAGAGGGTAAGAGGGTCACATTGTGACCATTTTCGTTTTTAACGACATCGAACTGTTTCTAGGAGCAAAACTCGTATCGACCAAGATGACAGATCTTCATACGCTTCAAGAAGTTCCAGGCTCTTTCCAAGCGGAGGCGAGAAAAGAAAAATGCGCTGTATTTTGCACGAACCGATTGGAGGTACTCCAAGGCAGGTCTGTAGGAATTTTCGCGAAAAAAATCGAAGATCTGACCTTCCTGTGTCCAACATTAAGCAGAACCTGGCGAAAAAAATGAATCCTACACATAACCAACAAATTTCAAGGAAATAGCGTATCTTGTTTTTACGCACAAAAGTTCAAATGTCCACGCCGTTTTGAGATAGACCCAATGTTGGCACACATGTTCTACATCGCCATCCCGAGGCCTGACCTCCGGGGGGGGGGGGTTCTCTTCTTTGTTTTTCGTTGAAAAATATTGGTCTAAGGTGACCACATTTTCAAACAAATCTTAACTGACGAAAAATCAGACAAAATAAAAAAAAGCCCGACAGGTGAGGCCTTTGCAAATGGCACATAGAAGACGTGTGCAAGGGTAAAAAAACTGGGATTTTTTACGTGAACCAACCTGTACCGATCCTACGCGCGTCATGTATGCGCGTTCCGCACATTGTCGATGATTTGAGGAGGGCCCTTTGCCGCTTGTTGGGCACTATGATGGCTGAGTGTGACAAGCGCACGATACGAATACAACTAACCCCAACTAACCAAGCAATGCATAAGGCTTTTATTAGTCCTATTCGTTTAGAACCCGGTGTGTGTGAAGCATAGTGTCAAATACAAGGGTGTTTGGTAAGGTTTTACTGAAGAACTGTTCATCTCGCTGTCGTGTTTCGTTGTATCTCAAACCAATCGTGAATAAAAACGTGCATACGTAAAAACGGTGAAAGCGGTGGTGTGATCCTACCCTACTACCAGGTAGCTTCTTAGGCATTACAAGTAGAATAGCCTCTCCGAGCACGATCTGGATGGTCGGTCTGCCCAACGGGCACGGATATGCCCCACTCAGCCGCATAAAATCTCTACAAGATAACTTGAAGAATACTCCATTCGTCGGCAATAACACAATTCCTATGATTGCACGTCAGACCTGCTTGCTCAGTTTGGCGACTGAGCCATGCTTGTCCTTGAAGAGTCGTTTTCTGTTGGGTTAGGGTTAGGGTTAGGGTTAGGGTTTTCTCTTTTGGCGGGCCACGAAAGTGGAGCTGACGTTTTCCAACAAGCACGACAGGACAACCGTAAATCAAACGGACGGATGTATTGGCGTTAACGCAAAGCAATTTGTACGCAAGAAGCTATTAATAGGAGACGGAAATCGCCCGTTATAAGACCATAACGAAAAAATCAACACATCTCATTGACAGTAACGTTAGCGAGGAACCCGTTGCTGAAAAAGCTTCATGTTCCACCCATCTCTCCCTTGTGGGAGACGCGTCAGTCCCGGTACAGGTACAGAGCATGCCAACCTGATGCAACACCCCCACAAGCTACAGATGCTCCTCTGCCACCTGGTTCGACGAAAGCATGCGCTACCTCGTAGCTCTTATGGTTACATACTCGACCGCAAACATAGCGTGATTGCCGCTATAGCCAAGGGCAGAATGGAGGACCCTCATGGGGAGAGCTGTCACGCTGCCATACACAGACAACGAAATGGACTTCCCCCAATTACTATATGTGCCACACAGATTCACGCAGACGCCACTACAACGGGGTTCCATCAGCTTCGATAGGTCGACATCTTTATTCGACCCCCTGCCGGAACGTCTCGACAGGGTATCCCCCGCAAACGCGTTACTCTAAACTACCTTCTGCTCCTCATACTTCTAGTCGACCGAGCCCGGGTGGATACCCTTCTCGGCTTCTCCTCTTTTTTATCTTCCTCTTCTTCTTCCTCCTCCTCTTCCTGCTGTTCCAGCTGCATTGGGTCCTCTTTGGCATCCTCGACGACCTCTTCTTCCTTACGATCGGCGCCAGCTCCATCATCACCGTCATCATCACCGTCATCATCATTTCCATCCCCATCCGGCACTGATGGCCCATCAGCATCACCGCCATCCTCATCATCATCGTCATCACCGTCGTCATCATCACCGTCCCCCATGGGTAAGTCACCGTAAAGATCGTCCATGTCGTCATCCATTTCGGGTGGCGGCGGTGGTGGCGGCGCAACATCTTCTTCATGCACCGATGCCCCCGCACGGTCATCGTCACCGTCTCCCCCACTGCCACTGCCTCCTCCATCTAAGTCGCCGTAGAGGTCATCCATGCCGTCGTCCATCTCCGTCGGCGGCGGTGGTGGTGGTTGTACGTCCTCTTTCTCGTTCATAGCCATCGCGGCACCCTCACTACCTGCTGTGGTTCCTCGTGCTTCCTCTTGGTCATGTTGGCGACGTTCTTCCCCCTCATCGCGCTGGTGGCGTGCTCTCTGTTGATCGTGTTGTTGACGTGCTTCCTGTTCATGGTGGTGGTGACGTGCTTCCTCTTCCTGCCGTTGATGGTGCATGCTTCCAACATCGTCATGGTGGGTTTGAGTCCACACCGGCTTGTCGTCTCGATCTCCCTCGGTCTGCATGCGATCAACCGGTGCGGCGCTCTGCTGTGCCGCGCCGTAATCTTGATGCTCTTGGCGCTGTTGGTGCTCTTGGCGCTGTTGGTGCTCTTGGCGCTGTTGGTGCTCTTGACGCTGTTGGTGCTCTTGACGCTGATGGTGCTCTTCACGCTGATGGTGCTCTTGACGCTGTTGATGCTCTTGATGTTGTTCATGTTGTTCATGTTCTTCCTCTTCTTGATGGCCTTGACGATCTTGATGTTCTTGATGATCTTGACGGTCTTGATGGTCTTGCTGGGGTTGGAGTTCTCGATGGGGGTACGGTTGAGAGGCGAGGGAGCGAATCTTCTCTTCCAGAGCGTAGACCTTGCCGCTGTGAACCTCCCTGCGGGCGCATATGCAAACCACGAAAACCACAAGCCGACAAAAAAAAGACATTTCAGTGCAGCAACTTTGGCTTTTCAGGTCTTGGTAACATAGTCTACAAATATATGCCCGGTACAAAAGAAAAATACTCGGTGCTGATTGTATTGATGATTGATGGAGTCCAAGGTTTTGATCGGGGTACGGCCGGGACGCGAGAGAACGAAACTATTCTTCCAAGGCGTAGACCTTGCAGCTGTGAACTTGTCTAAGAGCAAATTTGCAAAACACACGCCGAGGAAAAGGGACATACTCTAAATTGATACCTGGTAGACTATATTAATAGCGAGAATGTTCTTCAAGTCTTGCTAAATACAACACGCTTGCAAAATGAAATCATATACCTGGTATAAAACACTCCACAAGCTTGCCAAAATAGTGGGAAAATGCACCAGGTGGGGAAGGATGGCAAAAAAAACACTTGCCGAAAATGTAACAAATGGCAAAAAACAACGGCACTTACGTGGCGTTAGAAACGGTCTTTGGCGATTTTGTTTTCGAGGCGTTAGAAACGGTCTTTGGCGATTTTGTTTTCGAATACTGAAGTCTGTGCCACACGTGCAGCCGAACTATAATAGCCACAACGCGTCCATTCGGGGTTAGGATACCCGCCGTGTACCCCTGTCCTAAAAATGAAATTGCGCAGTCGTATACGACTGGTCACCAAGTTGTTTCCATGGTTTCAGGTTAAATTTAGACTTGGGCTAGAGCTCTACTTTTTCTTTCTTGTTAGTCGGCGTCCCTGATGGAGTAACGGGTGAATCTCGCCCCTACAAAACGCCATGGCCGTGGGTTGGGTTCAAGCTTCAGCGAGTGCATAGTTGTGCGCGTAGGGACTTTTTCTTTCGTAAAAAGTGAGGAGAGCAAAACAAGCTGAAAACTTGGGAATGTTTGACCCCATGCGCGATAAAAAATGAACGCATGTACCGGAGGGAAGAAGGTAAGACACCTGGGTCCACAGCTTGACCAGAAGGTCGCTGAGGGCAAAACCTTGTACGGGTTGAGCTGCAGAGTAGCAGTGATGATATAAAAAGGCACGATATTCCGCGATATTCCGCGATATTCCGCGATATTCCGCGATATTCCGCGATATGTGTTCGGCATGTGTGCCCTGTAAAAGTGATGATTAAAAAAACAAGGCGTTATTCCGCATTGACCGCCCCCCGTGACTTGTTGTCTGACCCTATGACTACTGAAAAAAGAGCACTCACATTCCAACTAGGTTGTCCCAAAAACAGGTTGCAGCTATTTCGGGATGAAGGGGCCGCGGAGAAGCCCTAAGGGATATTTCGTCAAGTAGGCGCGAGTAGACGTTTCGCCAGAGTATACGTACACACCACGTGGAAGTAGAGTTAAAAAAAAATCGAGAAAGTTCCACAATTTTCGGATTTTAAAACTGATGCAAAATAACAAGAATCCAGAGCGTTTTTGCCCTTATGTGAGCCCAACACTTGACTACACCAAATGGTTAAGGAACTTTCTTGTCAGCACTTTTTTCGGGTACGACATGTTCATGCTTAGAAAAATCTACAAAAAAAACGGCTGCTTTTTCGTGGGAGCCTCTTCTTCACATATAATGCGTGTTGTAAAGCTGGCGCGGAAAAGGAACTACAATGTCGATTTTGAACGTTTTTGGTGATGCTCGCCGGCAACCTTGATTTCACGAAACCACCTCGGGGGTCGTTTCTGGCTGCCTACGACTGCTGACGCTCTTGCACACCCCATTAGGAGCGTGGCTCAATTTCGCGGGCAGCTGTAGCTTGTGAACAGCTGCAGCTGTCCGCATACGCAATGCAAACGTTCAGTTTGAGGTTGTTTTTGGTCTCATTTCGTTTCATTCGAATTTCGACCAATTTCGACCAATTCCGACGACTGCAGCACACCATACTCCAGGCGTAGACCTCCGTCGAGAAATTTCGGCACAAGCTGCGGCGGACTCAACACTACAATTTAACACCCGCTCGCGCATATAATATGTAGCACGAACCAACTGAAGGCCGAAAGGCAGCGTGTAAAGAATGCGGCGTAATCGACTGCACCGAAAAGTTATCTACAAATTAGAGTGAGTCAGAAACCCGGCGATGGGGGGTGGATAGGATCCCCCGCGGCCTTAAAAAAACGCCAGAAAAAGTCCTTGTGTTACCGAATTATGCTCCTTCTCGGAAAGTGTGCTAGCCCAAGCCCTCATTACGCTAGAATAAATGCAGGATAGGAACCGGGCCAAAAACGTACCGATATACGATACACTGTTCGTTGCACAAAATAACTATAGAATGCCTAACCTCTAGCAGTCTGGGGGTGGGGACGGCAACGTTGACTGTCGAGCTTGACTGTCGCTGCTCTCACCAGTTGCGAACAAAAAATATGCTACAGTTACCAATCCATCCAAACCTGGCGGCCTACTCTCACTCTCACTCTCAAGTTACCTGCACACTGCACACTCAAGAACAAAACCTTCCCACGATTTCTAGGGTCGTCAATGGCTGGACTTTGATAAAAATAAATGGTTTAGACTACCCTGGCAACATCCATTGTGAGTCACAGATATTAAAATACCAGGTAATAGAACATCCGCAAAAACGAACGGCCAGTCTATCACGCAGCATGCAAAGATGATTATCAACCCTCAAAATTCTATCAACCCTCAAAATTCTCGAACTCGCAGCTGACGTATTTCCATTAAATGCCTTGAAACATGCGATGGTGCATGCTATGGTATTATACGTGGTATGGTACACGCTAGGTACACGCTATGGTGCATGCAATAACAAATTTCAAGGACGTCAGCCGTGAGTTCGACGAATTTTAGGTCAATACTCATCTTTGCAAGCTGCGTTGTTGGTACCTGTAACATACAAAATAAATGTTTTTTTTTTAAGGGTCGTATTTTTTGTCCACTATAATGGTAAGTGTTGGTATTTTTACTTTGGGTGGGGAATTTTGAGCTAGATCTAACATCACATCTATTTTATAAATGTATTGCTGTAGTTTCCACTGTACTGCTCTATCATATGTATGGTAGGCGGTTTATTTTGTTTTTTCTCTCCCCCGGGCTTTAGTATGGGGAAGAGTACGATTACAGAATATTACTAGTTATCTTATATATTACTCTTAATACAGCATTCGAGAATTGAAATCGGTAACTCCCCCCCAAAAAAATTAAGAACTCTGTACGCTGTGACTCTCAACATTTTATAAAAACAATATTTACAGGAGTTGAGGACTTGAAGAGGTGTGAGATAGACGAATTTTGAGTCAGTTCTCATATTTTGAAGCTGCTTACTGGCACTTGTATGATGCTATGTGAGTAAAAAAAGAAAAAAAAAAAAAAATGTAAAACGCTTTCGACATCAATGAAGCCTGCTTTAATGCGGGCTTTGCGTACGCCGCCGACCAGGGTATTATCTATTAATAGTACTGTAACAAAGAGTTCATTTTGAACGCACACCAATTGACGACAGTTACAAATATGTACATGTACAATATATCTTCGTCTTTTTTAGGCTCGCTGCTGTCCGGCGGCCGAGGGTTTCTTCTCGCACTTTCGGCTGCGGGGCGAGCTAGGCTACCATGGGTACACTATGAAGCATGTCTGGATGTCGGCCGAGCTCCGTGGCGGTGCTCGGCGCATTAAACGACGCTGAGCTGGCTCTAATTGGCAAGGGATTGCGTTCCGCCTCCCTGAGACGAGCAGGTCACTTGGAACACCCCACATTGTTTGACAAAATTTTATAAACTTTACGTCTTTTTGGTTTTTTTGTTTTGTGCGTAAAAAAATTGCCCGCTACCCGCCCAGTCTCTCGAAGAATCGCCTGCTCTGTTTTCATCACACCCTCTCAGCAGTTGTAGCGCTAGAAGCAGCAGTAGCCGCAAATAGCCGCAGCACAACAGCAGCAGCAGCTGGAGCAATACACAGCAGCAGCAGCAGCAGTACGTACGCATCCTCCGAGCGCCATATCTCTCGCGGCGGCGAGCAGGGCGCAGGCAGGGATGTACCATGCGCCGAAATGGGCCCAGTTATCTCGCTTGGTATGCCGTGTCGGCCGGGAACATGAGGAACAATACAATAATCATATCCAATGGTCAACGTATACTATAGTTTCGCCCAGAAAGAAACTGTGAACAGATACGCGACGTTTGGTTGGCTTCCTTGGGCACCGTGAAAACTGCCTGGAACCGTGTGCGCCTGGTGAACGCGTAACGGGGGTCGGGTCTCCTCGACTTCGACGGGTCGGGGCTGCAAATTTCCGTCTAAACTTGGCCAGCATCAGCCGAGAGAGGGTGGCTGGGGATGGGGCGCCTGGTGCCTCCATGAAAACGAAAAAATCTCGGGATGCTGCTGCGAGAGACCTGGACTGGACATAATTTTAAGAACCTATGAGAACACAGAACGAATATCAATCGGCCTTTATATTCCCGTCCACAAGCATAGGTTGCTCTTGCCCCAGGAGCGAGGACGGTATATATAAGGGCCGTACTTGGAGTGCGTGTGTGCGTATGTGCATGTATGTGTGTATCGTGTATTATGTCTGTGCCTGTTGTGCTGTGTATACGACATGATGATGAGCCGTCAGTTATAAGCCGTGCGATCGTCCATCATCCGCCCGGTCGTTCAATCGATCGTCCCATTGGGTGTCTCGCAAAAGTGTGTGACACGTCTAGTTCTTCGTTTTACGAACAACATGTTACGTGCGTTACCAGTGACTCCCTTTTCGGCTTGCGACGCCCCCGGGAGTTTACGTTACACAGGAACCTTTAATCAAATATCAAATAGAGCGATGGCCGAAATCGGGTACACCCGATTGACCTATGGCCGTTATCGGGTACCCCTTGAACACACAGTCCCACAACGACTCAGGACGACATCTCATTGGTCGAAACCACACCGCATCCGAACGCAGCCGCATGTCCATCGGGTGTGCCCGATTATGGCTGAACAAGTCCTCGACATGTACCCGACTCGCATACAAGCCACCCGATTATGGCCGGACTACTCGACCACCAGCCCACACGCTCACACGCACGCGCAGCGGGCGCGAACTCGCGCCACGTCACGAGGCGGGGCATTGTTTGTTCTTTCGTCTCGGAGCTCTTTTTTTTCCGGAGCTCTTTTTCCGGAGCTCTTTTCTGTGGACCTTGAAGTCGCAGTTAGGCCATTTCTTACGCAGTCGGATACCGCCAGTCGAAAACGGCCCTTTTCGACTGGATTCTTCTGGTCCTTCTTCTTAACGTCAGTCGAGCCGACTTCTTATTTTTATCGTCAGTCGAGCCGATTTTATAGTTTTTTTGGTGCTCTTCCTAGAGGCGGTTGGTGTGAGGGAGTACTGCTGTACAGCAGTCGAGAGCTCCTTTTCCGGGAGCTCTATTTTGAGGCTTGTGAGACCCCGCTCCGCTCACGCCGGCGCGCCCAACCACAGCCACAGCAGTAGTGATGTGCGACAACGGCCAGCCGCCTGGCCAGGCGCAGGCCCTCGAGGAAGGAGCGTGGTTTCAAGACACGAAGAGCCTACGAGCAGCCGCGGGCGAGATGTTCGCTGAGGCAGGGCGCTCTTTCGTCGCCGCACCCCAAATATTTTTCCCGTGACGGACGGCGACCAGGGACGGCGCTACGAGGAACACCAGCGACAGCCGAGTACACACAAAATTGGCAACACAACGCAACAACATGTGCACGAATATACATGAGACTCCACACATAACATGAAGCACTGTTGTGTACAGGACTGCTGGATTTTGGCCATTGCAAAACTAATTCCTATGTAAGAGAGGTACAACCACGACCCACAGAGCTTTTCCTGAAAACGGCGTCCCTGCAGGTCACCTGTTAGCGAGACCAAGGAAATCATGTGACTCAAATCATTTGATCAAATCATTTATTGGGGTGTGATGTGACAGGTGGCGGCAGTACATTTCTCGGGCCCGACACGCCACGAACATACCTCCCTGTCTGTGCCATTTGGAAAGGAGCATCTATCTGAATCGTTAGCCCTTTTTGTGCCGTGTCCGAGCCCAGGTAGTCTGTGATCTGTCTAAACCGTCTGCATAGATGCGCTTCTGTGCCTTATGTGTAAGGGGTGCTAAGGCCATTTATTATGCAGTCGGATGTGTTTTCGACTGAAGCCCAAATCGAGCTTTCTTACGCAGTCGAAAAAGGGCTTTTTTGACCAAACTTTTTTCGACTGAGAATTCCGACTGGATACTCCAGTCGAAAATCTCAGTCGAAAAAGTTTTAACGTGTTTTTCGAACCGATCGCATCGCTCATCCCACCACCAAACACACACCCACACGGCCACACGGCCACACACCCATACCAGGTACCACACTGCAGTACCATACAAGGCGTTGACGCTGGCTTCGCTATCCCAGCTGTTGCTTCTCGCAGCAAGTCAGCATGGCGCATTTCTAGTTTTGCTCGCCAGCAGCGTGTATCACACGACGGCAGCAGCGCGCGGTCTTGATCCCATGCTGCCAACAACGGCTGTGGCTGCTGTAGCCTTGGCGGCTCTCGGCTGAGTGCAACTCCACGAACGTAGCTTTGGCGGCTTTCGGCTAAGCCCAAAGCCACCAACTCGCTGGGACGAGGGTTCGTCGAGCCGTTGCTCGCGAAGAAAGCGCGAAGCACAGAGCTGCCAACCGATTTCGAATTTCGACTCCTGCTGTACAGCAGTACTGTACTCCCTCACACCAACCGCCTCTAGGAAGAGCACCAAAAAAACTATAAAATCGGTTCGACTGACGATAAGAATAAGAAATCGGCTCGACTGACGTTAAGAAGAAGGACCAGAAGAATCCAGTCGAAAAGGGCCGTTTTCGACTGGCGGTATCCGACTGCGTAAGAAATGGCCTAACTGCGACTTCAAGGTCCACAAAAAAGAGCTCCGGAAAAAAAAGAGCTCCGAGACGAAAGAACAAACAATGCCCCGCCTCGTGACACATCTTCGCGCCCGCTTCGCGTGCGTGTGAGCGTGTGGGCTGGTGGTCGAGTAGTCCGGCCATAATCGGGTGGCTTGTATGCGAGTCGGGTACATGTCGAGGACTTGTTCAGCCATAATCGGGTACACCCGATGGACATGCGGCTGCGTTCGGATGCGGTGTGGTTTCGACCAATGAGATGTCGTCCTGAGTCGTTGTGGGACTGTGTGTTCAAGGGGTACCCGATAACGGCCATAGGTCAATCGGGTGTACCCGATTTCGGCCATCGCTCTATCAAATATCAAATATCAAATATCCAATACCCAATATCAAACATCAAATATCAATTTTCCTGCTTTGCGAGTTCCTAGCAACAGCTACACTGCAGTGTCTAGATATCGCCAGTTCCTAGCAACAGCTTCACTGCAGTATCTATTAACAGATATATAGCAGGTATACATTAATAGTCACCTCTCTTCTTCCAATTGCTCGATGTACTCGTACGCCTCCTCCAGAGCGGTCTTAAGCTCTCCAGCATACGCTTCTGCAACAGCCTTCTCGCTCGTCAGCTGGGCCACTGCAGCGAAGCGAAAATGGAAAGGGTATGAAACGTGAGCTGGGCCACTGTAGCGAAGCAAAAAAAGAACGGACATGATACGTGAGCTGGGCCACTGCGGCGAAGCAAATATGGAAAGGACACTGCAACGAAGTGCGAACGCAGTGGGCGTGGAAACGTAATAGTATCGTACGCCTCAGCTCTGCCAAACGGCCAGGCCTACGAGTACCACGACGTAGGCGCCCAAAGCAACAGCGAGATCTCAGGCGTGAAACCAGCGAAACTCCAAATCCGTGACGCGCGCGATAGCCCTCAGAATGAAATAAAATCCACCAAAACGTTATCCACTTCACGAGATACTTAATCTTAATTGCAAGGATGCATGCCGCGGCTGAAAAAGTGCGAACGGGGCCTGTTCGCACGAAAGTGGCCAGAAGCGAGAGCAGCGCTCGCGAACGGCAATCGCAAGTATTGAAAATACGTCAATCCAAGGGATGGAGCACTGCCATCCCCTGGGGGCAACAATGACAAATAGTACGGGTTTCCGATATGAATGGAAGCATTGCCCACGAGGGCTGATATTTAAGTTGCGCGAGGGGCAAGAATTCGGCGAACGTCGCGTGGACTTTCGAAAGCGAGCGTACGTTTAACGCGTAAAACGCATCCCTGCCTAATTGTGACTGACTATCGCTAAGAAGTCACCCACAAAGTTGAACAGCCTCGCGATACACCGTCACTTCGTGTAAGGATCAAACACGCTACGTGTCGTACTGCAACAACAATGCAAACAGCTCTAAAACACGAAACAAACATGCCCGACTATTTGCCGATCTAGATTGCCGCCTTTTGTCACACGCAAGATCTCGATAACGCTTTCTTGGGGAGATGAGTAGTGCGCATATTTTGCGCGCATGTTTGCCGGGTAGGATCTGGACGACACCAGGTACCATGTATGTCAGCACATCTCAGCGAGGAAGACATACGGTGTAGACTAGCAAGACCGTTACTGCCCGTTGCACGGTGTACACACACTTACCTTTTGCAACGTCGGCAGATGCAGCGAGCTCCTCGTTCTCCTGTTCCAGTCGCTGGCATTGAGACAGCAAAGCAGACGCCCGTGCTGTCTTGCTCTCGCCGCCTGCATTCGGCTTGGTGCTGCCTCCGCTCGCGGGTGTTTCAGCAGCCACTTTCGCTGCGGCTCCGTCTGCCCCCTTTTTATCGTCTGTGCCCGTTCCCTGTTCACCGCAGAAACAACCACAACAACCAAAGTGCTCGCGATGTCGAAGACTGACATTGAGTGTTCACACCAAGCACAAGAACAAGAACAAGAACAAAAGATGACGACGAACAACTACAACAACAACAACAACAACAACAAAAACAACAACAACAACAACAAGCATGTTCGCGTTGTCGACGGCGGTGGCCGAGTGCATAACACATGTTTTTGGGTTGCCGATAATCTCATCGAAACAAAGCTAGGACGAAACACGAGGCGTTGGTTAGCACACCTATTTATTACGCTTGTCCCTTTTACCCTTTTAGAAATGCACACATCTTTGAGGTTGGGAGATTGTGATATAGTGATAACGTTTACACTTGTAAAAGTGCCAAGAGGCATCGACAACAATATCCCCTGGCCAGCTAACCCGGCTAGACCGGCCACAGCTCGCGCTACGGCACCCCACTACGTGGGAAACTGCCTGACGTTGCGAGGTCCTGTCCAGCTTCAAGACCGAGCAACCCAGCAACACATCCCGGAGAGACTGATAGAGACTGATAGAGACTGTTTCAGGAAAAAATGCAGAGATATAGGCACGGAAGATACCCAGAGGAGGTGGTATGCGGGCGAAAACTGTCGCGTTGTATCAAACACTGAGGGAGGGACTACCTAAGCCATACCACATGCCATGCACTTGCGCCCCCTCAACTCCTACAAAACTTGCGATGAGTATCACTGGGACGAAAATAGAACAACGGCGTGTGTCATGTAATACGATGACATCAAGCAGACTAAGGTACCGGAATACGCTCAAACAGTTCACCTTGTCGACGACGGTGCGAAGCTCCTTCAGCTCTGCCTCTTTCAGCCGCAACGAGTTTTCCCTGGGAACAAACACCGACAAGCAACAACGTTCACAAAAAGAGCAACAGTGAGAATGACTAAGACTGTCGACCAAAGGCGTTTGAACTTCAACAGTGGCATCAAAAGGGTAGACAGCATCACCACAACAGGCACCGCACCTTTCGCGGCACGACGACCAATATGTGCGGGGCAAAAACCGTGTGGCGTTCGATGAACCGGGGAACACTTCGAAGATACGAAACGCCCCTGCTGTTCAAAACAGCCCACAATGAAACTACGAAGTCTTCGTCACTACGACCCTACTATGACACAAGGAACGAATACTTCCATTTCGGATGGACAAAGCGGAACGTGCTAAAGTTAGGGGAGCAGTCCCGAAGTGGTGCACAGAGTGGTGCACAGAGTGGCGCACAGAGTGGCGCACAGAGTGCACGATTTTTTTCTTCGTTCCTCGTGGTTCTGTTTTTGCGAGCTCATTGTAAGTCAATATAAATGAAATAAAACGTGTCTATTCGCCTAAATTCGCCTCCAACTAGCCAACACCTCTCCAGTTCCCAGCTAGAGACCATCAGGGGACAGAGGGTGCTCAGCTTGGAGACCGGGAGCTAGAGGCCACTGCGGAGAGAAATAAAGCAACGTGAACCACTGTGATGACGGTGTAAGATGATCTTGCTAGTTTGAACGCCACCCGCACTACGAGGAGTGAAAAAAGACGGGCTCTTCAAAGTTGAACCGAAATCGCACGAGACCTAGCTCACGAGCCAGCAGCGCTGAGCGAGCCCACCCAACCTCTTATGAGCCAAGCCCCCGGACACGGGCTGGCTTTGGTCATCCTGTGTCAATCGCCTTCAATGCGCACACGTAGGCGGCACCCCCAAGGAAACCGCAGAGGTTGTTGCCTGTGTCGAAATGGTCTGCCCAAACGGGGTATTGTTGCTGTTGGAAGCTGAACGAGCTTTTTCATACAAAACGTGTCGACCTACACATGAAACCCATCCAGCATGCGGAGCCCAAGCACACCATCCGGGACTACATGAGTTGGGAATGTCTAGACTAGACTAGACCAGACTAGACTAGACGAGACTAGACTAGACTAGACTAGACTAGACTAGACTAGACTAGACTAGACTAGACTAGACTAGACTAGACTGGTACATTAGTTGGGTCAAGTGCCGTATGCGAAGCCAGCGGTCATATTCGTGAACGGTACGAGCGTAAGATAGACCTTTGCTCGGTCGCTGATGATGCTTCCGTGCCTAAAGTTGTCATTTCATGTGTCCATACCGTGCCTCGTACCAAACTCCGCTTGGATTGGATGCGATCGGGGCCGATAACGGTCACGGACTACCCTACTCCAGGCTGAAAAAAAATACCAGGTAGCCAACAAGTGCGTTGATTTTTATCCCGAAGGAAGAAAGAACAGTCGGCTAGTCGGCTAGTACTCGCCCGGCACTCTCGATGCAGCACGCCTCGGCTCGGCTTCTTGCCAGTTTTGGATATATATTTTCCAGGACTTCACAGCAGCAAGCAGCAATTTCACGTGTTTTTTCTATACTAATGAGAGCATGTTTACGCTCGTTTTTTGTTCATCTTGCTTCTAGTTTGGTCAGCAGCGCGACAGCTATTAGTAAAAAACGAAGCTCCAATGTCGACACATAGGCATGCATGCTCGTGCTCGTACAATACACAGGGGACACTGGTGGCCATGACCCAGGGACACTATTTATACGACTCCCGGTGCGGTGGTCCTCGTTGTGGCTGTTGCCTGGGCATACCTTGTGAGCCCAATGCCGTCTTTAGTCAATTCCTAGGGTCTGCTCGTGTGGTGTTCTTTTCCTTTCCTTTCCTTGCTTCCTCTTCTTTCTTTTCTTGTTTTTACCAATTGTCTTGAGTTTGACGTGCGTATGCGTAGTGATAGGTACTACGTGTAATATATACGTGGTAGTCTTTTCTGGATGGCAAGCGATGTAGTCGGGTTTTTCAGGCGCGAGTAGTGAGATGTACGTACCAGTATTGACCTGGCACATCGCAGGCTGACTCCCGATTTCGCATTACTATATTTTTCTGGCGGAGGCATGAATTGCGCCAGCTACGTATGTTATATGAGTGTACCACTTTTGGCTTGTTTGTGTTTTTTCCCTGGGGTATTTCTCAGCTCCAGAGTGACTGGAGCCTGTCCTGTGACCACAGACTTGATCATTCGAGTTGGTGTGAGAGTTAATGTGCAACAACAACAACAACAACAACCTTGTGTCCCCACACGACGAGTAAGGCAGCAGCAATACTGCACGATTCCCAACTCCTCAACTGGTACAAAGCTGGTATCATATGATAGTCTATATTTGGTATAGCGGACTACTCAGGAACCGTTCCTGGCTTTCCGTGGGGCGGATATAGCCAACTTATTAATCGCAGCGGAGATATTATGGGGATTTTGCACGAAGAAAGGCAAAAAAAAAGTGCGCTGTTTCACACGTATTGGGATTGCGCCCCAAAAAGCAAAAACCATCGACACGATCTATCACCGCATCACCGCATCATCACATCATCGCATCATCGCGTCTGCTGACGAGACACAACTCACTCACATTTCCCCCAGCTGAGCCGTCATGAGCTGAAACTCAACGTTGATGGCTGGGTCCGTGTAGACTTGACGCGCAAAGTCCGTCACCGGCCTAGTTTGGAAACGGGCGCACGCGACAGAGCAAAATAAAACGATGACAAGATTGCGCGAATCAACAAACGCATCAGCAAGCAGTCCGCACACAACTCCCACAAACGCGTCCGCATACGGACCGGCCAGAACAAAAAAGCTCTGAAGAGAGAACACAGGTAAGAGGGAAACGATGTTGTACCGTGTAGTTCCATCTACTACCATCCAGATCTGAGAATTAGGATTGATACGGAACAAGCGAAAGATGTCGTAGAGTTGCGACGTGCCTACAGCCGGGGAAACAAGAATGAAACCACCCAAGGGTGCTGCAGTTGTACGTCTACGCAAACCCCTCGGTTTATTGGGTCCATCCAAGCCCAAGCAAAACAGTCTTCTTGGAGCAAATGAGAAGGACCGAGAAAGTGTTGTATTTAATATCGTCCTGCCTAGAAGGATGTGTCTATAATCTACCCACTAGCGGCTGACTAGCGGCTGAATACTTGTATAAGCTAGCTAACTGTCACTGATTAGCACGTTTTGGAGTGAACTTTCTCGCGAATGCATGTCGAACTAAAACAGTTCCATCTTACTGGGAGTCTCATGCAGCAACTGAACACCAACTAAACAAGACGCTTGATAGAAACGGGAGTACCCATGCCCATCAACTCAAGGAAGAGCTTCAAACACATAGACGACGACGCTGGCTGACTGCGGACACAGCTAGGCATCACCGTCATCCAGGCCGCCACGTCTTACAATAGTGTCGGTCGACTAGACTATCAAAGTTGTAGGTTGTAGGTTGCATAGGCGACAGCGGGGCGTCTACGCGCATCAGTCATGAAGAATCGGGTGCCAGATGTGGAACTTCAGGCCTCTAGACGATGAATGAAGAGCATGATAGTGAACGCGGCCAGTATGACCGCGAGCTAGGCAATCAAGTCATACTATTGCCTCCGTCGTCTGGGCTGGCAGGAAGGATATGAGGCGTGTACAGTCGACAATGAGGCGTCTACGCGTGTGGCCTCCCGCCTTTCCGTGACTGTAACCTGGTCATACCATTGCCGACGGAGCCAGTTGCTTGAATGGTGAACATTGTGGTAATGAATTTTTGTTTCCGTCTGTCTGATTTGGGGTTTCCAGTTACTCAATTCGTGACAAAATGGCAATGATATCTTGCGATCCGGGAAATACAAGTTGCATGCGAGGATAAATATTGAACAATCACTATTCCGTAGCTTCCCGCTACCCGCTATACACGGCGCTTACTAAAAATGCCAAAACTGTCAAAAATGTCTCGTTTCCGAGGAGGGTCCCTAAATGGCTCGTCGTTAAATATACCGTCCATGAGTAACACACATCAAAGGGGTTGACAATTTTCTCTGTACGAGCCGTATCGAACACCACGATACATAAAGTGCAGGCAGCATTCGAAGTACATGAAGACAGCATTCGAAAGACAGCATTCGAAATACAGCGAAATATAATGGGAACATCTTGGCACATTTACTATCTGCTGTATTTCGGAGCAATCAGTCAACCGAACAAGATCAACTGGGTTCCAAGACCAGTAACAGCGTTTCCGTGTCCTCAGCACTAGGGCAAACTGCATCAACCACGGCTTTGTAGGGCGTACATGGGGGGCAAAGGTTATAGCAGAAGCAGCCGTTGGTTCGACCATGCTCCCTCCAGGGATCGACCCAGGCGATACGAGGAGAGACTACCGTCTCATCGTTGCGCTCTCCACAAGTATAGGATCACACCCGCAGCGCTACTCGTACGTATAGTTCGGACACCGTGTAACAGGTAACAAGCAAGATAACGTCCTCATAATAACACCCCTCGGACAACGTCATGTGTCATGTGTCATGTGTCATGTGTCACGATCTTTGATAACATCATTTTATCGACAACGGATACCGTTTTAGGGAAACGCCGAGCGACGCGTCTATAGATAGACAGTCTCGACGACATATTCTCAATAATTCCCTTTTCACCATCTTGGTTGTGTTTGCCTCCATGGTCAAGGACAAAATCGGCTTTGAAAATCATGCCAGGGGGTGGGTGTGTTATCTTGCGTTTTAATACGCTACAGCATAGCTAGTACAGCATTACCTTGTAGATTTTGTCAGCTTCTCACCTGCGTGCTCTGTAGAGATCCCTTGCCGACGCCTGCACCTCGTACACTTCCTGCTCCTTGGCAGACAGTCTGGCCATCTGAATGAGCCATAGTTTGTAATACACAGTGTTGTATGCCCATGTTTAGACCGGCAATGTAGGATACGCGCGAAATCAGTCACGTAACGTCACGAGTTAGATGTACGTACAGCACAGATAAGAAATGGTACAGCGCAGTAGCAGTGAGTACAGCAGTGGTGTATGATGTACTCTACAAGGGGCTACGCCGGCGGCCTGGACGGCCGCCGGTCGCAGCGCAGGATAGTAAATATTAAGAGGGTAAGAAGTAATGCCAAGAGTTAGACGAAGTTTGTTAATTCATATAGTATATGGGAGATACTGGAAAGGGAAAATGCCGACAATTTTTTTTCCCGATTTCCCGTGTGCGGCGGAACAATGCGAGAAGGCAGCCTGGAAATTATGGGAGAGCATGGCGGTTCACCCCAGCTGGGTGACGCTCTGCGTTGCTACGCAGAAAGGCGCGGCCACAGCTGCTGCTGTGCATATACCATTTGTAGCTTCGTGATGCTGCTGTGCATATACCATTTGTAGCTTCGTGATGCTGCTGTGCATATACCATTTGTAGCTTCGTCATGCTGCAGGCTCATCATAGCTTCAGCTACTGCTGTACATCATGTACATGTACGTGCTGCTGTAGACTACCGGGGGTTCAAAAATATTGAGAGTTCGCAGTTCTCCACGACGCCTAGCTGCTGCTGTGCATATACCATTTGTAGCTTCGTGATTCTGCTGTGCATATACCATTTGTAGTTTCGTGATGCTGCTGTGCATATACCATGTGTAGCTTCGTGATGCTGCAGGCTCATCATAGCTTCAGCTACTGCTGTACATCATGTACATGTATACGTGCTGCTGTAGACTACCGGGGGTTCAAAAATATTGAGAGTTCGCAGTTCTCCACTACGCCTGGGTGGCATGTGTTCTCGGGGAATACGAACTTTTCTTCCCCAGATCCTAGCACAAACCTCGCTTAGTGGCCTTTACAATGGCGACGCCGGCCAGGTAATCGACCCCCCCCCGTGTGTCGGAGGTCAGAGAACACGTACCGAAGAAATAACGCGAAGACATTAGCCCTGTGTGCAGACTACGCACCAAACGTCTCACAGGGCACGATTTTTCGGAGATCTCGTCGTAGATCTCGACGTCGAGGCCTCGCGCGCGCGCTACGGCGCCGAGCGGGCGGATCAGCTGAGCCGGTGGTTGCAGGCGAGGCGGGGGCACGCCTCAGCGAAGAAACCGCGCGGAAAGGCGGTCAGAGGCGGGAGATATCCGCAGACGTAAGGATGTGCATATGTGATAAGCGAACTAAGATATATAGATTTATACGAGTACACAGCAGCGAAGGACACCTAATAAGAAACCGAAGTACTGATTCAGGGTGGCTGTCTTATTTGGGAGAGGGTGCATCCCACATAAACTCCAGCATAGCGGCTCTCGATTTTCATATTTTCCTGTGATTGTCAGCCTGGCAGCCTCGCTTAATCTCTTGTTGATAGCATAAATTAGTCTGTACTGTTGCACGTGAGTACGATACATATGATACAAATGAGAGCATGCATGTATGCACGTGTACAGCAGTGCCAGCAGCCGCTATAATGCCGGTATGCGCACTGTAGAGGGAAATATAGGCACTACAGCGGCAACCGGCACTACTCCGAATACTGCCACTACTGGATTTTTCCGTTTGCGCCAAGCGATTTCACTGGCACTGTAGCGGGCAACCGGCACTACTCAACCAGCTCTATAGAAGGACCTCTACTGTACGGCAAACAGCCAAGACGTATGCCAAGACCTCACTCCACCGCAAAGAGCAGAGATTTGTCAAGCATGAACACGGAGGGGTAACTTTATCAGCGAAGGCTTCCTCCCTTGTGAAGCTACCAGGCTTAATGGTACATGTATTCACGCTGTACACGGCCCAAAAGGAGCTAAGAAAAAGGTCGCAAGTACTATGCTGCTGATCCGACCCCGTTTGTACTCGTACTCCGTTGGTACTTGGTACTCTTTCCGTACTATTTACTGTCTTACCGGTACTCTGCACTCTGTATCGCTACGATACCCTGCCTGGACGGCAACCATCGAGCAGGAGCTAGTACGAGTAAGCTCGCAAGCGGCACTGTAGCATACTGCTGTATGCTGTACCGGTGCGCCATACTCGTAGAATACGTAGCATACTGCCGCACGCTGTGTCAGCACTGCTGTGCTAGCAAACTAACGGCACCAGGTACCGTAGGTGTGAAGAGTCAGCCGGCAAGACTACGCGGTACTGCTATAGTCTATAGGAGCGGTGGTGCATACAATAGTCTAAGGGGTAAGGGATCCCTTCGTCAGGGAAGGCTTGGCCCCTTTTGAATCTATCAGGCATTTATTATAGCATGTACTCACGGTACACAACACCGACAAGGAGGTGCGAGTAAGCTTGCAAGTACTACTACACTGCTGTTGTGCCGGTACGTATCATACTCCGTACCAGTACGAGGTACAAGGTGCTCTGTACCAGACCTGTGATACTGGTGTATCGGGTACCACGGGTATATCGTACCTGGTTCGTACGTCTCAAGAGTCAGTCAGCTAGACCTGGTAGCAGATACCTGGTATGGTGGATACAACAATGACAAAATGCGTCGTTGCGAGCACGCTCGCAAGTACTGGTACACTGCTGTACCGGTATTCGTTACTACCAGTAGTGCTCTGCTCGTATTCTGTACTTCTTTGTACCAGACCCTGCACCGGGCAACAACTGCTGTACGAGTATCACGTATACCAGATACCAGAGCGTGGGCCTCACAAGATTCAAGAGTAAGAAAAAGCAAAGACAAGTAGCCAACAAGACTATTTGCTAGCAGTTGTGGCGGATACAACAATATCACATACGCCACCGTTCTTACCAGGGCCCCTTCTCTCTTCGATATCCGTACACGCTTCGAGTCCGCCATCCTTTCGCTCTGTTGTGCTCTCTGTGGCATGGAGGTGTCGAGGGTCAAGAGGAAGAGGAGGCAAAAATTTCAATTGCTGGAGTTCCGTACGATGGTAAGGCGTTGCAAAGGCGTGCTTCTCGCTATCAGTATATTGTTTTGTTCTGCGTGTGTTCAGTGGAGCCATGACGGAGTCAGCCACAAAAACTGGCGCTGTCCATGCAGACGTTGTGTGGCATGAAACCCATGTTACGCGAGAGCAAAGGTGATGAATCGATGCAGTCAATGTGCCCTATCATTGCGTGTATTGCAGTAGCGCGATTTTTCGTATATTTTATGGAAATGACCGGCATCCCCTGCCAAGAATGACTGTTTTTTAGTGTTGTGCCGGTACCATCAGCCGCGGACGTGGACGTATCGCGCGTGCGCCACATTGCTGTGTTGGTGTCAGGTGGGCTCTGAAAGGCCAACGAGGCGTCGTACTGTGGCTGACGGGACTCAGTGGATCGGGCAAGGTGAGCAAGCAACATCTATCGCATATCTGTGGATTTACACCACGCGCCTCAAAACATGGCACGAGGCACGTACGAGTGAAAGAATGGTTGAAACATGTTTGGAGAACCAAACGCATACGAAGTCTGCTCCGCAGCAAGTTCAAACATGCGACTCACGATACCTTCTGTGATTCCACGTTTCCACCCAACCATTTTCCACTTCTGTAGGGTGACCATGCAGTATGGGCGCACGAATAAGACATCACCCTGTGAGAACACCAGGCTCACTTTTGGTGAGACTCTATAAAAAGGGGGGTTAAGAAATCGTGCTCAGTGGCCCGCGCTACATCAAAAACCCGACCAGGCACGTTGTACCAGGGTACGTACCTAGTGTAGATTAGGATCATGCTCAAGGGTGCTCAAAATTGGCGTCACTTATTAACGTCACAGGCCTTGCTCACGTTTCGTGTTTGTTGTTGTCTTGCCCATGCTGTATCCGCCAATTCGCCATCCGTTCCTATGTAACGCGCTTTCGGATTTCAGAGCACCGTGTCGAACGCATTGGATGTGAAGCTTGCAGCACAGGGCCGACACTCGTACATTCTAGACGGAGACAATGTGCGCCACGGCCTGAACAGCGGGCTGGGCTTCTCTCCCGAAGATAGGGCGGAGAACGTGCGGAGAGTGGGAGAGGCTGCACGGCTGATGGTGGATCTAGGCATCGTCGTCATTGTGCCGGTCATAAGGTAAGGCAAGTTTCTCGAGTGCTTCGTGTCTGGCACGGCCGATCAACCGCAGTCGTGTATGCTGCTGTTGTAGAATAGTTGTACTCGTATCATAGCCCTTTTCTTACGATCATAGCCCATATAGGTACCGTATGACGCAGAGTGAGAAGAACGGAGGCCATGACCCGTCTAACAGAGTTGTAGCAGTGCGGCGGATACTCTAAGATGTGACCTTCGGGTGTACCAGGTATTTCTGTACACAATGTAATGTACCACATGAAACGAGATACCGACAGTGCTGTTGAAGGATGCGCCACTCTGAACGTAAATGTAAGGACCGTTTGTACATTAATATCAATATCCCAACGGTCCTTACATTTACTTCCGGATTGGTGTATACCCGGTAATTCATACAGTACAACGTACACGGTACGATAGCATGCATGATACGGTACGAACCATTTCGTAGCTGAGGGCCTCCAACCTCGCTTGGGATACGTATTCGCGGGCATTTATGTTGTAGCATGCAAGGGCTCTGCATGGGTAGAGCAGGGCAGCACTTCGAATTGTTCGGTTCAATACTCGGTAGAATAAAAAAAGTCACCACACACAATCATAGTCTGCACGCACAGTATGTAAGTTAGTGCCAAGAGTTCGACATAGACTACCAATCAAAACAACGTACTTCTATTAATAGCTATCGTTTTTTAAGTGAGTCCGATTCCGAGATTTATTCATCAGATTTTGATCGGATAAATCCGAGCACACGCCGACTGACCCTTTCTTCTGGCGACGAAACGTGTCGAGTGGGTTTCTTATGATATTTTAACTCAATCAAGCATCCGGGGCCAGTAAGGTGACTGACCATGTCCGCTGCGTGTTCTCTTCGTAGCCACTGAGAGGCGCGCAATGGGCCAGCTTCTGAAATATACAATGCATGATATAATAGTATCATCTTGATCCGAGCCTCCCAGATCGACTGTCTGTGTGTTGTCTGATCGTGGAGAGACGTGCTGACGTTGTTCCAGACGCGAAACACGATGGTATGGCTGCCTTCGTCATTCAACTCCTCGAATGCTATTGCAATGCGGCTGCTTGTTGCTGGCTGTGTAGATCGGTCACTTCTTGTAGATACAGTACGCGACTACAGCGCTTTCAATTTTAACAGTTTAAGAATTTCAGACTCGAGTTTTTATAGACAAAAATAAGACATATCGTATTTGCCTGATCGCTCATTGGCCAGGATTCACACACAAAGTAGGCGTCAACCGGGCACGATAGGGCCACATTCCGGGATCGGAATCCATCCACACATCTACAACTCCGACAACCTGGGACGAACACGGATATCATTCGGGTTGATACCTCCCCGCACGGTGTGGAAACCCCAACCCCACCGGCCAATTTTCTGATTGGCCATGGTTCGTATGTTGAGCCAGCCCCACCTCGGGGAGATATAGGGTCCCATCCCTTGTCCAGAGGTCGTTCCACATATCTGAAACTCCCATCAACCGGGGGGGCAAACCGAGCTTTCTCGGGTCGACACCATTTTTTCCTGTACGGTGAGAAAACCCCAATCCCGTTGGCTAATCGCTGATTGGTTCGAGCTCCACAGCGCCGTCCTAGGCGGATAGAGGCCCATCGCACACGGGGAAGACAGGGTCCCATTCCCGATTCATGAATCCCCCGAATCTCTACAGGTCCCAGAACGCGGGAACAATAACGATGATCTACCGTTTGGAAACCACTCCGCACGACGTGGAACCCCAACCATATTCGCTTACCTCTGATTGGCTGGGGCTCGGACATAAGGGCAGCGCCACCATGGGAGGATGTAGAGTCCTGTGCCCGTTTCAGAAATCCTGATAAACCGGGGACGATAACCGATTTCTCCTGCGGGTCGACACAGCCCCGCATGATGGTGCGACAATAATCTATCCACATTGGCTTATCGTTGATTGGCTGTGCAGCTCGTAAAACCAGAGACACCCGGGGAGGAGATGGACCAGCAAACGGACGGGGAGCGTTCCGACGCACCCGATGACGACAGGGCTCCACCGCCGTACCAGAAATCCTTCCATACCCCATCAACTCCAACAAACCGGGGACGCAAACCGACTTCTCCCGGGTCGACATCACACCGCACGGGGTGGAAGGCTTAGCTAGCTGAGGTTCGTATACAACGCCAGCACCACAGAACAGGGTCCAACCCCGGTTCAGAAATCCTTCAACGCATTTATAACTAGAAGATAATGGGGCAACTCGCGCTACTGCTGAATTTTACTTCGTATACCCCAACCCCGCGGTACGCGGACATTTCATTTGACCCCCTGCCTCGATACCACCCCGCACAGTGTAACCCAACCTTCGATTGATTGGCTCGGCCGGGGTTCGTGGATAGAGGAAACCACCACCCCCTACGAAGTTCATCAAGTTCAATGACGTCACTATCATCTCATACTGGCCTGTGATTAGAGAAGTTGTACATGGACCAATTGCACGATACAGCAGTCAGCCCAGATCGAGTGGATCGGTGCAACTTGCTTGGGTATCGTATTATTGCAGCAGCAGTAATATACTCTACTTCTTTTGTTTTTCCCATCCCATTTATTGTGATGCTCGCATTACTCTCGCCCTCCCAGTAGTATAACTCAGATCCGGGGTCATATAGCGGGCTCCCCTCCCCCCTCCCCACTACGGTACCTGCCCTAATTTTATCGCGAGAAGAATTCAGCATTTTCTTCCCTTGTCGATTCGCGTCGATTTGTACCTACCCACGCTGCTAGGCGATTTCAGCAGTTAAACTGTTAGTTGGTCCCTTTTTTCCCATTTATTTATTTCTGCAAATAAATAAAGCCAACAAAGCTCACAACGGTGGTTATTTAACTCAAGGACCAACGCTAGTATTAATAGGAGTATTCGAGTAACCCCACTAGACCACCGGTGTGACCGGCTCTATATCACGTACTGGTCCGGTGGCGTATCAGGTTATCCTCGAGCCCGGTATAAGTCAGCTTCGTGAGTTCGAATCCCCCCGAGTGCGTGCTCGTATAATTTTTCGTGGGATTTTCTATTGTGACCTAATTGACTTGCGGAAAACGCGAGAGCGTGAGTTAGCAACACTCGATGAAAAATCGACGATCAGTGGGTGCTGAACCCTATGCGCCCAAAAAAATGAAAGCAATAACCGAGGGGGGGAAGGGAAGGACGACACCTGTGACCACGGCTTGTATGTCCAAAAGCTGGAAAGTAGAAGTCAAGAGTGCCGAAAAAGAAAAAACTTTCTAGAAGAGATGATCAATCAGCAATCAGCAGCAAGGAGCACGTCAAGCACGAAGCAACACGAACTTATTTGTCAGTTACGTACCAACACGACCGCTTGCACTTCACCGGCAAACGACCACAGCAACGGAGTCAGGGACCACAGCAACAACAAAGCACGCCATTCACACACCGCCACTACATATTAAACACTTCCACGCCCTAGATATCGCCTCGTTATCGTTTTAGAGCCGTCCATGCCACTGCTGCAATTCCCATCCACCCCCGCCCCCAACGCCCCCTCCTTCCCCACCACCCGCACCATCGCCTAGACCGAGCACCACGCGTATAGTAAACCCCTACATCTATGCGACCTAAAGCCCTCCCCCCCCGCCCCCCGCCCCCCCCCGGCACATTCCCCCCCCCCTTCCCCACAAGAAGAATTTATAGTTTCCACGCACAAGTTGACCTACCCCACCCGTCCCCTCCCCCCCCCCGCCCCCCCTCCCACCCCCTTTTGATATAAATCAGGCTCGTCCTTAAAAACTCCGCCCTCCCCTCGCCGGTTATTCGACTTACAGTATTCACTTGATAAACTGATGCATTTCCTTCCACAGCTGTCAGATTTTGTCCCCCTCAGAAACGGGTTTTATAGTTTCCGCGCACAGACTGACTAACATCACCCTGTTGACCCTGATAGCTACACTGTAGTTGCAAGGGGAGTTGCCGACCTATATCCTTACTGAGGACGCACAACCCGTAATACGCGCGATCGGAGTATCACACACAGCTTGCAAAGATGAGTTTGGACAAAATCTTCGATCTCACAGCTGGAGTGTATTTTAATTTTCATAATATTTCTCCAAAGAGTTTTCTCGTGGAAAAAAAACACCATACAATGCGATACCGGGACAAATGCATGCCACCACTGTTTTTTTTCCGTGGATACTGTCTACCCGGGCTACCCCTTCGCGTGGCGCAGCTCGACAACAGGAGGAACTTGTAATATACAACCCTCGAGGCCCCGGGGACGCAGCCACTCGCAATGCTGCTGTGTGGCTTTTGCTGGCGCAGTATTCGTAGTCACTTCTACCTCCTCCTTGTTCAGTCATGCGTGCGCTTGCCACGTCTATATCCATGTATGTATGCATGCACGTGTACCTACCGAAATTCAATAAACAAATGCACTACTATGATCCCTACCGCAGTACCATAGGGATTTTTGTACAGCAATATTATTATTTGTTTTTGGACGAAATATGACGCCAATTTGGAAATAATGTCTTGCCAAGTTTTATTTTATCAACCTCTCTATACATCAAGATTCGAAGAATAACTGGAGAGTACCGTTCAAAATACAAAATTTTGCGCGCTTCTCGCTTGGACGGCGGCCTTCGAACAAAGTGGTTTGACCGAGAAATCCTACAGCACTGCCCACTGAGCTCCTTAATCACATGACTCAGTAGCTCAGTGGTAGTGCTACCTCGTACTACATGTATTTTTATAATATGCGTTAAACTACCAAAATTGACATTCAAGAAGTCGTCAGCGCGCACGCTTATAGAAGACAAATATGAAGTCGGTAAGAATCGAACGCACGACACTAGCGCTACCCACTGCTGTCACTTGACTCAGTAACACTCACATGAGTGGGTTATGCAAAAACACCAACCTAATATCTTTTCCAGTTCTTTAATTAATTATCACCGATCTCGTAAGAGCTATTTCCGGAGTTAAACTCTATCCACGTACTACAGTTAGTAGTACTCAGATGAACTCTAACAACTATCATAACCATTCATAACGTCTCCAGCGCACTCGCTCCTGGATACCAAATATGATCTGGGTGAGAATTGTACTCACGACACATCCTTCATTGGTTATATAGCACTAGACTATACCCACTGAGCCGAAAGGAAGCGACACACAGCAGTAGTAGCTACGATAGGGCACGCGCTTCGAGGCGGCCATGAAAAAAGCATCGTCGGGAAGAAATTAAGATGCCAATTTGGTAATGATGCCAATTTGGACATGTTGTCCCTTATTTATTCGTTCAAGCTCTACACATGCCAAGATCCAAGAATAGCTCGGACGTATACCGCCCAAAAAACAAGAAAAAAAAGCGCACTTCTAGCTTGTCTCGCTCAGCGTCTATCCGCGTTCACGTCGAGGTGCGGAATGGATACGGCAGGGCGAGGGGCGTTGGAGCCGCCCCCCGAAGACGGCGCTCGAACGAAGCTATTCGACCGAGAATTCCAGTCCCGAGAATCGCATACTGAGGCCGAGACGAAAAAAAAATCCTGGCCGAATCCCTCAAAAAATGAATGATACCTGGTAATATATACCTGGTACCAGGTATATGTACAACGCATACTCGTCATGCCTCAATCGAGTGGCTAATTTCTGCCTCTTGAGGTTGCGCGCTCGTTTCTACCTGGTACCATTGTTTTATCGTACACCCTCGGGTAGGTCTTAACGTATTTACAGTGCGTTGTTCGTGTTTTCGCTTAGTATATATCGGAACATGTATGGCCGTATAATCCTGTAGAGGGCTGGGGATGGAGGTTTTCAAGACGCTCACACCCCGATGTTCCACCTTGATTTGATGAGGCCATATGTAAAGTACGTATCGCCTTTGTCGGCATGTGATCGAGTAGACGCAAGCGGCAACCTGTGCTGCACTTAGGTCTTGCAGCAGCACACCAGGGGGTGTCGTGGTGCTATATAGCAGCCAGACGCTTGCAGGGCGTCGTTGAAAGTGAAACCGGACGAGGCGAAGTACTCCTATACCTGATTTAGCTCACAAGATGCTGGTACTACCAGTTTGACTAAATCAGTTTGACTAATGCCTCGGCACAACTCGGCTATTTTTTTTGGGGGTGGTCACGTGGGAAGGTCCAAACGTCACCCTGCGGTGGACTTTGAGGAAAAATGAAAAGTGCAACCCTATGACACACACCCATAGTTAGTCAAATACCAGTATATTAATAGTAGAATCAAATACATCCAAGAAAACAGATTGTATTCCGACGATTTGGGGTATTGGTTCTGTAACTCCTCATCGAGAACCCCGTTACTTAACAGTGAAGGTTCTGGCCCAAAAATGCCACCGTTATGGTAGAACGCGTCTCGTTTCTGATCCACCCCATTGCATATTGATGCGTGTGTGCTTTGAAGCATGTGTGCTCTTATCGCATTCCGTTGTACGTGTCTTATTGTCGTATTTCTGACTGCCTCGGTGTCAGTTGGATGTGTGTTCGTATCGCGTTTCTGACTTGGTCCATTCCATCGTGGTGTGTTTTCTTATGATGCCTTCCTTATGGACCTATGGTGTGACGGTGGTGATCTGGTCATCGCCAGTCCCTACCGCGAAGATCGAGACAAGGTACGCGCGAGGTGAGAGCCGACTGTTAACCAGGGCTGTGAGATTAGCTGGATTTGGCGGCTAGGGTTACTAGGTGTTACAGGTGTTACAGGTGTTACAGGTGTTACAGGGGGGGGGCGATTCACGAGAGGGGTGTGTCAGGCGAAGTGCTTCTCTTGAATCGAAATCGGTATTGTGTAATATTTAGTATGCCCGGGCCAAGCCACCTGGTATCTCTTAAGTCGGTGTTACTCTCAAGTCGAGCTCTCTTATAGCACAGTCCCGCCTGTAGACGGGTGACGGAGTATCCGCCAACTAACTGGCGGCCTGATGTACATCAATAAACACCACACGTCGAGCCACAAGCGCACGAGCCAGATGCAAAGACGCAGGACTCCGCTAACTTTTGCACGCGACTACTGTAACTGTACTGCCTAGCAAAGTAGCAACTAGTCAGCGATTACTCTTAGCAATATTTAGTAGTAGTATGGTCAGCCAACTCACTGCCGTACTGTCGAGTATTTTGCCTGCGTGGCTGGGGGGTGATGACTTTAGTAGTCCGTACTACAACGGAAAGGGTCGTACGACACAGCCGCAACGTGGTCACAAGGGTATTACTCGAGTTGCTGTTCGCTCACACACTAACGGCGTTTTCTTCGTCCAAGATGGAGTTGGTGCATATATCACCGCTGCTGCTGATGATGATGATGATGATGATGATGATGATGATGATGATGATGATGATGATGATGATGGTGATGATGGTGATGATGATGATGATGATGATGGTGATGGTGATGATGATGATGGTGATGATAATGTGCTGCTATAGGCCTAACCCTAATCCTAACCCCTATCATAGCCCCCTATTGATCATGTCGATTGATCATGTCAATTGATTATGTCGATCATGTCAATCATGTCGATCATGTCGATCATGGTGATGTCGATCATGTCGATCACGTCGATCACGTCGATCATGGTGATGATGATGATGGTGATGATGTTGATGATGATGTTGATGATGATGGTGATGATGGTAATGATGATGATGATGATGATGATGATGATGATGTGGATCTGATGTAGGTTCAACGTTGGAGATTTTGTGGAGGTCCACGTGTCGACATCGCTCCAGACCTGCGAAGAGCGAGACCCCAAAAGCCTCTACAAGAAGGTCAGCTTGAGGCGGAGTGGGGGGGTGCTTGATCTTGACACGAACTCGTTTTCTGCAGCCATCACCATGCAGCATAGAACTTACCCTAGTTGCCGTAGTTGCCTACGAGAGGAGGTCATTTTTCATCCTTGAGAGTGGCAGCATCGGCGGTCACAAATTACAAACTACGAGACAAGAGAATGCATCGCAAATACAGTAAGGAGGTTTAGCCGTGCAATGTCCAGCCTACTGGATGCTGTAGAAGGAGAGCTGCGAAATTGTCTTGCAGCAGTATCTGGCGTTCCTGTTCGCGTATGCGCGAACACCTGGTGAACCGCCGTTCTTGTATTGCGCAAGATGTCCGTTCAAATGTTGCCTTCAGAAGCGTGCTGCTAGTAGTGCTAGTAATAATAGTACTATATAATACAAATAGTGATAGTAATAGTACCAATGTGATGGCAGAGGGTGACACTACACCTACTACACCTACTACACCTGCTACACCTACTGTTTATGTGACCCTTTGTATAACTGGAAACCCTTCTTTGGACATAATTACTTGGAATTAGTAAAAGAAGGGTGTTTGGGGCTCTAAAGCTGTTCGCCTCGCCGTAACAACGCCTTTGAGAAAATGAAAGTGCCTTTTTGATGGACAAATCCTTGCTCTAGGCATACAATGGAATGCCTCATTTCAAACAATTATGGCATTCCAACCATATTGGGTAGTTCCTTGGATGCCTTAGTTGCCTTGGTGGCCCTAGATGCCTTATTGTCTTAGTTGCTGATGTTAGCTTATGTTGGCTTCGGCGGCTTTGTTGGCTCAGTTGGCCTAATTGACTTGGGTGAGGTGTCCCGCCAGTCATTTTTTGTTTTTTTTTCCCATGCTAAAAGTGCTACCTACCACTATCGTATTTCAAGCACGCCTCCGTTCACCTTCACCCTACACTCACAGTATCGTACCTCGTAATCAAATAAGCCATGCCCTGTACACCGTTTTTTTCCGGCCTTTCGCGCTTCCTCCCGTGTTTCCTTCCTCGCGGTACCACATGCCACCATGCCACCATGCCACCATGTCACATGTCACATGTCACATGTTACGACGAGGCGCAGGCCAAGCCGGGTGGGATCACCAACATGACTGGAATTGGTTCCCGCATGGTGGTAGCTCATGACGGTGGCTATTGCAAGATCACAACAAGCCTGCACCATGACAAGGAAGAAATTGAAGAAAAAAATGACCACAATATACACACTCGCAGTGTAATCAGCAAATGTTTCCCCATGATACCGACCCCTTACCCGGCCAAAGACGCGACCCCTCCCGAGTTTCTTGCTATATAACATACGAAGTAGTGCGATGTTGTGCAGGCCAGGGTGAGCGAGGTCACCCATTTGATTGGGAGTGGTTCCTCGTAAAAGGATAGTTGTGCAGGAGCACGACAAACCTAAACGATGGCAAGAGGCAAAAAAAATAACTTTCGCACCAATCTCGTGTACGTAATCTACTTCTGTGACCGACAAACGGTTTCCTGCCGAATCCTCTCCTGGCCGCTAACGCGCTCCCCCCCGCCTTCCTCCCTATCTGCGTCATGTATGACATGTCACGATACCGTGCAGGCCAGGGCGGGCGAGATCACGAACATGACTGGCATTGGTTCCCCGTATGAGGCGCCGCTAAATCCTGAAATAGTTTTGTCTGCGGAAGGCTGCTCGGTGGACCATTGCGCAGAAAAGCTGCTGAGATACTTGCGAGAGGGGGGATATCTGCAGCCGGAAGTAGTGTCCAAGACAGCCAATGAGGCTCCCGTTATGGCGCCACCCGCGGAGGGTTGAAGTGGCGGCACTCATGGCTGTTGCTATGTCACACGTTGAATGTATTAAGACGTAAAAGGCACCTCAGCTGTGAGATAGGGGATTTCGTCGGAACTAGTAATTGCAGGCCGTGTGTCATACTGCGATCGCGCGTGCCACATGGAAGGATATAGGTCGGTGACTTCGCTGAGTGCTAGTGTTGAGTTGTCGTTTGCTTCTGCAGTATGCGCTACCGACGCTGGGATTGGTATTTGTTCAAGCTCATCATCTTGGCTTTTATACCCCTTTTCACAAGTGCACACACGTTCTTGGCGACAAAATACGTGGAATATTTTTACAGCAGCACAAGGGTTCAACGGTATGCGATGGGGCGGTAGCTTTACGTACGGCCGTGTCTAAACTTAGCGTCTCTATTGCAGAGACTGCTGTTGTCGGAAATATTTGTGAATTGTCGCGCACTCTTTTTTTTCGATCCTGGTCCCTATCGCGGCTCCAGCCTGCTCTACCGCCAAAGGAACGTGGAAGCGAGTGGGCAGACCATGACGGGGTCAATCGACACTCTCAGCAGTAGTTTAGCATGCCACGGGCCCTCGGACTGTATCTTGCACATTGAATGTGCTCTGTCCGGCTCGAGCTCGGTAAAGATGCCCCTTTTTGTTATGAGATTGGTTGGTCAGTTGATAACCTACTCTATCACATCACCCAAACAAATGTTCTTTTTGTGACCAAACCGGAAGTGCAACCCGTTTGATCGAACCCATGGCCGAGCAGGTACAAAAAAAAAAATTGTGTTGCAAAGAAATGATGCCATTCCGATTGTTTCGGTGAAGGAACGCTGTCATTCAGAAAAAAAGGCCAAAAAATTGCTATTATAGCTCTACCGTCAGCCGTAGCACGCATCTCGTACTGTTTAACTGTTCACTCCACCGACGTTTTCGGGGACGAACTGCTTACAACTGCTTCGAACCTTAGAATCTTAGAACCAGTGTGTGATGACTTTTGCGGCGACCAAACACATTATTGGCGTCATGTTGCTCACCGTTTGTTTAGCATCTCCACGAGCGCGCAGCAGTACAGGTTAGATCATGCCTGGCAAACTGTTTCAGTATTGAAGTTCGGACCAGAAATATATACTGGTACATTGGAGTACGCGATCGATCTAAGTGATTTAAGAGCCCCTCGGAATAGGCGGTGCTACAGGTGCTACCTCGGTGTGCCACTCTTATTGCGGGCTAGGAATCGTATAGGGTTTAGTATACGCGTAAATAGGCATGATGCACGGACTTGACCGCCCTTTGAACGCCTTAGAAGCAGTACTGGTCCAAACCAAATCTCCGGTACCTATCATAGGGGAGGCACTTGCTGGAGCTCGCGCGAGTGACAGTGACACCTCTGTTGACACCTGTGGTGTTGACACGTCTGAAAGGTGTTAGTTGACAGCTCTGTCCCCTACGGTAGGGTAGGGCAGTCTTGAGAGTTCGTCGTGCCGTGTTTGTTGGATAAATGAATCTGCAACGGAAGGGTAAGCTACGCTGCGCCAAAATCGCCTACAGTCTTCGTCCGTGAGGTACGGAGTCACTAGTGTGAGTATGATAGTATGATATTGTGATAATAATATCATATGATATCATATGATATCATATGATGTGATGATGTGATATGATATGATATGATATGATAGTATGATAATAGATGATATGATATGAGATCATATCATATGATATCATATCATATGATATCATATGACATTATATGATAGCTCAAACCCGATAGTGAAAATGGGGGTACTCCCTCTAGCATAGCCTCATACCCGTTTCAGGGGACAGGTTACTTGAAATTAGTCTAATAAGGGAGATATTTAGGTGCTTTAAAGGGGTTACCTCCGTTTTTTCTTGCTATATATGGACGCTCTGAAATATGGTACCCGCCGACTGTAAGTAAGTCGTCCACTCCATAGCCGAGCAGCTCAAGTTGCTTCGACGTTGCTTCGAAACGCAGATGCTGTACAGTAAATGTGGCTTCTTTGCTTCGGGTGGCTTTTCCCCTCTGCCCACACTGAGCGCTATATTTCCAAATAGCTCAAAAGTTACAACGATCTGCTTCACTAAGGTGTAGCAGTAACGCACTTCAAACGCAGAGGTGACATCACCGTTTGGTTTCCGAAGCGCCCTCACTCTCTTGAGAAGCTCTATAGCTCTCATCTCACCCAACATGAGCATATTTGCCAATATTTAGGGATAAAGGAGTACACTCAAAAGTGCAGCCCGATGACGAGATCCATCAATTCCATCAATCCCATCAATGGCCTACAGGCAGGTGCACGCGAAACGTTCAGATTGCGAATAACAAGAATGACATTAAATATTGGCATTCCGACCACTTCGAGTCAAGACGGGTTAAGGAGCCCGGTCATTCACAAAATATTTTACCGAAAAATGGTATTAATGTATTGTGGTATTTCAATACCTCTAGCGTAGCATGTGTCTTCAGCACTGCACCCATGCTCTTGGGGGTATGTATGCCACTCTTCAGAACGGAACCGATGCTTTCCTGGGACAAACCACTTGGAATTAGCGTGGGATTATTTTTGAAGTGTAGAAGGGACACGTATAGAAACACTACGCGAGATACAAGCCCGTATTTCTAAAACGAAATCCGCCGAAGGTGGCTGGCGGCAACCCACAATCCAATAAACGAGCTTACGAACATTAGCGATGGGGCATTGCGCGACATGCACCAAATAATATGCAAGCACATCTTTCGATGGCAAGAAAAACGTTACCGCACTTCACAGCATCAGGAGATACCTCGGCAGGGGCATACCGCCAAAACACCCCGCACCCCCCCCTACAGGAGACATCCCAACGTTTGGCACACCCCAGTAACATACCGCGCCACCCTACAGAAGGCACTCTGACCGCGGCCGAGACCGGGAAAAAAAAAAAAACTCAACATATGAACACCTGACAGCGCTCCGCGTTTTGTGTGAGCAATGTCTGCCTGATCGGTGAAAGCCCGACGTGTTCCATCCTGGCATGGTAGGGATGCGAGAATGCGAGGGCCCGCTTCATCTGCTCAAAATTTCAAGTCTACGGTCATGTCTACGGTCATGCATGATAACACTACAGTAGTAGTAGTGCCGTTAAACACGCGAGACAACACGCCCTAACACAGCTAGGACGATCTTCGAAGCTAATTTCATCCACAACCGAGAGAGAGAGCAACCGGCGAGGGAGGCGTCCATAGACAGATAACCTCGACGGGATATGCCGAAAGCCGCCGTTTTCGTCGTGTGTGTGCCGCACTGGTTATGGTGGACATCTCGGCTCTGAAATTAATCGCTGGGTGTGTGTGATCTTGCGTGAGAAAAAAGACGCGCACCCCTCCCACCCCTTACGCGCTTTGCGTGAGTTAGGGTGAAGCTCCAAGCAAATAAATGTATGCCTGCCCGGTCGGTGAAATCCCGACGTGCTCCGTCTCGGTATTATAGGGATGCGAAGGTCTATAGCTTGAAGCCGACGGCCATGCACGAGATGATGCACCCCCCCTACAACGGGAGTCGTCCTCACTTCACTAATCCTCACCGCAACAAAACACCGACCCCCCTCCCCCCTATGTGCCCTGCACCCTCCTGCGTGATGAAAGCAATGCGTCACTCCAAGATGGCTGGGTTCTGCCTCAAACAGGCCCTGTACCGCTCAAATAAAAGTTTCTACAAGTCTGTCTCGAAATGGATGGGAGGTCAATAGGCAAATAACTAAGATCAAACAATAAACGAGTACGCCCCTCCCCTCCCCCCCCCCCCCCCTCCGTCTCGAAAGGGATACGTGACAACGTAAAATGACTAAGGTCGGCAATAAACGAGTAAGCCCCCCCTTCCCCCCCCTCATAGTACCCTTAGTGCAAGATGGTCGGCTTCTGTCTTAACCAAGCCCTCACATCCTCCGGCTCGAGCGTCAAAATCCCCGGATTCGCCGCGTCTTTCCTAATCCTAAGCGGTGGTCTCACCCCTAGCATGCAAAACTCCTCCACAGAATTTCGGATGCAAGGCGGCGGTCTCGGCTTCCCCACCACAAACGTCAACCGCTTCTCCCTTTTCCACCACCCCGCCTGCGTATTGTCCGCGCCCTCCCCCGTCCACCCTCCCTCCGGTTTTTCCCAGTTTGTCTTGGCACCCGCAGCGCGTTTTCGGCCTTTCCCGTATTCCCGTTCGCCAAATCGCGCAGGTCTTACTCCGTCCGCGAATTCTCGTCGGCGGCCTCGGGGATCGGGGCTGTCCTCGTGCCAGCGATCGCTGACGTGTCCGAATTCTGCCAAGCCTTGAGCCACGACCGCTCGACCGAGATCGTACTGTCCGGTGGTGTGGAGGAAGTCTTGGTCTTGGATCAGGTCTTCCAAGATGCAGCGGACGAAACAGGAGGCGGTTCTTGGCGACCAGCCGTGGAAGTCTACCGCTTGCTCGGAGGTCGTGCTGCCGAGTTGCTGTGGGTGGTCAGAGACGAGCGCGTGGACAGGACGGACGGAGAGGCGGTGGCAGCTGCGGCATGAGATGTCAGTTGCAGCACAGCTCAAGAGGAAACCAAAGGGCACCCGCTCTAAGCATTTAACCAAACCAAAGAGCATTAGCTACACACCTACACACAAGAACCAATCCAGAGAGCATTAGCTAGCATTAGCTACACACATTGCTGCCAAACCTTGCCGTAAAGGTGAAGCACTTTAGTATTTAGTGCTGAGAGTGGGTCACTTAAGGAGCTCTCGACCTCACCAAAAAATAATTCGCTTATTTTGAGCAAACTGAGAGTGCAACCCAGTGACCAAAGCCATGTCCTAGGTGTAAAAACTGTTATTTTTCTACTTCTCTTCTTTTATCTTCCGGCCGGCGGAAGGGGAAACATACAGCTTAAGGTCGTTAATATCGCAAAACAGCTTAGGGCGATTCCGACCATTCCTAACTTAGGGGTAGGGTTAAGGTTAAGGTTAAGGAGCCCCGTGATCCTTACGTAAGCAAAAAACACATTGCGAAAAAGTGTCACCTGTGTCGTTTCACGCATCAACCTTAAACATTGACAAATGCGGAGAGCATCAGCTGTTAAGGGCAACCAAAACAATTGTCACGTATGTATAGCGCCAGCCATGACTGCATTGATGTATTGATGTATTGATGCATGGGTGTTTTGATGTATTGATGTATTGGCGTATCGATGTATCGATGTATCGATGTATCGATGTATTGATGTATTGATGTATTGATGTATTGATGTATTGATGTGTTGATGTATCGATGTATTGGTGTATTAAGGCATTCAGGTATACCAGGTACAACTTTTTGGCTGAAACATTTTCGGAAAAAGGACGGGGCTCCTTAGCCCAAATCAGCGGAATTCGTTATTTTTCAACCATTCTACATACGTCAGCTGCGAGTTTGACAAATTCAGGGTCGATACCCATCTTGTTTCGCCAATCTGATTGTTTCGTTGCCGTTGTACATCTTGTTTCGCCATACTATTAATAGTATGTTTCGTTGTAAACCAAGACCAGGCCATGGGATGGATTGGTGGGTTGGTGATTATTCATCAATAAAGCACTGTTAACATAGCTCCACACCGGTTTTTGTGCGAGGCGTAGAACCCCTAGAGGGAGAGGCTCAGAATACAACACTAGTGTATACAACACTGTATACAACACTGTATACACTGTATACAGAATACAACAGTGTACACAGTGTATACAGTGTATACAGTGTATACAGTATAAACGGTATAAACAAAACGTTAGTCAAACCAAAGAGCATCAGCTGTGAACGTCAACCGACCCGTGCATGTATTTTCTTGCGCTGCAGATGTTGCAAGCCGAAGGCAGCAGACCAAACACAACATGGACGTCGTGCGAAAACATGCATGACATGACCACCTCACAAAACTCCAGGAGAAATAGAAATATAGTATAATCAAAATAAACATCATTACCATAAACAATAGTCGCGGTGAGCGAGGGTCCTGGCGAAACGAACTGAGTATGTCCTCTACCAGCATCGTTGATACACTAAGTTACACTACATTTTACTACATTACAATACAACATACTACATTGCACAATAACAATAACTTTCAACAAAGCGCCAGTGAGGCCGCCCACTATTAATATAGTATAATTCGCAGCAAACTAGTTTCCTCGCTGTAACCGGCCCTCGATTCCCTGTGGCTGACCCTCGGGTTCGGTCTGGGTGGGATGTGGGATGTGGGGTGTGGGATCAGCGTTCTTGGTGTGCCAAGCCGCCGGCGATGTACCGTAATAGGCCGTACCACCATATTCTTACCTACTTTGGGCAATTAAATTAAAATTGCGCGGGGGGCGAAAAATATATTGGGCCATTTTTTACTTGCCTGCATGCAATACAGTTTTTGGGTTCCTTCGTACTTGCTTACAACACCATGTACTCTCCCTCTACTTGAGACACTAATTACTTGCCCGCACAGTTTTTGGATCCCTTTTTACCTGCCCACGACATATATGGTGTTCTTGTACACTCCCTCTGACCGTCGGAGGCCGAGAGAGTGTACAAGTAAGTTGTGCGAGAGAGTGCGAGAGAGTGCGAGAGAGTGTACAAGTAAGTTGTGCGAGAGAGTGTACAAGTACATCACCCAAGTTGTGGGCAAGTAAAAAAAGGGACCCAAAAGCTGTATTGCATGCAGGCGAGTGAAAAATGTCCCTATACGTTTTTCGCGCTCAGCGCGAAATTACTGTAATTGCCCAAAGTAGGCAAGACCAGTAGTGTGGCGTAATAATGCCGGCAAACGCCCCTATTGTATATAATAGGAAACGCGGCGAAGCCCTCTTGTCGGGAAAACGGGCAAATTCCGGAGCAAACGTCGCCCTTCATAACTAAAATGCGAAAAACGCCTCGGACACACAGAAAACGCCCCCCCCCCCCCCCCCTCCCGCATTTTGGGTAAACGTCCCGGGGCTGAGCTGCCAAGTCATGATAGTATGGGAGATGGGAATGTTTCCGAGACAGGCTAAGGGGCGCTTTACATTGACAACTTCATTCCTGATATGTGGTTGGGTACATGTTTAGCGCAAAAATAGCAAAACATACAAAAGTCAAACGCGGACAGAGAACCAAACGTGTTGATAGACATTCTGGCTTTTTAAGGAAATGTCGCCCAGCCACGCGAACGAGTGGCGTGGTAGCATGCATTGGCCGTGTGGCTTTGATAACAGCTCGCGCCGGTGTGTACGCCATGTTTTAATTGTTTTTTTCGTGTTGCCCCGAGGCGGGGGGCAAAAGGATCGACATTTCGTTTTCATAAAACGCCCCCATACTTTTATAGCGTGTCGGTACAACGAGCATCTCCTACAGAGCCACACCGTACATACGTAGTAAACGCCCCGGGGCGCCATTTTACATCTGCAACTAATATAGCGCTTCGGGGACGTATACTCGTCTCTTCACGGTGTGTACACAGGGTCAGTTTGGAGGTTTCGGGTCCCGGTTCGGACAGGTCTGGGTGAGATCAGGGTGCTCAGCGCGAGCAGCGTGCAACTTTGTTGTTGGTGTGTGTTCACCACACCCCGGACAATAGACACAACAACGGGCTACTGCTTCGACAATAGACGAGAGGGAAAATCTGTCGATATACATATATATATATACCAGGTATATTGTTAGCGACATTAGACGAGGGGGATATCTATCATGTACATTGTCGGCGACAATAGAATGTGGAAGGTGTCCATCGATACATAAAATCTGCGACATTACGAAAGGTATCTACTGTATCGATAAACATACTGTCAGTGGCAATAGATTGTGGACGGTGTCTGTCGATAGATATTATGGTCCTTGACCAAGGAGGGAGAGGTTTTCGCCTGCCGGAAACAGAAGCCAGTTAATGAATACAACAACATAGTTTAATGTGTTAATGTTCATACTGCACATACACACCATATGCAAGATTTATCGGCTACAAACATCATACAAATACGAGAACGTAATACAACATAGTTTAGTTTATTTTATACACACAAACTCGCCATATCCAAGAGTTATCGGCGACATACATACAAACAAAAAACGAGAACGAGCACCGCCTGCCCGAAACTTGGAAAAAAAAAGCAGACAGAAAACATTGATGAGGTCGAACAAGAACACCATGTAAAATATATGTTGCATCCGCTCGCTGCAGGGCGACCACGCCTCTCAAACCAAAGCACAAGCAGGTTAACGATTTAAGTCGGTCGTCATTGCTTCAGGGGTACAACTTCTCATGCCCGATTACCCACTACCGACTACCCACTACCGACTACCCACTAAGCATGCGAAATTATGCCGCATCTCCTCACATCTTTCATCAACGAGACAGCCCCTGTCTTCATGCCGCCTTCGAGAGTCCGTCGGATGGAGCTAAAGTTGTCCCCCTTCTCGTCCAGTAGCGAAACCAAGCAGTCGTACAATCGCCTGCATCATGAGTCGGCGGCACCCAATCGAAAAAAACACAGAACAATGGTCCGCATTGGCGAGCACGAAGCCGAAACTGTCCTCGCCGACCGATCTCGCGAAGGTTAAAGCGAAGGAGAGTGTTACTACAGCTAGGGACCCGCACCGAGAAAAAAACGGACGATCCTCGGTTTCTTGTTTCTTGTGAGATAGGACTATTTATAGGCATGTTGGTTCACATTATGGGCATGTTTAGCTTCTTAAATCCAAGACGCTCAAATCGGCGCGTCATTCGTCGAGCAGCTATCAAACACCAAGCAGTTGCACAATCGCCTGCATCATGAGTCGGCAACCCACCATCGAAAAAACCCACAACGATCGTCAGCATGGCAACAACCGCAACCTAAACACCAACCGACTTCACGCATGCTACAAAATAAGGAGGAGACTCTTTGGAGAGCAAGCAACCGCCCTTCTCGCCCAGCGGCTATCAAACACCAAGCAGTTGCACAATCGCCTGCATCACGAGTCGGCAACACGCCATCGAAAAAAAGCAGAACAAGCGTCAGCATGCCGGCACGCGAAACCGAAACAGTGATCGCCAAACGATGTCGCGCAGGCTAAAAACAAGTACGGAGAGGGTTGGAGATTGGGGCCCGAACCTACGGTAGAGCCCTCCACTCCATCCCCCTTCTCGTCCAGCAGTAGTACCTGGTAGTACTTACTCTTTAAACCAAGCAGTAGGTACTTCAATCGACTGCATCGCATATCGGACGTGTGCCTCCAGAGGCAGCAACACCCTCATTGAAGAAGCACAGAACAGCCGCCAGCGCAGGCCAACACGTAAAGCAGAAGGTTCATGGAGATCGGAGACCAAACCGTGACAAATCAATGGTTTGTTGTAAGAGATAATGAGGCGTGTTGGCTTCTACCAGGTATCATACTATGGGTTAATGATATTATATATTAATACTATAGTTCGTAGGGTTGCGGTTTCAACATGTCCCAAAATCACTACAGCAGTATTGATAGTATAGTGGGTGAGGGACATACAGTAGGTACATGCAGTAGCTCCTGGTTTATCAACTAAAGAGCCTCAGAAAACAAAGGCTGTACTGTACCCCTGTATCGTATTACAACATGTCTCAATATCAATATCAATATCAATATCAATATCAATATCAATACAAAGGACACGCAATAGGGCATCGCAGACTTGGGTAGGGTGCCGTACGGTATCCGGATGCGCAGAATGTTGCCGTGGCAGTATATCTAAAATATCATGGCTGGCCTAGCCGTCCGTGGCAGTATATCTAAAATATCATGGCTGGCCTAGCCGTGACCCTCCTTCCGTGGTTGCTCTCTACGAGTAGCCTCAGACGGCGATGCGGGTGCATTCCAGATACGCCTGCATACTGCAAACCAAAGCCCGGGGATAGTGAATACTTAAAACCTGCAGGACAAAATACCCATGCTGCGCAAAATACTGCACACATATTTTCCGAGGATAACTGAGTACAAGGATGCCGTACCAACCCCAAAACTGGCTTCTGAGCAAAACTGACAAGTGCTGTATCCCCGTGGCCTTACAACAGCAGGCCAAACACTATTACACTATTACACTATTAATAACGTTAATACAAAGGACAATGAGTAAGTTGGTAGTCGAAGTGGTAGAGCTGTGACTCGGCAGGATTTGATGACTAGTAACTAATCGGTAAGTGCGGTTGGCCGACTAACTGCCTTTAGTGGGCAAGTCGGCTGGCGAAGCCAACCAATCGCCGGCCGACTTCCCGACTCAATTCAGGCAAGCGAAGCGAGCCAAATCAGCTCCCACCTACCGAAAGGGTCCCGATCAAAAAAAAAGAAGGAAATAATCCCGCATTAGACAATCCTTCCCGCAAGTATGAAAATCAATGAGCCGGATAATCGGCACCTGTGGGAAACGACCAACTATTGATCCAACTAAGAACTAGTTGGCGACTACGGTCGAGTCGACTCCCAGCTGTAGGAGTTGAGGATGAGGAGCCCTGTGACCCAGAAACAACTTCACACAAAATTGTACTCCTATCGCAGCGCACCTTACATTACATTATAATATACTGCTATATACTAGAATACAAGTATACCATTATACTGTTATACTATCATACTATTATACTATTACACTATTACACTTTTATACTACAATATATAATTTGAGCACGACGGCATCAAGGCGTTTACTTACTTGCGAGATTCCCGTGTTCCGACAAGCATCTCCCGCCACTCATGCCCCCCCGCTTGGCCATCGGCGTCGCCCCCAACGTCACGCACAAGAGGCCCCTCCGCCCACCGCGCCTCACAGGCCTCCAAAATGCACTTCGCTGTCTCGCACGTGCCCGCCAGCCTGCAAGCTCTGATCCCCGCGAGGGCAGTGTGATTGTCCTCGTCGATGAAGCGCTTCAAGTCTTCTCGTCCGCCGCTGCCGTCCGAAGCATCTCTCTGATCGTCACGGATAGGGTTAGGGTTTGGGTATACTTGAGCACACAGAGATATCTCTGAGGACCCTACGGCGCGGCAAGGAAGGGCAGGGCGTACTTCACCTGAGCGCACAAACATGAAAACTACTGCAGTTAAGCACACAAGTATGCCAACTTGTGTGGTTGAGCGCCCAAGGGTGCAAACCCGAAACCCGGCAAGTCCTCAACTTTCCAGCAAAAACATGCCAGCTACACCATAGCTCTTGAATCGCTTCTTATTGCTGTGTAGGGGCATGGCGAAGCGACTCCTCCGCGCGTTGGTATCGCGCGTTGGTATCGCGCGTTGGTATCGCGCGTTGGTATCGCGTCAACAAAATCCTTGCCGGGGTGCGTAATGGACCCCTTTAATGGACCCCACTAATGGACCCCACTAATGTACATTAGTGTCCAACAGGTACCTGGTATGACTTGGTCCTGCCTCGCAAAATGGTCAAGTCCACGCAGTCCATCCTACTGACAAACTCCTCATTACATATTCACTCAGATACTGATCGCGTTACACGGATGGTGTAGCCTTCGAAAGGCAGGCCATGTCAGGCCCTTTGTCAGTGTTTCAGCAAGGTCTATACTCCGGTCATGTATTTTCATCACAATTCCGTAGCTCATTTCCCGCTAATCTGACCTGTGGCCCTCTACACCGTTTCCGCGAAACTCAAAAGATACAAGAAAAAAACACCCCCCCCCTCAAAAAGACACTTCGAACACCCCCCTCTGTATATACTACACAATACACACATCCCCTAGCTCACCTCCGGGCCGGCCTTCAAAACAACCCAGCTCGTACGCAACCCTAACCCTGTGTTTAGCTGACCGCCCGTGGCGATTTTCCGTTGTCAACAAGACACAAGGCGGTTGAGGATGACACTATCCACTACAGCATCTTCCCTCGGTACTAAGAATCCCCCCCTCCGAATCCCGAAAATACAATATTATTCCACTACTCCGCGTATAAAAAATAATAACCGTCTCCCCCAACCCCTTCCCCCCCAAAAAAAAAGTACCTGCCTGGTTGGTGAAAACCCGACGTGCTTCGTCCCGGCATAGTAGGGATGCGAGGGTCTACGGTCATACGACTACGGCCATGCACAAACTGAGTACTGAGTACACCCCCCTCCACAAAAAATAAATTTCCTCCCCTGTATATGACGTGTACAACATTGTCTCCCCGAATCCGAAAAAGATATATAAATATCACTGCTGTAAATAACTGAACCTTTGGAATTGAACGCAACCCTTAGCTTGCCTTCGAGGTGGTCTTCAGAACATCCAGGACGTACGCGAGCGCCCGTGGCGATTTCCCGTTGTCAACAAGACCGTTCGCCACGACACTATCCACCACGGCATCTTCCCTTGACACGAATTGGAGGTCGCCCACGTGTCTTTCCACTCGTGACAGCTGCTCAGCCCCGAACAGCTTTCGGGTCTCAAGGGCGAGCTTCCAATCACCCGAGCGCATCAACGCCAAGAGATAGGAGGCCAGCATGCCTCCGTGAGGGGTAACTCCCTCGCTCAGCATCGTTTCCCACACCTGAGTGTGTGAGTGGTGAAATCGACAATGTGAACAAGATGGCGAACGAACCGAGTTGCAGTGCATTGCAACGATGCAGGACCAAAACAACACCCTTTACATATCATTATATATCATTATAGTCTGTCCTTACATATCATTATAGCCTATATCAATCAATACATATCATTGCATAACCACAATAACAGGGATAAGGTAATCACGAGGTAATCACGAGGTAATCACGAGGTAATCACGAGGTAATCATGAGGTAATCATGAGGTAATCACGAGGTAATCATGAGGTAATCACGAGGTAATCACGAGGTAATCATGAGGTAATCACGAGGTAATCATGAGGTAATCATGAGGTAATGATGAGGTAATCATGAGGTAATGATGAGGTAATGATGAGGTAATGATGAGGTAATGAGGGTACGGGCCAATCTAGTGCGGAATCGACTGAACTTGACTTGCACCGACGCCAAGAGATAGGAGGCCAGCATGTCTCCGTACGAGGTAACTCCGTCGCCCAACATCGATTCCCACATCTGAGTTGTGTGAGTACGGCAATAATGGATAATGTCGCTACAGTACATAACCCTTGTACTATACTCGTAGTGGTGATCCGTCGCTACAGTAGTGCGGTACAAGGCACCCGTACGTGGGGGGGCCCAGTTTAGTGCGGTGAAAATTGCCTGTCACGACCTCATCTTAGAGGTACAGTACTTATTACAATCACGTGACAGTGCGGGGTCCCACGTTAGTGCGGTTATTTCCAGCCGTCGTCCCTCAGACCAACTGACTTTGCCCCGGCCAAAATCAACATCTGCGACAATCCCAGTCAGCATCTCTGACCAAATACTCGTACCATAGCCCCATAAAAAATCTGAGCTGCGTTATTTCCTGCCCGCAGCATCGAACAGCAAACCTTGCCTGCGTTGCTCGCTCTCCTTGCCGTTGATGTTGGTCTGCGCCAGCGTTAGCGCAGCAGTGGAGGAGGGCCGCGTACGTGAACTTGTCTGGCGACAGACTATGTTCGCGTAAGGAGGCCACAATCTCCTGAAAAAATCAGAGAGTTTCGCACAAGACCAAAAATGAGAAAACAACGCAGAGGAAGAGTTCACTCGAAACTGGCTTGGATTGATGCTGGGCCCGCCTCACAAGGAGGGCATTACAGTACCTCTCCTGCCAAAAAGTGTACCGAAAAGATGTACCGAAAAGGACCGGTACAGTACAAGACCGGAAAGAATAACACGAAAAAGAAAAAAGTAGCGGAACGTTTCAAAACACATTTAGGGGGAGGGCCGCGTACGTGAACTTTTCTGGCGACAGACCGTGATCGCGTAAGGAGGGCACAATCTCCGGCCGAAACACAGATTCGCACACGAGGCCAAAAACGGAAAATGAAGCAAAGTAGAGGCAGGCTTGACAAAAAATGTGTCTTGGGGTTATGCTGGGTCCGGACGGCGGCGCCACGTTGGGTATGGCGGGATGGTGTTGTTGTTGTTGTTGTTGTTGTTGGTCGAAAGTGCGTTGCGATAGAGGTGCAGCGGGTACCCCGATTTAAGAGAATCATGTGACAAACCAAAAACAAGCGCTCTTAACTAGACATAGCTTTTATATCTAGTGGAAAATGTATACAGCTCTTAGTACACGAGGGACATGCCCATTTGACCGCTCTCAAGTCCCGAACGGTCCTCGTTATCCTGGCCGCTCTCAAATCGGGGAACCCACTCTAGCACTCTAGCACTCTAGCACTTTTTGGCCAAAATAGTTACTGTATACATACTGTATAGATAGTGTATACTCACTGTATTTTTTACTGCATAGTAGTTTGCCGGTCGTCCCGGTGGATTAGTGGTTACCCTCGAATACTACTTGCATTGGTCCTTGAGTGCGATTCCCACAGTGGTGAGATTTTGAACGTATTCGCAAAAATGCAAAAAAAAAAAAGGGTTCAGCTGTTGAGAGTGCCAAGCATTTTGACGCGAGTCGACGAGGGAAGGAAATGCTGAAATATTCTCGCGTTAACAATGAAGGCACGTACCGTAGTGGGGAGAGAGGGGGGAGTAGGGCCCGCATGTGACCCCGGATCTGAGCTACCACAGGGAGGGAGCGCGAGAGTAATGCGAGGATAATGAATGGGATGGAAAAAGAAAAAGAAAAAAGAAAAAAGAAGAAAGAAGAAAAAAAGTGACTACAAGGCTGATCGGTCCCCTGATCTGACACACCATGCTATGCTATTATCAATACTACTTCTGTAGACTATACTGTCAATATTGAAAATACACTGAACATACTGTACCCAATGTCATTGGAATAACGCTTGTGTTGTACGTACCAAACTCATCAAATATTTTCGTTACGAGTTTTAGCCATGGGATTGTGATGACCATCGGGTTGCAACTCCATTTTTTGTTGAAAAATAAAAATACACTCGTACAGCTGAATGATCAATCGAGGATTTTGTCTAAGCTCATGTTTGCGAGGTGTGTGTGATACTCCAACGATAGCGCGTATTACGGGGCGTGTATGTTGTCTTGAAGGATAAAGGTCGGCGATTCCCCTTAGAAATGGCTCGTGCCAGGGTCAACAGGGTGATGCGACGACGTTCAGTATTCAATGATTCAATGATTAAATCAATCTGTACAACGAAAAGTGGCTATACAACCCATTTTTAGACGGGCGAGCATACACTATTTTCACTACCAGGTATTGGGTAGCATTTCCACTATGTTTAAAGACAGACTTCAAGTGATCGAGTACAGCGCTCCTTAAGTCACCAAGTATATAAATTATGCGTGCCCGTATCGTACCGATACTACAGCAGTAGCATTGTGAGTAGTGTCACCATTAATAGTATTACAGCACTACTAGTAGCATGTGTCGCCGATTCTTTCGTTACACGGCGTTGAGGTAGCGCTCCAGACAGTGATCTGCGCCGTGTCATACCAAATGATGTTAAGGGGGTACGTGAAATGAAGGATACTATTATTGCTGGGGGCGTCTCGAGTCCCGAGCAAGGTACCACGTAATTTCAAGCCATCTATCTCCCCAACCAGGAAGCAGACGCAATACTTCATAGTACTACCAGTTGCTGCGATTAGGCCGTGAATAAAAAGGATCAAGGCTAATTAATAGTTCATTGCTCGGTGGCGGATCAAAAGCGAACTGGGAAGGTCATGAAAAAAAAACGCACAAACACCATACGTCGAGCCACAAAAGTGCCAGTCGGGTACCTACGGGTACCTAAGATGCCACACACACCATGCTGCAAACTACCGCACACGATTCACCAGAATATTCAGCCAACCAATGGTCTATTCAGCGATTACAGTTGGCCAAATACGCAGCCCTAGACAAAAGGTTACGTTACGTTACGTTACGTTACGTTACGTTACGTTACGTTACGTTACGTTACGTTACGTTGCGTTACGCTAGGGTTACGGTACGTTGGGGTTCCGTTAGGATGAGCTAATGCTGTTCGGCGCATTCCGAGTCCCGAACAAGTTAGCCGAGTGGTGTCAGCTCATCTCCCCACGCAGGAGTGACATGTGATATTGCAAGCACGTGTTGACCCTCACCATCGCAGAGTCGATCTCGGTGCAGCCCTTGATGGCTGCGTTCGCCGCGCTGAGAGACGGGTTCCCGTTTGCGGCGAGCAGCATTTTGTACAGCGTCGCAGACAGCGCCTTGTTTCCGTCCTGCCCACGGCGACGTAAATAGTGACAATTGACGACCAAGCATGCCAAGCGTACCATATTTAGCCATTTATTGAGTTTGAACTGCTGGAACTGCACCCATGTCTTGGGGCCAAACGACTTAATACAAATAATACTACTTGATAATACTACTGTAGTGTAGGAAAGTGTAGGGAAGTGTAGGAAAAACTCCAGAAACAAACACGAGTAGAGCAGGGTGCATATGCGGGAAGTCAACTCCAATCACGGTAGACTATACTCACCGCTGACGTGTGATGTCACTTGTGACGATCACACAAAATTTACGGGGGGCACACAATATTCCCGACCGGCGTATCCCGTAGCTTGGGAAAATCTGAGCATTGACTACCCAGTCAATCGAAGGCCACATCTTCAGAAGAAACCACAAACCAAACAAAAAAGGCAATACAATCCTAAGCCTGCAAGCACGATCGGTCACCAGCTCCACCTACCTTGTTAGCTTGGGAAATAACGACACTGTAGGAGTCTGGGTGGAGCTTCACACCCTTATCGATCATGGTCGTCAGCACCCCCGCTAGCGCCTATCCATACGACCGCATCATCACCGCATGATGACCGCATGAAGACCGCATGGTGACCGCATGACGACCGCATGGTCAAAGGCCACACCGTGAAAACACGCGTGCACCGTGAAGGCCAAGGGGAGCATGAAAACGGACAGTGAACGCAAAAAGGAGCATGCGAACAGACAGTGAACGCAAACAGGAGAGTGAGAGGGGAAGGATGGGGGAAACTGAAAGCGGGCAGGCAGCCCTGCCATTGTACGTCGCATCAAGCACCTACTGCCGTCGTAATCGAATTTGTGGTTTGCAGCAGTGCGTTATAGACCATATCATTGTTAATGATTTGTACACACCTTACATCGTTTTATCTTTTAGGCGAGAAACACAGATCCTCAGGCGAGGAGCCTGAGAAAAGACAGATGCACCCGTACCATACCCGTACCATACCCGTACCATAGCCCTACCATGATACCGTATAGAATGCGTCCATTCTTGCTGGAAAACAGGCCACGTGAACCCAACAGAAGGCATAGTGCCGGAAAACTATGTCATTCACTGGGCCATTCACCCCGTATGTACAGCGTACGCGATCGAAACATCACACCCAGTTTGCAAAATACGACTTTCGTCAGATTTCTTAATCTCACGACCTAAGGGACTTTACATATCAGGTATAACCAGGTGTATATAAATACTGCCGTTGGTAAAGGCACGATGGAGGGATGACTTTGGTTGGTCAAGCTCGATCCCCTCTGAACCGACCCCCGATTCCTGGAATGGTTCTGAACCATTCCAGGAACCTAGCAACCCCGTAACACGCGTAACCGAACTATTCATATGTCAACACGTTGATATCACACGCAGCTTGCGAACGAAACGTCATTGAGACTTCCTTGCCTTTGTAATATCTGCATAAAAACTGCTAGTAGACACAATGGTTTCGATTGGTTAAGCTTACCTCAGAACCGACCCCCGGAATGGTTCTGAACCATTTGAGCAGGCGGCAGTCCATGGTCCCCTTAGACGTAGGCCCGATCAGCGGTAAACTTTGGACCCTCGCCAAGTACGAAATAGCTTTCCTCAGCTTCTTCTGCATCACCATCGACTGCGACAATAAAAAATAAACGGAACCACGCACATTTCGATGAACACTTTCAATTATGGTCGATATTTGGGCGTCGAGACCCAAGCTGGCCAAACTGCTTTTAATAGAAACTTTCGAGCACCAGTGATAGCGTTCCGCAGCTTATTTGACATCACCATCAATTGCGAGATAAAAAACCAAACAAACCACGCACATACATTTGAACAATAGATTCGGCATTGGGGTGTCGATACGAAACCTGGCAACGAAACTATTTCCAGAACCGGTCGTGATTTCGTTGCGCACCCCGTACCATCTGGGTAGAACATCACCCCCCCCCCGAGATGTGCTTCCACGCCAAAGTTGTTGGAGTCCGTTTTATGACTCCAGACGAGATTATAGATTACAGTAACGACCGAATGTCACAACAGCAGCAACAACAACAACAACAGCAACAGCAACAACAGAATAAGAAAGCGAACAGCATCCCACCTGAACAAAATGCAGGGTGCTCTGCCTGGTAACGACATTGGCGTGCCCGTATTTTTCCGTCATCGCTCGAAATATGGCCTCCGAGGCTACCCACTGCTTGGATGCAACGCCAGCTTGCATCATGTGGCTCAAGAACCGACTGTTGGGGGTGATGCCATCCGTCTTCTCAACCAAAACAGGCCACAGCAAAAAAGGGAGGAGCGCGTCGGTGGGAGTGCATTCATGGCCGAGAAAAGCACGACAAGCATCACAGGTACCACATTGGCCGAAACATAGGGACCGTTACGCTGTTCACATGGATTTCAAACGCTATTTACATTCAAGCCCAAAGCGGGCGCGTTGAAGCGAGCGTGCTCTTCTGGTACGTAAATAATCTCAAGCGACTAAAGGTTGTTGCTGTTATAGTTCTCACATAAACTCGCATAATCAAGTCCGTGGTCACAGGACAGGCTCCAGTCACTCTGGAGCTGAGGAATATCCCAGGAAAAAACACAAACCAAAGGTGGTACACGCATATATCACAGTTGACGCAATTGATGCCTCCACCAGAAACATATAAAAGTGAAATCGGGAGTCAGTCTACGATGTGCCAGGTCCATACTGGTGCATATGTCTCACTACTCGCGCCTGGAAAAACCGACTATACCGCTTGCCACCCAATGAAAGGTATGCCGCCATGGCTGCGTACTCAACAGGGCAGCGAGGGAAGCGCGTTGACGCGAGCGTCTACAGCCCATACACAGGGTCGCCTGTATTCCCCGCGTTCAACTCGCGACGCCCCCAGGATTTGAAGTTGAGCACATCCCGCAACGGGGAAAATTCCGGTAGATACACAAATCACACATCACATGCGACAGAAGGAAATCGAGTGTGCGATTATCCACAACACAGCGCAAAAACAAAGAGGGCGCGGTCGCGCCAGAATTTTTACGGCAGAGAAATACCACCCTGGACGAAAACGCACGGGCCGTTGGCTTGGGTGTACAGCAGTGGTGGTGTCTTTCCTCATGTACCAGGTATATTATAGCGGGGGTATGGGCACTATACAGGGAAATGCTAACACTACCACGGTGGCCACCGGCATCATTCCGCATACTGCCACTAGTGGTTGTCCCCATTTGCGCCAAGCGGTTTCGAAGGCACTCTAGCCGCCCACCGGCAGTATGATATTACGGTATTACTACTCAACCGGCACTAGAGGGATAGTAATATGACAATATGACACTATGACACCACCTCGTGCCAAACGGTCCTTACAACTTGGTCCAGGGCCATACATATATATACATATATATTTATATATATATATTTCTCTTCTCCTCGCTTTCTCTTGCTTAAACGCCCCACCTAATATCGAAATCCGCCAAAGTAATAAACACTTCCACGCCCTGGATATCGCCTCGTTATCGTTTTAGAGCCGTCCATGCCGCTGCTGCAATTCCCACCCACCCCCGCCTTCCCCACCACCCGCACCATCGCCTAGACCTAGCACCACGCGTATAGCAAACCCCTACATATATGCTACCTAAAGCCCCCCCCCCCCGCCCCTCGGCCCCCCCCGGCACATTCCCCCCCCCCCCTCCCCCACAAGAAGAATTTATAGTTTTCACGCACAAATTGACCTGCCCCACCCGTCACCTCCCCCCCCTCCCCCCCATCCCCCCATCCCGCCCCCCTTTTGATCAAAATCAGGCCCCCACGTCCGTAAAAACTCCGCCCTCCCCTCACCGGTTATTCGACTTACAGTATTCACTTGATAAACTGATGCATTTCCTTCCACAGCCGTCAGATTTTGTCCCCCTCAGAAACGGGTTTTATAGTTTCCGCGCACAGACTGCCTAACAACACCCTGTTGACCCTGATAGCTACACTGTAGTTGCAAGGGGAGTCGCCGACCGATATCCTTAATGAGGACACACAACCCGTAATACGCGCGATCGGAGTATCACACACAGCTTGCAAAGATGAGTTTCGACAAAATATTCGATCTCACAGCTGGAGTGTAATTTAATTTTTATAATAATTGCGACAAAGACAAATCGATGTGAGTGCGTACATCCAGCAGACGTATTGGTCCTGGTGCAGAAGAGTCGCGACGAGTGCTATAAAAGTACTATAAATACTAAGAGTACTGTAGGGGCCACAGCCACCATGGTACAGTACAGTACAGTAAAGTACAGTACAGTACAGTACAGTACAGTACAGTACAGTACAGTATAGTACAGTACAGTACAGTACAGTACAGTACAGTACAGTACAGTACAGTACAGTACAGTACAGTGCAGTACAGTACCGTACAGTACAGTACAGTACAGTACAGTGCAGTGCAGTACTGTACTTTACTTTTGCTGAGGTTCTTCAATTATTTGGTTTCCTGGGTGGCATGCTGTGTAGTCTGTTTCAGCTGCGACTCTTGGAATGCATGTACCAGTATGGGCGTTTACGCACGTGCACGCTGACTTCCGATTTCACTTTTGTTTTTCGGCGGATGTATGATTTGCTTCAGCTATGTGCGTGTTACCACTGTTGGTTTATATTATTTTTTTCCTGGGGTATTCTTCCACTAACTGCAGAGTGACTTGAACCTGTCCTGTGACCACGGACTCGATTATGCGAGCTAACGAGAGAACAATGAAACAATAACAAGAACAACCACAATTAAGGAGTAACAAAATAGTCCATTGAGGAGGTCTATAACTTAACTATATAAAAAAGAAATTGAGCCCGGCATACGATATTCGGACGCTGAAGCAAAGGGTTTCACCGAGCGATCACCATGTCTTCGCCGGTTCACTGCCGCAAAAATAACACCAACATTAATCCGAAGAAATCCCAGTCACTTCGTTTCCGAAAACCAGTGTTTAGTTATAACATGCCTAAAAATCAACGCAGCATGGCTAGAGCTAACGTTCGGCCAAGTCATCTCAATCTCGTCCTTGTACCTCCATCATCCCACCCTAATCCCCAATACCTTTGCCGCCAAAACTTAGTCTGCAGTTATAACCACGAAAAAAAGCCATGATTATGTATCAAGAGATACAAAGGTAGGTCTGTCATTCTTCTCATTGAATGCCTGGTATACCCTTACCTCCATTTTGTCGGTCATGGCGATCGCCTCGCTCCACTGTCCGGCCTTGAGCAGGCATGTAACAAGAGATGTAAAGTGGTACACATTCGGTGCCACTCCCCACTGTTGCTCCATGCCCTGCGAACAAAACCGAGAAGCATCAAGCAGAAGCAACAGAGAAACATCAACAACAGACACAACCGAGGAACACCAAACAGACTTTAGACAAACGCCGAAAGTCCGAGTCCGTCCAACATGCCGTTTTCGCTTCGTGTCCTGTGTACCTACCTGTGCCTTGGCGTTTTAGATTCGTTGCGGCCCGCGCGAGTGTGCCTCGTTGGTTTTCCTGCGTGCGCGTACCTTTACGCTTTCACTTAAACTTTCAGATTTCTTGAGCCCGGCCGGAGCTTTTGCTCTTTGGTTCGCCTTCTTTCCCTACGAAACTAGCTGTCCCTTGAAACTGCACTTTTTTTTTTACTTCTACGCCTTTTTGCAATAGATTTGAGATTGTGGCACTGAGGTTATCAGATCAGCAACAATAGCAGCAACTGCAGTACCCTACTGCAAAACGTGTTGACATCGACTACTGAAAAATCGATTGCGTCAGCATCAAGACAACATCAAGACACTCCAACCCTGGCAGAGGCTACCAAGACACTCCAACAGCACTCCTACAGGATAGCCAACAAGCGCTACTATGGGCCTTCCCTTCAGCTCACGCACGTCCCGATTAGCCGTCGACATCGGATAACCGAACCTGCATTTACAGTAGCGATGAGCCATCCGGATCACACGGATGATACATATCACGCACACTATACAGATCACACAGGAAACACATTTCATACGGACTAAACGGATGACAGATCACGCGGATCGCACGGATCATAATACAACAAATATCACACGGACCACATGAATGAACTTCACCTCAAAGATGACCATGGCGTGTTTCCAGAAATTGTGCGCGTCCCTCGCGAAGGCGGCGAGCATGCTATTGACGGCAATGGCGTTCGGCTTCTCCCCTCGTTCCAGCATCTGGCCGAATAAACTCAAAGCGTCCTCCACTCGCCTCGCCTGCTCACGGGCAACACAACGCGAACAAACACCAATAAAAAAAGCCCACCAGCGTGACGCGACGTGGCCACAGATATTCCAACCCCAACACAAAGCGATCAGCGTCATCCGATGTAGACATCAGCGCAAACAAAAAACACTAACCGGACCAGCTTTAACGCTGATACTACCTTTCCGAGGCAGGTCAACGTGGAGGCATAGTCGTGGCCGGTCGGAGCAAGATTTTCCCCGGCTTCCCATCTCTCCCGAAGAACTGTTAGCATCAAGTCCGGCGCCTGTTGCTCCTCGCACAGCTTGAGGACCGCACTGTATACGACGCCCAGCCCCTGGAACAGAGTTCAGAACCACATGAACGGTTCATCGATCGACGCGGCAGGGGATGGGGGAAATAATAAATACTCCGGAGTAAATAAAAATGTTAGCATCAAGTCTGGCGCCTGTTGCTCCTCGCACAGGTTGAGGACTGCACTGTATGCTGCGCCTAGCCCCTGAAGAAACGTTCAGAACCACAGGATAGATTGCTTGACCAAACATTATTTCGAGCAACAGCACATGGGCAATCATGCATGGCCGTAGTCGGTAAGAGACAGAGGGGCTTGTGGTGATGTATGTATGTATTGTTGCTACCACTGCTACTGTTGATAGTGGCTTGTTGTATGATATGTACTTAGTATATCGTTATTAATATTGGTATACTATTATTAATAGCGACAAGAGCTTACCTTGGGGTGGGGTGATGTGCATATCGTTGCTACCGTTGTTGCTGTTGATAATAATTTGCTGTTGCATGTATTTAGTATGTTGTTATAAATAGTGGTGTATTAGTATCATATCATAACAACTTAACACCCTCAATAACGGTTGCGTGCTATTAATACTTTCATTGAACGAAACACCAGGTGGGCATACAAATATAGGTTTGACTTGCTGTCCCTCTCCATGTCATACGGGTAAAATAGTATCAGTGCGCGTAATAATTATGGACCGAAATCGTACGTGGTGAAGTGATCCTGTTAATTCCTCTTGACACTGGCAACATCCAGGGGATTCGTACATGTTGGACCAAGATACCAAGGGTGCTACACCTGGAAAAACGCGCGGCTGGAGTATCACGCATCTTGCAAAGACGGGCTGAAGCATCAGGCATCTTGCAAACACGAGTATCAAGGGTTGAATTGTTCCAACTCACAACTGACGTCCTTGAAATAAAGTTGAATAAAAATACTATCGCTCTGCGTATCAGCCATCCGCACGATCTCGCCTTTTTCGCTCTTCTTTCTTACCTCTGCTGAGTCGCCCAGGTTCTTACGGGCCTCTCGGGCGAGATCCAACGCGGCCAGGCAGCCTCCAGGTCCGCTGAATACCTTCACCCCCGCCTTGTACGCCGCCATTGGCACAACCTGTATCAGACCATATCATACAATATCGTATCATATTATAGCATAGCATAGTATAGCATACAGAGAGCGGTACATCATCGTAAATGATTCCACCATTGCCATTAACAATACACGCACGCACGAGCACACAAACTCTCACTACTCTCACTACATAACTCTGGTCCGTCGACGCTGCCACAGGCACCACCTGTACCGCAAAATATGGAGCAGAGAGCAGCACACCGTCATGAAACATTTCAGCTTCGACACGACTAATAGCATATCATGTACAGGTGCACATATGACATATACTGTAGACTAGTGCATCAACCTATAGTGTGACCGATAGCGGTCACTAATGCCGTTTCCTAATGGAGACAGGTGATGATGATGCCTCTATGATAGTGCATTTAATATTGATAGCAACCATCACCCTGTGCCGTGTGCTTGGTGCTGAACGCGGCCGAAATACTAGTTTCCGCCCCTTAACTCTCCAATACCATCGCCATCGCCATCACCAACACTACCACTCACCAACACCATCACCAATACTATCTTCAATACTATCACCAAGAGGAGAAAATAGTGTAATCGTACGTTCTACGCTAGGCGAGACCCAACCGCGTTTTCCACAACAAAAGTCAGTTCAGAACTCCCAAGTCAGGGTGGTCTGACCGCCCGGTTGTCGGATGACATCCTTTACACTTCGGTGTGTGATAAAACGGAACGTGGGAGAGTGAGCCTCGATTCTCCACCTCCTCAAGCCAACAATCTTTCATAATCCCTGCGAAGTGTGTTCAATCTTGGGCGACACAGCTCGCCTTATGTGCAGGACGGATCTGCACAAAAAACCGTGCCGGTGGTTGGTCGTATTGGTCGAGGCAGGCCTTTCGGTCGTCCCGTTTGTTTTCGGAAACCCGCCATCGAAACACGCGGCGGAGCCGCGTGACTGCACCTGCCGACCTCGAGCCCCCCAAGGGCTTGACGTTAGCGCCAAGTTGAAACTGACCACAAGTCACCCGCACGATTTGCGGTGAAGACCCGTCCTGCACATTAGGGCGAGCCCTACAACATGTAGCTAACCCTTCAAGCCAAAATCCTTCCTAACGCCTTCAAAAGTTGTATGCAGTATTCTACAACACGTACCGTCCTCGCTGGTATAATATAGATCCAAACAAACAACATAAAACACATATACACAGCTGCACCCACCTGCCCACCCTCCCCGTATCGCCTTAGCAGCTCCTTCACCCGCTTCCCTCGTACCTCAACCGCCTCCGGTTGACTTGTATGGCGAGAAATTTTAGGCTGCATGGCATCAAGCAGCAAGATTAGCCCCGCAGGAGTCGACGGCACGAGGGGCTTTCCTGTTCTCTCTTGCACCGCCTTGCACAGATCGAGCGTGAGGTGTTGCCGACGAGCCCTGCGGTGGGCCTTGGCGATGATAGCGAATGTGCTGTCGGGCGACTGCTCTGTGTCTTTCCCCTTGCTAGCGCTAATCATTAAATCTACAACCTGGCGGTAGGAGCGGCCATGATTGTGGAAAACGCGGGAAAGGCACAGCAACAACAGTTAAATTATGTGGAAGATTACCTACACCATCGCAGGCTTTTTATCATTTGCGATGAACGTGCAGGTGCTTTCGGCGGCCGAATTACTCCGTGGCTTTCCTCTTGTTGGCATACATCACTAGATCTACAACCTGTCGGTAGGAACGGTCATGATAGAAAACGCAGGATAGACACAGCGACGACGGACCACATAGTTCAGTCGATGCGAATGGTTGCGTCGTGGTACAAGATAGGTTGCGACATTGGGGCAATTATCGGTGATCTCGAACGTTACTCGAGAGATATTAGGCGCACATGGTATGGGAACACGGCAGTACTATGAACACGCATCATAAGTGGCGGGTTGTGGCTGCTCGGAGGAGCTCTCGAGCTACAAACACAAGCCTGCGAACATGTAATATATACACCACCGAGCATCTAGCATCTAATCCGCCATCCTCCGGCAAAGCTGTGCGTGCAATTGTAGTCTAGTACTTGAAGGCTCGAAGGTAGCTTCACACTTGATGGTGTTGGTATGCATTTTATGGCTGCAGTCAAAAGGCCTGAAACAGGCGGAGTGTCGTCTAGAGCAACAGGTCTCGTTTATCGACCCAGAGTGCCATCTCGATGTTGACCTTGTTGTGCAGCTGCGACGCACAAGCTCGACATGCATAACATAACAGCACGAAACATCATACCGCTCACAGTCTCATAGCCTTTGAAAACAAACAGGAACAGGAAACAGGTACAGGGCTTAGAGATTCACAATTAATACGCACGTCCACTGGGTGTGTACAAACACGTCAGGGTCTTTATAACATGGGAAGCGAGATGGCAGGTACCCCTCATAGACTTACTTGCGGTGATCTCGATGCCTTCGGAGGCCACCCTCGGCAGTCCTCTGCCCTCTCTGACTACGCTCATATCTTTACTGCCGACGGGAAAATGATTTTTCAGGATCAATTTTTAGAGTTTTAATTTTATTTTATTGTTGTTGTCTTTTATGTTCCACCCTCGGCTATGCATCTAATGTCTATACTGCGTAGATACTGTTCGTACGACGGAGACATAACGCCACCAGCAACTTGTTTGGATACTTCCAAGTACCGCCGACATTCAGCCCTGTGACGGACCGCCGTCTAGACGTCATCTACTTATTTTTCGTCCGGAATATCTGTGATAACACTTCAACCACGTGTTTCACGCTGCTGCTGATGTGCATTATTTATGACCTGTTTACTTATTACCGTAAGTACGTTCATCCCGACGGCAACAAGAGCTGAGAGTAGTGTGAGAGGACAGAGAACTGCTGAGGGTGGCCTTCGAAGGGGGAGATTTCATGGCGGTGGGGCTCTTGGCACTTGCAGGTCGCCAGTTGCACCTACAAACAACCATGGACACCCCGTCTCCTTGACATACGTGCGTATGGGATGTAAGTTGGTTATATGCATCCTTCTTGAGCTAGCGTAGCGGGCGGCAAATGCCGTCCGCAAAGCGAAGCGCCTTGTAGTACCTGCGGAGTAGTGCTGCATCTGACACTCGTGCTTTTTACACCTGGCAACACACGATACCTGATATGTACCACAGAAACCAGGTACAGCACTACTTTCATCGCGGCAATGCTCGAGCGCCCACCACCAGCCACCACCAGCCACCACCAGTCACCACCAGCCACCACGTACTCGTGTGTGTACCTGGTAATAACCGTTCTAAAATTAGGAAAATATCGTTGATAGCGACCTTTTCGGTCTCTTGCCATTATTCCCATTTCGCACTCAGCATAGATTAGATTGGAATCCTTGAAAAGCTGCAATATTGCGTTGGTCCGCGGACATTACGCGTATGTATGCCGATATATTCGCTCTCTTGACGTTGTTTGCAATCTGGATTTCTGAATTATAGAAATACGGCAAACAATATTTCGTTGGTCCGCGCCCAATATGCTACGAGCATGTAACATTCCGTTCAGCTCATGTTTTCGAATATCATAAATTGTAATACCTCGAAAACATTGTCATGTTGTACAATATCACGTTCGAATTGTCATAACATTATTGACTCCCCCAGCCAACTGGCCGGGACTCAAACATACCCAGTCTCGACGACGGAGACCCAACACGGGTAGACAGAACACCCTCGTTTCGTCGTTTCGTCGACATGGTAGAAGGTGAGGTGGGCAAAAGGCAGACCTTCCGAGCACCTTTTGGAACGTAACATATACACAGGGGATTTTCCCACGTTCTGTGAGTTTGGCGTCATTGTTGGCGCTTATACACGCGAAGGTATGCACGTGAGACACTTAACGCCTCAAGAGCGATTGTCACTGCTTACCCTTAAATCCGATCCAAAATTGTCCATCCGTCGAGCGGGCGAACGCTTCGGCTTCGCTTCGCGATCGTCGGCGGCGCACGAGCCCGGCGTCCGTGACTTCCTGAGCTTGTGTTCAAGTTTTGTATTACGGTCTTCTTTTTCTGTCCTTTTGACATTGTTTTGTGATTCGATTTGAGCACTACATGACATTTTGTCTGACGGAAAGTACGTGAATCTTTAGCTTTTAGCACCGCAATCCCGACATGGGGACAAAACACTGGGAGTTAGAATAGGGTAAGTTTAGGAGTTGGAAATGGGTTAGTGCTGTTACAGCAACTGTGGCGTAAGTGTTGTGTCATCGTATTTTGTTTAGCTTTGAGTTCCGGCGTAAGCCACCAACCCTGTTACGTGCATACATATTAATTGAGGGCAGATACATGACCAACAACTATTTCGCTTTGACCGACCCTTCCACTGTCCGATGGTCTTGGAACCGCGTTGACTTAGCGTTGCGCGTCAACGCAGAAACCTTGAAAACAAAAAAAAAGCAACGACAGCAAGCAGCAGTATGATAGCAAGAGAGTGCCCCCAAAGAACGCTCAACACTGCTTCGTCGACAAGCAAGGCAAGTCGTGAACTATCCCCTTCAGGGGTGTGCCTGCAGCATGCGCGCTATCAATCGTGCTGTCGTGCCGTCGTGCTGCGCCAGGTGTATCTGATACCAGGCACGCAAACGTGTCGTGTTGCACACCAGCACATCAGCACAACAGCAGTAGTGCGTCTGCTTGCTGTGTTTGGCACATCAGTGCGTCTGCTGCTGTGTTCGATCTTTCCACTGTGCACAGCCAGTGTGCGTGCCGATTCATCCTACTACAGAGATGCGAGCTCTGTGGTCACACAATACAAAATGCTGCAAGGAGGTTTGCTAATGCAATGCCACACGTACCGCGGAACATATCATACACCGCACCACACCACCCTCATACCAGTTCAATGCATAGGCACGGCACGCGCCCTCTCACAGGTGTGAATGCAATCGTAAGAACCTCACAACGCAAACTCCGACAGAACAGCAATGTTGCCGCAAGTTTGGTTGCATAACACTCGCCTCTGGTTCTAAGGTGTCTTGACTCGACCGCACCATACGCCCCACATCCCGACCAAGGCTTGTCGAGGTCCGCTTGGCGAGAGAGCCGTCCCTGTCCCTATCTATGTCACGCCCTGCACCCGAGGCAACCCCTCCCTGCTGCTGTAAGGACACATGGTCTGGGTTCGCCCACACGTTCATGTCTGAGACAGCAGCAGGTCCTGCAGAACGCCATCGGCATTGCGATTGAGCGCAGACGGGCGGCCTCCATTGGATGACCCTCCCACGCTTTAAGGTTGTGGCACAAGATCTTCTGGCAGCAAACTGCAACATCGCCTTTAGGCAACGAGAGAGCAGGAGAACGTGGTGAAAAGGCAGCTTCGTGCTCGCGTCTGGCGTGCGGTCGAACGAAAGTGCTGGACTGTTATAGATAATGAGGCGTCTACATTGGGGGGAGTTTTCACTTCTTTGAAACGACTGTATTATGACAATCGCCGCGATGGATGATCACACGGTCCGTGTGAAATGCTGGTGTTTATCTAGGCTGCAGTATCCACCTACGGCATTGCAGAATATGTGCTATGGCGAAGGCTTCACTTTGCAGAGCTACCCGGTCGTAGCTCAGTGGACCAGGAATATCATACAAGTATCTCCAGCATAGTCAGCAGGACAAAAAACGTAGAACTGAAAATCTACGGTTTCAAGTTCCGGGGTATAAGTTTTCAAATTTTTACCCATTCGCCAAGCCTTGTGCTCAAGGATGGAACTCCCCTGTGGCCGCTTTCGGACGTCTGCGCACTTCTCTAGCCGGCAGCGCGTAGCCGTGCAGGGCGTGAGTCGCGTTTTTTTATTTATTGATGCCCGGGAAGGATGCGCTAGATAACTCGTCACTCCTTGTGTTTTCGCGTGCGTTGCTGAAAGCATTGGAACACCTTGAACAGAGTTCAAAGTTCGTATCTCCTGGCATCAAAATTTAAATACAAGTGAAAAGTCGTTGGGGTTTGTCGCTCTCTGCTGAGAGTACTGCTGCTGGCACTGCTGGTGCTGCTGCTGGTGTTACTTGCTGCGCTTGCTACCATCGACACACGCATTGGGCGAGGAGAGGGAGGGTCGGGGCATCCCGTACCATTGTTGAATTATGCTGCACGAGGTCTCCGTACGCGTCAAGACCCTTCGGCACTTACCGCAACAGTTTTTTCAAGACGAAAAAGAGCGAGAGCTGGCCTTGTCCAAAAGACAGTCAAACGCCTCACATCGTCATCAGCATGGGCGTGGGCATGGGAGGGGTGGGGTTGACCAAAGGAGGTGCTTGAGGGCACAGGCTAGCATCTCCAATGAAACTCGGGAGACGGGAAACTCTGTCTGGGGGAGAGGCATGAGATCCCGTGAAGCAATTTGGCTACGAGGAGTGGACACGCTGTCTTGGAGTCTACCGGAGCAGCAATTTAAATTGGTCAAGGCCTACACCCCCGTGTGCAAGGTGCGATCATGACTGCCCCACTAATTCCAAGTATTTTTCCCGAAAAATAATATTATCACGTACCTGGTACAAGTATTATTATTAATAATAGTGCAGGTCTGTAGTTCCTTCTGGGATTCTAGGTTGGTCTCCTGTCAGCCTGTCTGTTTTTCTATTTTCTGGGCGTGGTTGCCGTCGCATGGTGGTTGCGACGGTGCGCCTTTCGTTGTCCTGTTACAGGTTAGTGGTATCTTACATGCGTGTGAAGTGAAAGATTAAAGATCGATATTTTTAGCTTACTTGCAAACAGCGCATTGTATTCGTATAAGTCCCGGCGTTCTTGTTTTGTGTTTTCTGGCATTCGCCTGGGTCCTGTTTGTGGTGGGTTGGGGTTAGGGGTACTGTTTGTGTAACCCTACGATCGGGATGCCAGAATGGGGGTACTGTTTGTGGTACTCTTTGTACTCGTACGGATGGCATCATATATCGTACCTGGTACCTCGTACCTCGTACGTATCGCGGGCAGGGGAAGGTTTGCACTTTGTGTTGGGCAACGTCCCTCTCGGTGTACAGCGCGTGCTACCCCACTGGTTCTTCTTCTGCTGCTACTCCCGCTGCAACGTATATACGTATGATTTTCATTTCGAACAGCTATCGCCCAAGGATAGGTCGAGCGGGCCTACACGAAATAGTGCCTGGTACAAAGCACGTGATGCACCTGAAGCAAAAAAAGCGGGACAAGACTCTTAACTCTGTCGAACTCACAGCTGACGTATTTTGAACATGATTTAACAGGGGAGTGATAATCTCGCAGACATAGGCGGAATCTAAACCTCGCCCACGGGGACATATAAGAACCACCCCCGGGTTTCCACCGTCGTATTACGGTTCGCTGTGTTTGAAAACTTGGTGCTGGCTGCTGGCTGCTGCTGCTGGCTGCTGCTGTGCCGGTAGCTTAAAACTAGCACCAAACTACCGTTTAGTTTATTATATCATATGCTTGCTCATCTAAAGTTTCCAGATCTCACGGTTGATTGACAGCCAGCCGTGGTTCCCTCCATGACGGAAGTTGTGGGCTGAAGTTGTACTGTAAATGGGTGCCGAAAGCTAGCTGTAAGGCAGCTATTTATTTGGCACGTGTTCCTCTTTTCCTCCACACGTCCATTATGCACTGCTGTTGTCTACTACTACTACTACTGCTGTTGTGGGTGGGTTGTGTAATATTCAAGTTATAGACTACACTGCTGTGGGTGCGCTTGCACATTATCCTGTTATAGTTCCTGGATACAACAGGCACGTCAGACTGACACTATTCTTGGGCACCTACGGAGAGCAAGCGTCCTATTCTTCCCTCTGCGGGTGTGCGATGTGTGTAGGCTGCACTACTGCTGTGTACTGTACACATGTACACATGTATGTATGCCTATGTACTGCCTGCTGTATGCATGCAGCGGTCGCGGTGTCCACAGCACGTGCAAATCGTCCTCGATTTCGACGATTTCTCACTCGTAGGGGCTGAAGTCCGGTCTTCAGTGTGTGGGGTATGTAGTCTAGGTGTGATATTGCTGCATGTAGTGGTGGTCGTGGGGCTGTAGGAGCAACGCCAGCACCTACGTGTGTGGGGCTGCACTACGTACTGCTGCTGTGGCGGCCTAAACAGCACCTACCAGCAAATCGTCATCGATTTCGCCAATTTCTAGCTTTCAGGGGCTGAAAGTCGAGCCTTGAGTGTACAGGGGTGTCCAGGTGTCATATTGCTGCCTATCTCGGTGGCCATGGTGCTGTAGGGGCGGTGCCAGCACCCTCGTTGATGCCCGCGAATTCGCACACTGCGAACCGTAATATGACGGTGGAAATCCGGGGATGGTTCTTATATGTCCCCGTGGGCGAGGTTTAGATTCCGCCTATGTCTGCGAGATTATCACTTCCCGATTTAACATGTTGGCGCTTGCACGAGAACCGCCGAAGGCTCCGATTTAGACCAGGCTTTGCACTTTCTTCGAGATAACTCGAGCCGAGGCCCACCTCTCGGCGCACTGTTTCCTGGATGTGCCTCGCCTTGTTCGCCCCTTCCGACTCTGCCGGGGCGGCCTCGGCCGTTCTCGCTTCGTGCCGTGACGGCTGCTGCAAAATCGTGTTCTTTGCGAATTTTTTGGCAAATTCTGTTGCAAAAAGTCTAGTGCGTGGCCGTAGGTATAGCCAGCGGGTATAAGGCCGGTGCTAATGGAAGGCCAAACGTTTGAAATTCCTGAAGATCCCAGCCAAACTTTGCCTGGACGGTCGCCTATGGGCCCAATTTTGTACAAGTATTTTTTTGAACTTTCCAGTTTTCCGAAAAAAATGGATTTCCCCCGGCGATCTTGATCAACACCGGCTTGAGAATTTCTCGAGCAGATGTTGGATTAGACGCGGCGTGATTCCGTGTGCTCCACACACTTCGTTCGACGAACTCAACGACAGCGTCATGAAATCTGAACGTGGGGGGTTAGGGGCTCCGACCCTCCCTTGGTGTGCAGTGCTCACCCTACGGTCGGTGATGTGTGGCGGTCACCAATCAGGCTTATGTTAAATGCACATTTGGCGGCTGGTGTGTAAAAGACTGAGACAAAAACTCTCCATCGTCTCCCAACGGGCAAAAAACAGAATTTTAAGCGGATTGGACGGAAGACCACAGGACAACACAAGCAACCTCTCACGCCCCAGGGCATGGATCGAGATTAACTCTTCAGCGCCGTCACCTACACTCATGTGGTATTGTCCGTAACGAAGAGGGGGCATCGTGGGCTCTCTCTATTTCGAGATCGAAAGTCAACGGTGTTTGGTGGACAATGTCAGTGGAGGCTTGATGACAAATTGACACATTGACCATTTGGCCCGCGTGACCAAAAAATACCCAGAAAAATATTGTTTGATAGTTTTTCCCCATCGCGACGATGCTGGTGATATTTCACCAACAATTCCGAAAACAAGTTTATAATTTTTTTGGTCAGACTATCGGCTTTCCATTAGCACAGGCCGTAGGTAACAGCACAAAATGTTGTCTTAGGAGTACCCGTACAACAGCAGTAGCTTGAGGGCTAGCCCCGAACGATTGTTAATCGATTGAGTGCGAGTTCGGGTCTCGGCGACTTCGCTTTTTTTTCAAGATAGTTTCAAGTTATTTTATTTTATTTTCTCTGGGTTCCAACGTTGGTGTGCACATTGTTCGACACTCTTTTACGTTTACTTTTCCCCCCTCTCCTTTGTTCTTTGTGTACCGGCTCCGAACAAAGGGAAAAAATTGTTGCATGCATTTTGTTATACTGGAAATGCTGCTTGCTGTTGTCGAACTGCCGCGGCGGCCGCTCCTGCTGATGTTGAAATTACACGTACATAGTAAGAGTTGTGCGTGAGGGGCTGCTGCTGCTGCTGCTGTTGTTCTTCATCGTGTGCCGGATGCCGCATCTTGTTGCTGTGGTTTATTGCACCTGATTGCAGTGTGTTTTCTCTTTTAATCAAACACGATTTGTTTAGTGTACCCCTTGGCAGTGCTGTCACATGCATGTTCAGCGATTCACCTATAACCCGATACTCATAATACATGTCATGCATCCTCGAAAATTGCGGGCATGCGCGGAGCCAAGGCGAGCGGCAGCCCACAGCGGCGAAGCCCTCCTGGTAATTTTATAAAATATCATTCCGAGTAGCGTTTTTTTCTACCATTGCGTAGTGTCTCTTGGTATCGACCAACCGCGAGCAACACCGGCTTCCAGAGTGAAGCACCCACAGCAACACAAGCTTGAATCAATCCCATGCTGTAAGGCCTGCCCCCAGACTATTAATAGAGCTGTGTGCTTCGTGACTATATGTCGCCGGCTCGTTATTTGTTGTCGAGCTTTTACTGCTGTTCGTTGCGTGCACTTTTTGTGACTTTTTGTGTACTTTGTGTCTTAACTGGCGCGTTCGTGTTTAGACGCTCGACGCTCGAGTGTTTTTTAAATGATATTTGAGATTACAAACTACAGAGCAGCAGGTATGTCAATTTGTTGACTTTCTTGGCCGCCCAACTCGTATGACATGAACAAGCGGTCAAGTCTATTCAAGTCACAGCCTCACACCCTACACCCCAGATTGACTCGTGCAACGATTGTTGTCCTTGCTTTACTTGTTTTCCTTCTCTTTCCCGACGTAAGGTGCACGTATACGCAACTGACGCAAGTACCCCAACTATGGACACCTCCGACGCGGTGGGCTGGTTTGTCGTCGACATGCGCGACCTCGCCGGACAGCGACAGCAAGAACGCTGGGTGAAGTTGCAGGGGGCTAGCCCAGCGGAGGTGCTCATATCCTCCAGCTTGGCCATGGCCCGGGATCGAGCCGACCTCCCGAAGCAGAAGCTTTCGAGCGACCCCACCGACGTCCCTTTAGGTTTCCCCCCTTCAGTACAGGCTGACTGCGATGCCACCAGAGAGGATGAAGAAAAGGAAGAAGTGCCTGCTCAAGCCACCGGTACTCCTAACCCTACTGATAACCCTGCTCCAGCTACCGCCACCGCTCCCCCCGCTCCAGCTACGGCCACCGCTACCCCCGCTCCAGCTACCGCCACCCCTACTCCTTCTCCAGCTACCGCCACCCCTACCCCCGCCCTAGCTACCGCCACCCCTCCCCCAGCTAACCCCACCCCTACTCCTGCCGGTAACGCCTCCCGAAAAACTATTGCTACCGCTACCGCTACAGCTGTTGCCACCACCGCGCTCCCGCACGCAGAAGCGGCACAACCTCCTGCCCCTGTCACCGATGCAGAGGTCTACCGAGGCCAAGAAAACGAAAGCGCCGCGGTCCTGACAACGACGGCCGCCGAAGCCGTTTCAGATTTGGAGGCCCTCCCGGTAGGCCCAGGTGCAGACGGTCCCGAGGCCCGAACGTTCTCGCTCTCGATATCGGTGAAGGGGGCGGCGGGACTATCGAGACTGGTGCCGAGCGCAGGTGCTGCGGACGGGGGGGGCTTTTGGTTCAGCTACTCTATTTTTGGTGTGGTGGTGCAGACGGATAGGTTTGAGAGGTTGGCGGCCCCGCCTCCCGGGAATGGACCCGTGTTGGAACCGATGTTGGACTCGTTTCGGCTCCGAGCGACCCTCCAGGGGCTCTGCGAGTTCTTGGGAGAAGCGCCGCCGCTGCAGGTGAGGGGGCTCGAGGCACTGTCTGGCTTTGGTGCTGTTGGGGGGACAACCAGCAGTTGGTAGAGGTGTGGGACGGCTGACTATAAGTCGCCGCCTTAGTTAGCCACGTATTCCAGTACAGTTGGTACTGGTAGTTATTTACTTTGCGGAGTTCTGCGTTTTGTATCTGACTGGTGTGTGTGGCTTGCATTGTGTTTTGTCTCGTAAAATACCAGAAGTCAGTTGATTGACTTACCCCAGCCACCCATCTAAGAACTACTGTACTGGTTGCCAAGTCCAACCTGGTTGGCAAAAAACTGAATCGTTTTGAGGCCCTCTGTTGAGTTGACGTCTAGTGTACCCGATTTTCGAATATTATTAAACTGGTCAGCGTTAACTAATCCCGTTCGGTATTTGGTGCCCTCGACAGTCTGTAGAACCAGGTATACTATTGGTCTGTCTACACTGCCCATAGCCGCGTGTACACGCTCCCCTCGTTGTCGACCATCGTTCCGTGCGATCAGGCGTACCTCTCCGCGGGAGGGTGCAAATCGCGCATGCGGACATCGACGTGTCCCACCTGCTGCCTCCGCCTTTATTTGCCATGTATATATTTCCTGTGTGGTATAGTGCTAGCTCTTATACACTGCTCGTTGCCGCGTACGCTCCCCTAACGGTCCACCATCGTTCTTGTGAACCAGGTGTACCTCTGCACAGAAGGGTGCATACTCGCGCATGCAGACATCGACATGGCCCGCCTGCTGCCGAGGGGGGAGTGGAGCACGCGCACCACTTCGCAATTCTGCCGTACGGGGCTAGAGGGAGACTTTTGTCTCCGACTTCCTGGAGAAATGTCGCCGCCTCCACCCGACCAGAGGGAGGCCCTAGAGGGTCAACGAGGCAATGCTGTGGTCACTATCGCCGCTGAGCTGACAAGGGCAGGTGCTACGCCGGGCGACTGCATTCGAAGGGAGGCAGGGACTGGGGCGAAGCCAGGGAGCGGGGGTGGGGAGGCAGGGAATCCTGGCATGCGCACGTGGGCGTTCCTTGCGGCCAAGAGGCCGCAGGGGGGTGGGGGTGAGGGTGTTATCACAGCCTCCTTGCGGCGGCTGGTGCTAAGGCCCGCAGCGAGAGGCGGTGACACTGATCGTCTTCAGAGGGTGCTCGTGGGATTTCACGGCGCGGGAGAATCGCTACCGCCACGGGACACAGCTGTGGGGGCGACAGCGGCAGCACCAGCAGCAGCAGGAGTATTGGGGATGGGGAAGGATGGTTCGGTGTCCTTGCGAGGCTTTCAGGTTGTAGGTTGCAATGACAGGGGAGAAATGGACACGGGAGACACTTCCCTTCTCGGGAATATTTTGTGGAAGTGGGAAGGAGACTTTCCGCAGGACGACCAGCAGCTCCAGCGCGGCGGTAGACCCCTGGCAAAGGTCCGCGTGCTCGATGACGGGGCGGGCCACGGGGAGGTGGCAGCGGGAGTGGTGCCTTGGCCCTCTCTTGTGCGCAGCGGCCGGCAGCAAGTCGACGTTAAGTTGTTGTCTCCTGAAGGTTTTGTGATTGGGTCGTGCCGTGTTTGCTTGGGCGTGGCTATGGGGAAGGGTGTTGTGGATGTTGGCACTGACAGGGAAGCGGTGGAGGATGGCAACGGGAGTGTTATTTCGGAAGAGGAGAGCAAGCGCGTTGGGCTGGATGGAGTTGGGCAGGTGGAAAGGGTCGACACGCCGCTGGTTGGAAATTTTCTGGGTAGGGTCGGGGCTGACGCTGCGGTGAGCTCGAAAGGGGTGCAGGCGGAGGAGGCGGCTTTGGAAGGGGATCAAAAAGTGGCGGGAGGAGACGTGCCGCGCAGCTACAGGCTGTCGGTGAACCTGGCTTCGGTGAAGGATCTTGAGAACGCAGCGTACGTGGTACGTACCACTAACACGTCGGTTGGCAGCACTCTGGCCTCTTCACGGACAGCCGTTAAGGCACTCCCTTCACTAAAACTAGCATGTTACACCACTACACCGTCAGCCGTCAATGCGCTCCCCACACCAAAGTAGTACGAGTTGATATTGGTATAGAAAATCTAAAAAGGCGGGACGAAACTAGACCGTCAGCCGACATAGCAGGTATTAGGCGTACCATTCATGCGCGGCGGTCACGGCGCTGTGACATTGTTTTGGATTGCTTTTATTACACTCCAGATGGATTGGAGCCTGTCGCTTGTTTTGTGACCACGGACCATATTTTGGCGATGTGAGAACAGGAGCTGCTACCAACCAACACCCACCAACGCATTCAAGTTGCCTACAGTTGCAATTTTTGACCGTACCCACGTTCTGGAGAGCAACCGTTGCTTGCTATTAGAAGCTTTCATAGAAGCTCTTCATAGAGTGCGATAGTTTTTGAACTGGTAAAAGGGTTCATTGGGTCGAGACCGTTTTAATGGTTCACGTGCTACGTAATGTGTCCATGTACGATATGATACGATATGATATGATATGATACGATATGATGCGATATCATGTTCGTCTCGTGTTAGGCTGACGCTATCACGTGTTTTGTGTTTTGGTAGGATGTCTCAACGGTACTGTAGAGGGTGTCATCCTCATCGTGCATGGTCGTAGTCTGTAAGCCAACAGACCTGACGGGGGACCCAGAGAGCCCTCGGATTCAATTTTCTGGTTTGAACAGGCGCTGTGAACCCGCTGCTTGAATCACAGGTGGCACGTTACCACTACCCGTACTTTGGAACGTCGGCCCCGGTGCGCACTTCTCTCGTGTGGGTTGCCCCGCGAATGGACACTCCCCTGTCAAACTCATGCTGCACGTTCTCCTTCGGTATGAGCCTGGACAGACTGTCTGCTACGGTGCACGATCGAAAGTTGGTGAGTTCGTGCTATTATGTGGCGTGTTGTGCTATGGTTGTCGTCGCTTTTTGCTAACCACCGTGAAGCAGCTTTGTTATCCTTGCTGCGTGGCTAGTTTTTGCTTATCGGCGATTTTAGCGATTAGTGGTGTAGTATCAGGCTACTGTAGAATCTTGGTATTACCAGTTACAATCCTGCATTGTTGAATGTACTGTAGGATAGCTAAAGGGGACGTTTTTTTTTGCGGGAAGAGCTGACCATGTCGCTTCTCGACTGGCGCTCCCCTTGTCCACTGCCTAGGCGGGACAAATGTGTGCGTCGGTGGACACCTCTTAGCGTACAATAGTCGCTCGCTCGAGCTGCACTTGACTACTGGACTAATATCATCAGGACATACATACCAGGTAGGTACTTTAATTTATGAAGTTGTGTTCAGTCGTTTCTGTTGCTGGTCGGGTGCATCACAGGACACTAATATAGGTCATGTAACTGCTCCGAAAAGTGTTGTCCTGTCCCGTTTGTGTTGCTAGCCTGGTGCATCCCAGGAAACGAAAATAGGTCATGTAACTGCTCTGAAAGGTGTTCTGCTCAGTCTTTTCTGCCGCTTGCCTGGCGCATCGCAGGTTGTGTCCCTCCGAAACAAGGACCGCTTCAAAGAGGAGGAGGTAGGGCTTGTGACACTTCCGTTGGAAGACGTGGTGAAGGCCGACCCTAAATACTTCCGCTGCAGAGATACCAACAAGGTAATATGTTTGCCGATCGACGATTTACATGGTGTCGTGTTGCTGGTGTCGTTAATGTTGGGATTTGAGAGGGACAAAGACGACGAAAAAATGATGGCGATTCTGAACCATCGGCCGCGCCAAGTAGCCGCCAAGTAGCAGCCAAGTAGCCGCCAAGTAGCCGTTTCTGCTGGTAGGGAACTGCAGTACAAGGAACTGCAAAAACAGGGAACTGCAATACAAGGAACTGCAAAAACCGGGAACTGCAATACAAGGAACTGCAAAAACCAGGAACGGCTATACAAGGAACCTCAAAAACCAGGAACTGCTATACAATGGACTGCAATACTAGGAACTGCTATACAAGGGACTGCGATACAGAGAAGTGCAACACACGATCGCATGGTGGTGATGCTCGTACTGCTCCACGCCCTTCCTTGTTTTTTTCGAAGTCGCACTCATCGTGTTTTGGGTCGTGGTACATGGCTCCCACAAGGGTTAATTGTTGTTTTTTGTGTCGGTCCGCGGCTGATGTTCTCTTGGCGTCCCCCAATAAGGCAGTATCCCCATATAAGGTGGTATCCCCATATATGGCGGTCGAAATTGCTCGGCGTGCCTGTGGAATTGAACCTTCAACCTGGAACGAATATAAAATAGTGCGGCTTCCCCCTGTAAGGCGGTCATGTTGCTCCTCTATAGTGCATACCACACCACCGCCGCCTTACTGAGGGAGGGACCCCTACTATTATACTAGTATTCTACTATTAGTATACTACTATTATTCTACTGCTGTAGTGTCATGTTCAATTTTTGTGGCTTATTGTTTTGATGTTGCTTGGGTCGTTGGCGGTTTGTGGACGATCCTTGGACCGCTTCTTTCGAAGTGGCTTGGATCGTGCTGCGGTGAACGCGAATCCGCGCTGATGCTGATGCTGATGCTAATGCCGATAACTCCTGTTTCCAATCCCTCTGCGAACAGACGTTCACGTCCATCACCGGGTTCAGAGCACACCTCAAGTCCAGACAGAGGGCCGGCCAAATTTCGTCGGAAACTGCCTCAAAGGCAACTCCAGTGGAGGTGAAGGTGCTCGACAGCTACCTCACCGTGGCGGACACTCGAAAGGCCAAAGGGCCTGGGTCTCCAGCGGGTGGGTGGTGTTCGCGATTGTTGCGTCGTGGAATTTGTTGATGTGTGATGTCGTATTGCAGCGTGATGTCATGGCCCTATTCACCCTTTTGGGACGCGTTAGTACAGACCCAAAAGCGACGAGCACGATCTACTCAAGCGTCTAGGAAAAAAACGTAACGCAATCCGAGTATCGTCATGCCTCACGCTTGCCTCACAGCTTCCTGCGTTGCAGTTCGAGCGCATGTCCTACTACTACTACTACTACTACTACTACTACTACACCAGCAGCTTTTGATACGTTACCAAAATAGGTTTGCTTTATGTGGCCGATGCAGGCATCGTCAGTTTTTTTCGTCAATATGTTCAACTATAATCCCAAAAGGGCTAAATGTTGTCGTGTTCTTTGTTTTCTTCCGTCAAGTGTTATATCAGTTGCGAAGCGCGTACAGGCTATTGCGCTATTGCACTGACTCCCTTTGCGGTGTCGTTTTTAGTTATGCCTGTCCCGTGATGAATTTTCACCAATCCGATCGTCCCTTCCTCCATCCATTAATTCGTCTACTAGATCAAACGGGCGCACCGGCTCGGCTTTGTTCCTTACGGGCGATCCTGCTGCTGGAGGACATGGGCACCACCGGAGATCCTGACGACAAGGTATGCTTACCCCTTTCCAAGTCATGCGTTTTTCCTATTAATAGGCTGCTTCCGATTGTTTTTTCCCAACGGCCATGTTGGAAGTGCGGTGCTACACTATTAGTACTGCTAAGAGGGTTTACGGTGAATCTCTTTGGCACCCAAATAGCGTGACAAGTAGGTGTCAAATGCCAAGTGTGAAATGGCAAGTGTAAGGCTCTATAGTGTGATGGTGTGATGGTGTGATGGTGTGATGGTGTGGTCGCGCCGTACTATGAAAAGTGTTTGTAGTGGTATCGTGCAGCGCACGAGTCGGGCAACTCCTTGTGTTGATAATCAAGTACCGGGTACTCCGTCTGTGGTACCGTGTCTGCCTCTCCAGCCTTATATTGGTGGGCATGACTGTGGTACCCTGCTTCATTCGTTAGTTTTTATTTGTTATCGACACGTCTCCCCTCTGAGCTCTCTCAAGGGGTACGGGGTTTACACGCACTGACTGCATTCGTGATGAGCTTGAGAGCGTAGACTCACTTGCTTGTTCCAGGGTGGCTTGCAACTTGCCCATCACTGCCGTGATATGCGATCGTGTGATGTTCCGCACCATGCCACGCAAGCGTAGTGGCAATGCTGCAGGAGGGGAACGATATGATCGTGTCGTAATCCGAAGCTTATATCATCGCCGTCTTTTGCGTAGGTTGTTGTTTGTGGCGCCCTCGAGTGCGGTCGTTCGATCTTTTTCGCTCTCCCTGATAAGCTTGCTCGATTGCCACAAATGCGTGTCTGCTCGGCGGCAGGCTTGGTTGGACGAAGAGGCGCACTACTCGCCGCACGTTCGCATTCAAGACGGGCCGCACTTGGGGTCACCCACACAGGTGTGTGTGCGGGTGTGAAGGTGTTGCCTACTGAACTTCCGGGGTATATCTTTCCCAGCCCTAGAGCACGCGTCGGGAGAGTGCACGACCACTTGCCGCGTGATGGCGACGAGGGTCGTCTGCTATGTGGTTAGCCCTTTTACTATGCACCTTGCACCCGCGTTGTTCGAGACAAACACGTTGAAATTTGTTTGGATTTCTTTTAGAGTCACCTACACAGGTGTGCGAAGGTGTTCCCCTGCTGAGCTACCGGAGGAAATTATCGATCAATTGCCCAGCCCAGAGTAACCCATACCGGGTATATCATGTATATATTCGAGCACGAGTTGGCAGGATACTCGACCACTCGCCCGTCATGGCTAAGCCCTTTCGAAGTGTACACATGTTGTTTGGGACAAACAGCTTCAAATTCGTGTGGGTTATTTTTAGCGTCACCGAACCGACACGGGGGGGAGAAGGTGTTGCCTATCGGTATATACTATTCATACCTTCTACCGGAGTAAAGTGAAGAAAACATTCACCAGTCCAGGGTCAGCTCTGTGATTTGTGTCGGCAGAATACATGGCCACTTGCCACGTAACGGCGACGACGAGGGTTGTCTTCTAGCCGGTTGAAGACAAGTCAGCGCGAAAGCGATTTGTGGTTCAGTCATCTCGAGCGTTACTCCCCGTGGTGTGGTGTGCCGGACGACCGGCCAATGCTCAACTTTAAGATGCGAGATGCTGGAGCGAGTTTTGTTTTTGTTAACGCCAAAGGGAAAGTGAACAAGCTCAGTGGCGGAGCACTTCGTCGCGCGTGGTTGTCCCTGATTGCGCGTGGTTGGGGTTGCTACGTTGTACGATGCACCTGTTGGGCAGTAGCGGCTCTGAGCTGTGAACGCTCCGGCTTCGGTGGGTGGCGTTGGAAGGTTTGGGTTGACCGAGATGGTGCCAGACAACAGCGCTTGCAGGAGAATTTTTGAGTCGTTGTGTGCTGAGGATATTTGGCCTTGTTCTCGTTCTCGTTCTCGTTCTCGTTCTCGTTATGCCGCCCCCTATTAATAGCTCCTGCACGAGGGCAGCGCATCAACGGTAGTCCCCGAATGACATTTACATCAGCGACGGCATCATACTGTTCTCTTCTCACAACGCATCCCGAGCCCCTTTATGATACAACGCTAATTATTTTTCTGGCAATGGGTAGTGCGCGCCGCACCTGTCCTCATTCGCCTCCCGAGCGGCTTTTTTGCTGCGCTATTCCTTCTCTGGCGTTGGAAACATGAAAAAACGAACCCTAACGCCATGCTACATGCTACATGCTACATGCTACATGCTTCATACGCACTACACCTTTGCGGCACCTCCAGGCTTCCCCAAGCTACGCTACTGATTTTGACGGACGAGGGGCGACGGGCTCGGCACGGCGCATTTCCGAGAGCGGTGTGGTAAATCTGCCGGGGGAAGCGGAAGGGCGGGGGGCAGGGATGGACGCCGAACGTGCTAGGCGGGAGTGGGAGCAGTGGCGTCTTCGAGAAGAGACGGCCTTCGCCAAGCGCTTGAGGGAAAAGGCGAGGCTTCGAGACTGGTATCCATTGTAACATCAATTCTTTATGGTACAACTGGGCGGGGTTATGAGCGCGAAGAAGCGAAGAAGGCGTGTTTGGAGGGTTTTCCGAGCATAATAAACAACATTGGGGGAATGTATGTTAATAGTACAGTTTTTCTCAAGTATCTGGTACAAGAACAAGGGAAAAAAGAAGCATGCAGTATAATATCTGGTAAAAAACCAAGGAAAATATAGCGGAATGGGTGTGAGCCTAGAGTCTCCCCGGTATGTTATACATACCACGGCACGCGGTTAGCATGCGGTGACACGCTTTTAGGCGTGCGTCGTGCTCCGCTACGAGCATTGGAACAATTCAGAGACGAGTACTTTTGTTACCTCCTTCAGCACGGCATACTGGTAGAATGTACTTGTAGAGTGTACTTGTAGAATGTATGTGTTTTTTCGGGCAATATCGTTGGGATCAGGCCATCTCTTATCAGACTTTTTCTGAATTGGAAAATTAAAAGCATTTTCGGGAGGCAGAACCAGACAGTCGGAGAAATCGGATCGACAACCCTTGTAGTGAAACCCCAAGTTAGAGATAGATTATCAATAGATTAGAGATAGATTAGGGTTAGGGTTAGGGTTATCACGAAAAAACGTCAACATGGGCGATCGCTTGACTATGTAGCCTAGCCGTACAATTCGCCGCAACACTAGACGGCATCTCAGCACACATAGATGAAGCTTGGTAGGTGGGGCGAGGGAAAACACGCCGTGTGCGCTCCACGCTAGGAGGGTCGTCTTCCCCCTCGCTCTCGTCGATCTCGTGCATCAACAACAACATGTCCCAGACGAACGCAGTCGTCGTCGTCGTCGTCGTCGTCGTCGACAAGCGCGTGTTTTTCGCTTGGCGAGTTATGCAATCGCGGCTGCGAGGAGCGTGGGAAGGCTCTCGTAGTCGTCACTATCATTTTCCGATCCCATCGGCTAAAGTGGTGGTGCCCTGGGTGTGTGGGAATGGGTAGCCGGATACCGCAACAGCACGAGCACACTTATATGATGCGTGTTGCGTGCTCAGCAGCTGTGTCTTCTTGTGTCTTGCTTGTGTCTTGCACTGCTGTTTTCTGGCCGTTTCCACGCCTGTTGCCTCCCACCACGTATGGAAGCCCGCCATGACGAAAATCGAGATGCCATTCTGGGATACGATTTTGTCCGAAACTGGACCCCCGTTTCCGGGTGGGGGCCGTCCCGAAAACGATACCCGGATAGGAAGCCTGAAAGTCACCACTTTGGGGTCTATAAGCGCAGCAACCCGGTTTTTCGACCCAAAAACCTTCTTTTTGGATTCAGAAATGGTCTTGAAAGATCTGGCGTTGGTGCCGGATAGTTTTTGCAACGGTAAAAAGGCTTCAGTAAGACATGTCCATACCTTCTACCTGGTAGTGCTTGCCTTTCGGTGGAAAAGCTCGGGTCACAGCAATATTGCTATTCAGAATACTGCGGTGCACGGAGTGGATCAATCTCCTCTGGATCGATAGAAAAAGTGGATTTCTAATACTGCAGTATGATAGTGTCGCATGGGTCGGTGCGGGCATCCTGTTGTGGAAGGTATCCCATGCTTAGCGAGGGCTCTGCTACAGCTGCTTCCGTGAGCGTGCAGCAAGCCTGCCTCCCCCCCCCCCCCCCCTCTTCGTCTTTTCACAAGCAATTCTGAGAGGTGGAAGGATGCAGTTCACCCTTCATGCGATTTGCCGAACACCTTACGACGCGTCGCGCTTGGTGCAAGCAATACATGCCTGCCTGATGTGCGAAAACCCAAGCCGATGTGCTCCGCCCTGGCATGGTAAGGCGAGCGTTTATAGTCTGATAGTCTGATAGTCTGATAGTCTGATAGTCTGATAGTCTGATAGTCTGATAGTCTGATAGTCTGATAGTCTGATGGACTACGGCCATTTATGACAATGATTAACTCCCCCCCCTCCCACTCCGTTTCGCTGGTTTTGTAACTCCAGGACCAAGCCCTGGAGGAGAAATGGGAAGCGAGAGAGAGCGCGCGGCGACGGGACCTGATGCACGCGCAGACCGACTACTCGAAGGTAAGAACGCTTGTTGGCCCTCTAGGTGGTGTCGGTCCACATGGCCCAGGAAGACACGAGTAATTAGTAAGCCATACCACGCACATAGCATGTGGAGGGGATACTAATACCAAGTCAACGAAAAACGATAATATGATTTTATACATTTTGTCTTCAGAGAAAATGCCGAGACCCAGACAGTAGGGGGCATACTATTTTTCAATCAAGTAAATAGCGCATGTTTTTAACACTCTTACTCTTAGAACGTCTCAACTCCCTACTTGGTGTTTTTTTTTTTTCGTTCCGACGTGGTGGCGAGTGTGGGGACGTTTCGTAAATTTCGTTGTATGTCTCTGTTTAGCCGTGTTTTAGTTATCCACGGTTCGATCGCGAGAAACGTCATGCGGCGTTGTTGCCGCGTTTACCGCGCTTGGAGTCTAGGGCAGGGCAGGACAGGGCATCCTTCGCGCGTTGCCTGCCGGTGAAATTGCGCGTACTTGAGGCATCATACACAGTATATGCGTGTACCACTTTTGGTTTGTTTTGTTTTGTTTTCCTGGGGGTATTCTACTCCTGAGTGACTGGAGCCTGTCCTGCGACCACGGACTTGATTGTGTGAGTTAATGTCAGAACAACAACAACAACAACAGCAACATCATACAGCATTTTTCCCTGTATTGCGCCGGTATGTGCTAATAATAGAGGAAAATGCCGGCACTATAGCGGCAACTGGCGCGACACACATACTCCGCGTACTGCCTGCTACTGCTGGTTGTTCCCATCTGCACCAAGCGACTCCATAGGCACTACAACGGGCATCCGGTGCTATAGAGGGATCGCTGAGTTACGAACCCGTGCGCGTGCTTCCGGCGATGAACTCGACCGATTTTCGAGATGAGGAAGTGTGTAAGGGTACCATGAGTGTTTCTCGTTGACTCGAGCTCACGGCGGAACAGTCGCGCAACGTCAACGTTTTTTTTCTTGCCCATCGTGTCGCGGCTTGTTACATCGACCACTCAATAAGTCGAAATCAAAGCTGACGCATCAGTGATAATTTTATGAAAATGCTGATGTGTTTTTGGCAGTTGGAGGGAAAACTGCGGAAAGCTTTATCTGAGGTGGAGGCACGGGAAAGGCAGCTGAAGGCGAGGGAAGAGTCTTGGAGGAGCGAACATGCCCAGAAGATTTCTGAGCTGCAGCTGCTACAGAGGCGCCTACGAGAAGAAACGAAGCACCAGGTACTATGCGCTCCGTACAATGCTCCCGCGGCTGGAAATATCGCAACGTAGGGTTAGGGTTACCGTTGCCCGGAACCTATATACCATTCCGGTATGTCGCTATGAACTCGCGCAAGAGATAGTTTGATAATTTGTAGCTGTAGTGTGCGATGACCCCGGCGCGTACTCCAGCGAAGGGTCGTTCTCTCGATATATGTTTGGGTGACATTATTTTGGTTGTAAGATGGATTTGGAGAGGACGAAGGTGATCACCTGGCTAGACTACTACAGCAGAGTTTTTCGTTATTTGATGCCGCTTCTCTGATGTCGCTATTGGTCGATATCGCTTTCTGGCTGATGTCGTTCTAACTCATGTCGTTTTCACCTGACGTTTTTTCCTGTATGCCGTTTTTGGCGGAATGCCGTTTTTGGCGGAATGCCGTTTTTGGCGGAATGCCGTTTTTTGCTGATGCCGTGTGTTGCTCATGGCAGTTTGACTAATCTCGGTTTTGGCGGGAATGGTTGTGTTTCCGAGGTGGAACCGTATCGGATGAAGGTGAAGGCGTTGGAGAAGCAATAACCAGGCCATACGTACGCGTTGGAAGCCCGCGCTATTAATCGGTCGTACGTATACTAGACTAGTGCTCGTAGTCTACCTACAGGGTTTCGTTTTTATTATGTTGCTTTTTTCTTATGTCAAATTTGGCCGATGTCGCTTTTTGCTCATGTGGTAGCTCTTTTTGCTCATGTTGTCCTATGGGTTGACGTTGCTTTTGGCTCATGCCGTATGGTTGTATTTCTAAGGTTGAATTGGAGCGGATGAAGGTTAAGGCGTTGGAGAAGCAGGTATCGAGTCACGCCAAGGCTTTGGAGGATGCCCGCGCTCGAGTCACAGCGACCGACGAGGACCTCGAGCGTTTCCGTCAGCAGCAACGGAGGACTCCCGAGGGAGGGCTAAGGCAGGAAATATTTCGGTTGGGGGCTGCGAAAGCTGAAGCGGAGGCGCAGGTGAGGGTTGTTCAACTTTGATAAAATATTGAAAGTATCTTACAGCCGTGAGATGGAAGCTTTCGTCGAAACTCATCGTTGCAAGCTGTGTGTGATACTCCAATCATGCGTGTTACGGGGTGGAGTGTGTATGTCCTCATTAAGGATGTAGGTCGGAGACGCCCCTTAGTGCTAGCTATTAATAGTTCCAGGATCAACAGGGCGGTACAAAGACGTTCAGTCTTTGAATAATCTGCCCACGGCGTCATGCTGTTTCTACCTGTTTCTGTTGGCATGTTGGTATGTTGACCGCTCTTCGACGCTTGCTCCGATGGCCGTATTAATGGCACTTGCGGCCACCGTACAAGGTATAGTGTCAAGGTATAGTATCAAAATATAGTATCAAGGTATAGTATGAAGGTATAGTATGAAGGTATAGTATGAAGGTAAAGTATAAAGTTTTGGTGAACAACGGGGCTGCTTAGCCCAAAGTCGTGGGAATACCCGTCTTGTTTTGCAATGTTGCATTGTTGGCCAATGTTGGTCCAGTAGAGTTGTGTGCCTAGGGTTGTGGCCGTGAGATTGTTCATCGGGCATAATAGCACTTTTCACTGTGGTTTGCAGGTGGTTTGGCTGTGGTTTCGATGTGGTTTGAATGCGGTTTGAATGTGGTTTGGAGGTGGTTTGGCGGTGGTTTGGAGGGATATCGGTTGGAGGGATGTGGTTTGGTTCGGAGGTACACAGCTCCCCGAGTGAGGAAACTTAGGAAACAAAAAAGGTACACCTCCACGGCGTGGAATGGGTCCTTAACTCTATTAGAACCGCACCCACGTATTTGGGGGGATGACTACATGTTTTTTTTGCGATTTCCTAGCTCTGTTGGGTTGAAAAACATGTAAAAATAGCTTTTAAACGAACTAACAAACGAACTCATAATCCAAGGTCAGCCAACCTATGGAGATAATAGGTTTGAAAATGAAAAAAATGGCGGGAAACATGTTTCTAACCGAAGCCTTCACTCATTTTTCGTGAGTTGGACTGGCTTCAGATAGCGACGTTCGACGGTTTCGATACTATTAATAGTATCACATTTTACGTTTTCCTACCCAACCCCTCCCCAACCAAAGTTGGTGTTATCATCAAAAAGTTTTCAGACAGGTGCCGACGTATAATATACCACCCATTGCCCGCAATAGAAACGCCACGAAACATCCCGTGGGGACGCAAACACCTTATTGTCAAACAACAAAATAAACATGGGATGTACGAGTACGGTATACATCGGCATGTACTCTGCTCGCGGTATCTTCATATCTTCATAGGTATCTTCGTAGTCGAGGCAGGCTCCTCTTTGGGAAGTTTTTTTTTTCGTCTTGATTTGTTGTTCTTGAAAACGTTGGCTGATTTTTTTCAGGGGTTTTCGCGAGTCACGAACCGTCCTTTGGCTCACGGTTAGAATCAGGATGTTTTCAATTTATCGCGGGGCAAGTCGGGTCGGGCCAGGAAGGTGTTCGAGATCTCACCTGTTGGGTCAGGGGGGTTTCGAATCTCATTGGTTGTGTCGGCTATTAATAGTGTTGTTGTCTTAACACTAAGTCTAGGCATATTCTAGCCATAGCCATAGCCATAGCCATAACTGGTGTGGTTGGTTTACATTACCTCTATATTTTTCTCTACAGTAGCTGTATGCCAGGTAAACCCTTACGCTAATCCTGAACTATGTTCGGTCGGCGTTGGTTAACGGCTGTTGGCAGGTTGAGCGAGAGAGGAGCTCGAAGAACAAGGCTCTGCTGGAGAAGGAGGAGTACCGAGCTCACATACACAAGTTGGCCAGGACTATCAAGCTGCACCAGGTAACTTGCCTATTAATAGGAGTGCCGAGCACACATGCACAAGTATTGGCCAGGATTATCAACTTGCGTCTGGCTATTGATAGGACTGTCAAGCTGCACCAGGTAGATAAGTACCCGGTTCTTTTTGGGACGTTTTACTTGCAGTTGGGGTGTAAACCTTTTTACAAGTTTTTTTACGGGTGACGATTCGAGGCGCAGGTCGGATCAAGGAGTTTCAAACCTTCGCGGGCGGAGGCGGGTGGGTCGGGTCGAGAAGTGATCGAAATTTCACGGGTCGGATTTGACGGATTGGGAGTGTTACCCCCCCCCCCCGCCTGACCCAACCCACGATAATGACTTGGCCCGTTAAAAACTCCGTTTTTTTTGTATTGATATCTTCGGACAGTTTGCACACGTGGGATAGACGATCTATCGATCGATCTACACTTGATCTACACTTGATCTACACTTGCTCCAGATATTTGAGGGATGATACGTAATGTTATGTAATGTCTAATAAATAGCTCGTGTTACCGGGTGGGACCCGAAAAATTGCATGATCTATTGAATAGCAAGTGTTCCTAGGGTTGGATCTGTAGCATCTATGTACAGACCCTGCACAACATCTCATAACGACTGATATATGATCTGTATGATCTGTATGATCTGTATGATCTGTATGATCTGTATGTTCTGTATGATCTATATGATCTAGATCGCAAAGCATGCACGTTTTTTGGGACGAATCGGTCTCAACTACTTTTCCGGGCAGGTAATAAGAAACGTATGCTATTAGACTAATATTAATAGTAGTAAGACAACCAGGCTGGGATTTGCAGAAAGTACGAAATTCGGGAGGCGTTGTGCTGACGCTTTAGTGTAGAGGTGTCGAGCGCACCCTTGCTCAAATATGAAATCCAGGCTTGGCGAGAATTGCTGTTTATTTTTAAAGTGTTCTGTTTATTATTATTGGTAGGGCGCTTTTCGCAGCGGTAAAAGGGTCAAACGCAACAACCCTACACTACATGTCAGCTTAAGCCTTTAACCCCTTTAGAGCCCCCGAACCCCTCCCTATACTAAATCCAAGTAAAATTTGTCCCCCAAAACGGGTTCCAGTTGTAAAGGGGTTAAGAAGGGCACTTACCAGGTACTGGTACGCTTTTTGTATCAACTTTTTGTACTTTATGGGAATGTTTAAGGAGTATTAGTGAGGTGTCGATGTTGAAGAGAATGCTGCACATTGGAGAATGACAAAAAATAACAACACTAATGACCAAAAATGGTGCGCGAAGTGCACCTATATATTGTAGGTTTTCGGGGACGAGCTGATTCTTGGCGATGTTGACATTGCCATTGATATTGATATTGATATTGCAGCGGAGTAGAAGGATAAAACACGAAAACTCGACACGCCTACGTTTTTTTCCACGAACGAGGTTTGCTGTGCCTACTGTGTGGTGTTCGAGTAGATTATAGTAGGCTGTCGGGTTGTTAGCATGAAATCCAAACGGCCGTTATATGCCCGTTCAGGGTGTTCCATCTTTCCTATGTAGCATCTAATGATCGCTCGCGGTGTTCCGACTGGACGGACGTGCGTGCACGAAGCGAGATGTAAGAGCCGTTAGGGTGTTGACAAGAATTTCAAACGGTCCATGTTTTCTCGTTCAGAAGGGTTTGTGTTCAATATCTAGCGTTGGATCATCGTTTGCGGTGTTCCGACTGGATGGCCATGGAGTCAGTGTAGAACGCAGCCTGTCCAAAATATGAAAAGCAGCCTGGGTCAACATTCCTGTTCCTTACAACGTCTCCTGTGCTGTAGTAGTAATAGTAGTACACTATTAACAGACCTTCCCATGGTATGTGTGTAGCATTAATCGCCGGCGGTGTCCTGGATGTGTGGCTATGCCTACAGGAGCGAGAGTCGACATGCGCGCGGCGCGAAATGGAGCAGCTCCGGCTGGAGTACATGGCGAGGGAGGAGCGCTTCCATCTAGACGGAGACAGGAATGAACTAAGAAGCATCAAGCAGGAGCTGGACGAGCTAAGGTATGCCTCTTTCGTCCCACCTTTTCTTTTTGTTGGTATATTTGATTCATTTTGTCCTCTGGAGGATGGGTAAGCGTCAGATGTGAGCTCACCACACCTCCACGTATGTGTCGTGGGTCATGGTGTGTGAGTTTTGGTCGTCTTTTTTGTCCAGCAAGTGGTGCTCAAAGTGGCACAGTCAAAGCAAGCTCTTCGCGCGGTGGTCGAGAGCTATATACATGATTGCTTTTACTACAGCAGTAGCTCTGCGAAACTGGCTCAACCTTGATTGCAACTATTTATAGAAGTGAAGAGTTTGTGAAAGACAGCGGGACATTTTTTCAGAGATGGGTATCGCGAGGAGATAATCGTGCTTGCGTCAACAGCTTCGGGCAAAATCTATTGGGCTGGACTGGTACACCAGATTTTGCGTTCTGTACACACCTGGTATGTGATAGCACGGTGCATACGCTGCCTTTGAGTGTTATTAACACCTGGTATAAAATAGCGTTGTTTTTGGGGGCAATAGGCATATTCGAGCCTTTTGTGTTTCACACTTTATAGCTCTTTCCCCCCCCCCTCCCCCGCTTTGAACTTTGAAAGCAAAATCTCGTTTTCACCTCCTGTGCCCCCCCCATGCTCTAGGCACGTGAGCTTGCTAACCTGCTACAAGAGGTAAGCTGCTACAGGAGACCTAAGCCAACTTTGCTATACTCGAAACCAGTCCCACGAACAACAACCCCTCCGCCCCCGCCTACATTGTCTACACCTCCCGCATGGACCCCTGAAACCAACCTGCCAGGTGTATCTTCCCCTCCTGTGCCCCCCTCCGCCCCTGCCCCATTCTTTAGGCACGTGAGCGTGGTACAGGAGGCCCAAGCCAACCTTGCCAAGGTCAACACCGGTCCCGCGAGCACCAACAACGAAAACACCGCCCCTACCAGCGCACCAGCAGTAGATGCTACTGCCCCGTTGCCAAGCAGCACAGCAGCAGCAGGAGTTGTTGGAGTTGTTCGCACTGCCCCGTTGTCAGGCAGTAAAGCACCAACTGCAACAGGTCTTGGTACTTCCGGGTATCCTAGCAGCAGAGCACCAACAGTTGTTGGTACCTCCGGGTTGCATAGCGGTAACCACGGGGCTCCCGTTACGACCGAGACCCCTTACCCCGGTCCTTCGCCGAGCCCTCCTCCTAGACCAACCCCCGCCCCCGCAACTTCCGCAGTGTCGGTGCGGCGGGAAGCGGGGTCAATGTCTTGGGGTTCTGCTGGACAGCCTACTGGCAGAGTAGGGTATGGTGGAACCTCTCAAGGTACTGATAGAGGAGGGTACCGTGGGACCTCGATTCTGGAGGCTAGAGGCGGCGGTAGCAGTAATTTTGGCTCGGTTAACAGCAGAGGAGTGCATAGCGGTAGCGGTAAAAATGATGGTGGTGCGGGGGTGGATGGGAGTGGGGCGAGCGACGACGGGGAGGGCGACGTGGAGCGGCTGGTGGGATGGAGGGACGATCTGCTCGCAACAGGGATGTACACCTCGCAGAACCCTATCGTGAGCGAGATGAATCGCCGTATTGCCGAGGCTAACAGGCGGCGGGCTGAGGGATCGCAACGGCAGGAATGAGTGAAAGCCAACCCTAGTACATATTCACCCACGTTTTTGAGGACAACTTGCTCGAAACTAGTTGTCGAGAAAAAATGTCGACAACTTCCGCATTGGCGGGGCCAGCAGCAACCCGTTTAGAACTGCACCCACGTGTTTTGGAGGGAAATGCTTGAAATTAGCGTGGGATAAATTTGGCAGTAGGAAAAGGGTTTGCACGTCCGGGATGCCAAGACCAGCAGACAGTTTGAGGGATTGTAAAGGCACGAATGAGGATTTGCATGGTCTGGTGTGCGTGTTTGGCTCGGGAGGCAAGGGCAATTGAGGCAAGAGAAAATGATGATTGCGATGAAATGTGTTTGCTCGTCTGTTTTTTACGTATTCGACGTTTACCTTTTTACGTTTTTGGTGTTGTACTCGTACTGTATTTAGTCTGCACAGGTAATGTAATGTAAGCCGTCTCCTGTGTGCCGAGTTGCCTACGGCAGACCAACCTACCCTGATTGGAGCTACTGTAGCCCGGGAAGGCTATGGTTGCAATGCATGGTGTGACGTTTTGGCAGTGTGTGGTGGCGTTGTTGCAATGCATAATGGCGTTATTGCGATGCATTATAGGGTGGCGTTATGGTGGCCTGAGTGCATGTGGTGACGCCAGCGAACCCTTTTGTGTCGGTCTTGTTTATCTATCGAGTACGCGGTGTGTTTTTTTGTGAAGGGAAATTTGGCTGCTTTTTCACGACAACAGCAACATTGTAGTAAGTTATGCGGCAATATTATCTCGATTCCGATCACCAATACTGACGGGACCCAATATTAAGACACCACGGCCGGCTGTTCCAGCCTCGCCAATACCCGATACTGTTCTAAACGGCGTGACTTTTCGAAAATTTATCGAATCGTGAGCTGAAACCATTTTCGCTTTTGAGAGATGAATGCCATCCTCAAACCGTGTTTCTGCCATAACATTCATCATGTACCAGGTGTAGCCTAATGTACCAGGTAGGGTTGTTCCTACCGATCCAGCGGCAATGCGCAGGACAGACACGTAACGCATACTTGGTATATACATTGTCAGCGATAATCGAATTCACTCATGCGACGGGCTTGCCTCATAGAAGGGCTTACCCGTAACTTGCAGCGCTGCTGCAGCCCCCTCTCATGGTGCGGGTACACCCTCCCCAACCTCGCGAAAAACGAATCTGAAACACAAACAGCAAGCAAAGGCCATCAGATGCCTACCGAAAGTGCCCATGAACTTATCGCGCGGAATCGGTCGCTAGCCGCTAACCAGCAGAGGACCACAACCTATGACTAGTTGCATTAAGCACCCCACTGTCCTCCGAAGTCCAGCAGCCGAAATCACTCGTATACCGCGCGCATTGCGCTGCTGTAGCTCTTCCATGCCACTTCATACTCATAGCACAAAGGAAAAAAATGGGGCACTAAATATTAATAATACACGATCGAACTATTCATACTAATAATCAATACTCCAAAGACGCCGATACCTTTAATGATGACCCGTCATCAAAACCACGCACCGATTACGGGCGTATAGCCGACGGAATCTGTACTAAAGTGAAGTAGTTACGGATAAGGCAAGCGTCCGCCGCGGCAATTTCTTCGAATTTTTCAGCCCTCACATCCCTAAAATGCCTCGTTAATGAGCGGCAAGCTAACAACGCACGGAAGTCCTGGCTACCGCAGTAGCACGTATATGCGATGCCCACAGAGACGCGCAAACATACACGGTCGCATTCGGTCCGCCGTGGAGTGGTTGGATGCTGGGCAGATTCGCGAAAACTGTTGATACTTGATACCGCATATGCCCGTTCTCGCCGCAACGGGTCAACACGCTTTGGCCGCAGCTATCGAGGTCGCACGTAAACGTTCTTCTCGTGTAGCGCGTCCAGCTCCCGCCTTCAAAAGTGCAAGCACGCAAGCCAGACAGATTGGCCAACAATGGCACGGCAGATTGGGCAACGATGGCAAATCAGATCGATAAATGGGGGGGACGAGGCGGCCGAGAAGGATCGGAGCGTAAACGGATGCGACGGTGCTGGGTACTGCGTACACCCCCAATACTGTTTAGTAACACACAAAAAGACAATGTACGATGGCATACTCTGGGCACTGTTTAGCTGCTTAGTACCTGTTCCCTTAGTCTAAAGCCTTAGGCAACAGGACTCCCCCGCCGTTGTGGCCGATGGGTCGGCTCTAAGCCCTATTAATAGTACCCGGTATGCGCATGATCTGTTTGTGATGCAAGCGCAATGTATGCGGCCAGTTCTCGTACTCGTACAAGCGACTTATGTAGTTAGAATATGCGCCTACAACGGCGGCGCACATACATGGCATATGAGAATATTTAAGTCTCAAAAGAGTTGGAGACTCAAGTCCGATCTCCTGCCACCCGTGAGGCCATACAGACTCGTACCAGGTATCCTTCACGACCGAAAATCTTGCTTCGTCGATCCACGCATGACATATGGGATATGAGATCCACGAGTATGCCACGCGCGATTTAGGTATCAATAACGGCGGTCAAAATATTTCTACACATCGGACAGATGACGATCTATTTCGCGTACTAACCGCCCATATATATCCTATAGATATTGTGCATGTATGTTGTGTAGGATCTGCGTAGTACAGATCCAACCCAGGAAACACGACATGATTGACAACAACGTGGGACAGATCATGCAGACCATCCGGCTTTCACCCGGCAACATTACCTGTATAGGCCATGCAGATCGTGTAGACCGGGGATCTATGTATGTGTGGTTTGAAAGACAGATCATCAATAGACCAATAGATCAATAGATCATGAAGCACTTCATCTGCCCGACGCGCGAAAGCTCAAAGCTTTACAGGGTTAGCTTTAGCGTTCAGCCTGACGTCACTCACTGTATCTGTGTGACGCAGTCTTTCTTCACGAAGACGTGAGTGGCGTCGAGATCAGATACCACGCACGCTAGGCGCGCGTCCAGGCTCAATATGAACTGCTTTGTGGGAACATCGCTGGGCGACAAGAAAAAATTGGGTACACGGGACGAAGCGAACGACGAAACGAAAGGCGTAGTTGGTTAGAAGGACGATCGCCGAGAATCACACTCACGCACACCATTATTGGTGTGCAGGGAACCTACACTTGCAGCCTGGCCTACTTAGAAAGCGCCGACTGAGCCCGCTAGTAAGCTAGAAAATAGTAGGGTATATCCCTTCTACGTAACCAGCTGACGAGAACCATGCACAACCACCAAAACTAGATGATAGATCCACAAACACAGGCGCACCCAGTAACACAGTAAGCAAGAGGCGCATCAGCATATGGCACCTGGTACGAAGCAACAGTAAACAGGGGAGCGCGACAACTAAGTGAAGTATTTTTGGCCGTCAAATCGTCCACCACGAGCGCGAGGTTCGTCGATCCGTTCGCCAACGTACGTACAATACTGCGAGCACTCCTGCTGATGCTGTTTTTTTCGTTATATTATGATTTTGTACTTTCCACCTCAACTCGCAAGAGGGTTGGCCCTCAGCGACCTTCTGGATACGCCGTGGTCACAGGCGTCTTCCCTTCTCCGTCCGGGCACGTGGCTTCATTGTTATCGCGCATAGGGTCCAGCATTCCCACTTTCCAGCTTACTATGCTTGCCGATTTCCACCGAATTTTGATACCTCACGCTCTCGCGCTTACCGCTCGTCATGTTTGTACGCAAGACAACTTCCCTACGAGCACGAGTACGCACTCGGGAGGGTGTGAAACAGCATACTTGACTTTAGCAGGGACTATATTCACCTACGAATACTGGAAGCCTGACAGTGGCTACTAGATATGGGTACCGGATGGAAAATAAACCGGTTGACCGCTTTTTTTGAAAACCCAGCAGGCATGTGTGATTACTTGGGTTTTCAAAACAAAAACTGGGAGTTTTGGAGGTTCGTTAACCGGTTAACCGGTTATACCGCCTGAAAACGCTGCTTTTAACCGTTACTGGTTACACCGAAAAACCGGTTGACACGTTTAACGTGGCTGCAGCAGTGAATATCGTGCTAATACACGTGGCAGCGTGAAGGTTGGTTGGTCCAGTGTCGATTGTACCCATTAAGTAGTTTAGGACATTTGACTACAATCTGGCATAAAGTGGATTGTGCGGGATAATCGACGTTGGGTCACCCCCTCCACGCCCACTAGGGTTATAACCAGAGCTCAGAGTCGGCAGGATTCACCTCTAATAAATAATCCCTAGGTCCCGTTAATCGACTCACTTTAGTCGGCAAGCCGGTTGGCGAACCTAGCTAATGGCCAGCCGACTCGCCGACTTAAGTCAGGCGAGCGAAGCGAGCCTATTAGCTTCCCCCGGCCTGGGAGGGGGCAAGTACCCAAAAAGGAAAAAAATGTGTTCCAAACTATGCAATCCCTCCTACATGTATGGAAACAAAATAAGTCGGGTAGACGGCACCTTAAAGAAATGACTAATTACCAGTTCGGCTATTAAGTTGTTGGTGACTCAAGTCGTGACGACACATAGCTCTAGTCATGACAGAAGTATACAGTGTGGTCGCTGTTTCGCCATTCACACTATAGGACGCACAATAACGGCTTGCAGGAGCGGCCGTTGCACAGCTGTAGTGAATCCTTGTACTGGTCACGCCATCGCAAGAGGACATTGATTACGTTGTCGTTTACAAGGGCGAAGGTTCTTATGGTGTGCTTTTGCTAACCCATCCAGGGATTACATAATCTTGCTGTTGCGGATACGTGTTGGAGTTACTAAATGTTCACGGTTGGAGAGTTTTGTACAATGCCAGTCTGTGTGTTTAATGTTTTGTCCCGTTTCCCTTTCCAGCTTGTTCCAGCTCGACTGGCAGAGGAATTTTTACATTTAACGGTTTCCTTCTGGACACAACACGCGTTCAGATGAATTTTCCGTTTTCCCCCTTGTCCATGCCTCCAGTTCACTGTTACAGTGCGTAAGACTAATAGTTCAGATTTTAGGGGAGGTTTTAGGTCGTGTCGTGCGAACTGACAAGCAGGGCGACTGTTGCTTGTAGTCGTCGCACGATGGTAGCTGTGACGGTCATTTTAGGAGCCTAAGGAGCATGGGGTGTGCGAGTCTGTGGTTGTGGTGGTTCTGATGCAGCTTGACGTCGTGCTCTACAACAAGGACATTTTCAGCTAATTAATCAAACGAAATTCACCTCGAAGAGGCGCATTATTTGCGAACAGAACCAAACACGCACTTGTGAGTATACCACTCGGTGCCACTTGGTACCACTTGATGAAAAACCAACCTGGGTTTCAATGTTACAGATACTTTACCACAACAAAACCTGTTTAACCGGTGCTCGGTTAACTGGTTAAAACCGGGTAAAATAACCGGTTAAACCGGTTCTTTGTTTTCAAGAACAACGCCGCCTATCCGGTTTTCGGTTCTTCGAAAATGCCGTTCAGTCGCCCATATCTAGTGGCTACTGGTGTTGTACATGCTGCATGCCTCTTGGATTATCAAGCGTAACATCGATGCGTCTTGAACAACGCGGTCTGAGACGCTATCGTACCAAAAATTTAATAACAGTCGCACGCTCGACATATCACTACCTTCTTGATCCAGACAGAACACATCGTTGGGTTGGGACGTATGTTTAGACCATGCACATCCTACAGATCACCACGTGGAAACGTGTACAGGTATATACAAATCCCTCTTGTTCAAACGCCCCACCTAGATACGAAATCGGACAGAGTAATGAACACTACCACGCAGTTGATATCACCCCATTATCTTTCTAGCCATCCATGCTGTAGCTCCAACCCCCCCCCCCCCCCCCCGCCCCCCAAGCCAACGCCCCCTCCTCCCCCACCACCCGCACCATCGCCTAAACCTAGCACCTCCCCCACCACCCGCACCATCGCCTAAACCTAGCACCACGCGTATAGCAAACCCCAACATCTATGCGGCATAAAGCTGTTGGAAATCCCTCCCCCCCCCACCCCTTCGGACACTCTGTTTTCTCTTCACTTGTACGACTTACAGGATATACATGGTACACTGATGCATTCTTTCCACAACCGTCAGGTTTGTTCCCTTAAAGGATTTATAGTTTCCGGGCACAGATGGAGTTGCCCCGCCCGTTCCCCCCCCACCCGATCCCTGTTGTTCAAACCCAGACCCCCACGCCCTTAAAAAATCCGCCCTCCCCTCACCGGTCATACGACTACAGGATACAATTGATAAACTGATGCATTTCCTTCCACAGCTGTCAGATTTTGTCCCCCTCAAAAACGTGTTATATAGTTTCCGCGCACAGACTGATTGACACCACCCTGTTGATCCTGGTACAAGCTACACTATAGTTCGAAGGGGAGTCGCCAACCTATATCCTTAATGAGGACACTCACACAGTAATACGCGCGATCGGAGTATCACACACAGCTTGCAAAGATGAGTTTCGACAAAATCTTCGATTTCACAGCGGGAGTGTATTTTCGTTTTAATACTCGAGTGTTTGCGTTACAGGAATAAAATCTAAAAATTCAAGCAAATAATCCCGCCGAGCGAACTTTGAAGGAAGAATTCGCCAAAAACGGCAAGAAAATTCTAACTTGAGTGAACGATTTAGAGTGAGCTTCCATCAATAACGACCAGATCACACGATTGGCCTACCAACACCAGGCACAACGGCACAACAATCAGAGGGCACGAGGGCACCACCCACACGGCAGCACACAGCAGACACTGATCGCTGTGCGCTGTGCTTGGCACCGGTAGACACAGCCTAACACTGATGCGGGGGCACCAACGAGTAGCTGGGGAAGCGTGAGGCGTACGCGCAACCTCAGGGGTAGGTGCTAGTGAGCCAGCGCTGCCGCGCTCTCTACGATGTGACCTCGTTCTCTGCTGCGTGATGTCGTATTCGGTGCTGATTTTGCCAACCACCGTCGCTATCCCACAACGCTGTCGCCGAAGCCTCCACCACCATCGCCACCCACGCCGCATGGCCGCCGCCGCCGCTACTGCTGCTGCTGCTGCTGCTGCTTCTGCTGCTGCTGTGCGGCGGCTGTTGTGCTGTGGCTGCGGTTGGTGTCTCTGCGTTTGTTTCTAAAAAAAATAATAAAAAACTAGCTGTTCTAAGTTGAGCACGCGCACGACAACATGACCTCATCCTCTAGATGATTACCGTACTGCGGAAGCACGCACTGATCATTGAGATGCCGCAGATGAGCCCAGTGGGAACGCCGTAAATATGCCGCAGACCCGAGGAAATGATCTGTGTCATCCGTACATAATGGTACATGGATCTGATCTGTCCGGCGTGTGAATCAACCAACTATTAACAACGGAAGCGGCAACTTGCAACTTGACGAGTGTGCTTCAAAGAGTGCAAATATGCAAATTACTTTGGGTGCAAGCGGTGCATTCTCTTCTGTTTGCGACATTGACTTATCAACAACACAGTACCCCAGTTTGGTATCAGGTATGCATCAAGGACGCCTTTGGTGGGAAAGTCACCGCCCTTCCCTCCGCAAAGTTAGCAGCAAACACGAAGGGTAACCTGGTAACAAGCTATGATAGGACAACATACCAGGTGCCTGGTATATTATTAGCGGCTTTCGACTTTTATTATCAGCTGTGATCAAGCAGCAGGACAACAGCTGTACTGCTGTCCCGCGATACCTCTAGCATAACACAGAGGGTACGACCCTACTGCGTAGCGACTGTTGATTCTATGACACCATGTTTTCAACAGAAGTTGGACAACAGCTGTAGTTGCCCTGCTGTATCTACTGCTGTCTAGACCTACGAGCAGTTGACTACGAGCACGCCTACACAAGAAGAGCGCATCATAGCTTGCACCACAGAAAGCACCAGAGGGCACAAATTAACAAAATGTTGACACAAATTCGCGGCACATGTTTTCCATCGCACCAGGTGATAATAACTCCCTTGCTGCTGCGAATCCCGGTGCTCATCGGTGTGCTGTGCCTTGTCAGCGTCCGTAATCGCTACCCCAGCGCTGTGGGTCCTGCGCAGCGTGCCACAGCAGAGTGCCTAGAGGTAGACGAAGGACGAAAATCGCAGATAAAAATATCTAATTTTAGATGGCGACCCTACACAGGAATGCCTTCCATCTCTGTGTGAGTACGCGATCTTCGGATTTCAGATCATCTTGAAGCTTCGCCTGACATCTTTGGCGGTTTTCTGGTTTTTTGTATCTCCGCTACATGCCTAACGGAGACGACGGCGACGGGGTAAGGTATGGCTGAAGACGCCTTCCCCTAACCCTTACCACACGGACAGCGCCGACGAAGGCACTGCACGCTGTCACAGAGCACAAGCCCCCAGAGATTATCGGAAAGTCTGCAACAAGAATGGTTTTCAAAATAAAGATGAGGCGGTGTCGAAACGGGATGTCGACAGAAGTATCCCCCCGCATTTTTCGGTGCAATTTCCCGTAACCATGTTGCGACGCTGCGCATGACTACTGCTGTGCTGCTGCTGTTCACTGTAGCTTCCGCACATACATACATGAAGTACTCTTGTGATCTCAGTGCTCCTACGTCAAGATACACAACCAATAGAACAGCTTCCGTAGCGCGGTGGAAGCGGGAATCCCACATCGCACCATCCCGTCCTCCGATGCTGCGCGAATATAACCTGGTGTTCCTGGTATCATGGTATTTAAAGCTTATACGGGCCGTCTACGACAACGGGCGGTTCGTCTACGATGAAAAAGCCTGGCTCAATTAGCTACTGCTGTAGGCTCAACAGGATAGCTTAAGAATCACGGAAGAATTCCACGAGACTGTCAGAAATACAAATCGAAATGCTGATACGCCGTGTACCATGCAGAGTTGCCCGCCTACGCGCCCTCTGGCTTTCGCTCGTCCCCGTAGACCTCTCTTTCATCGAAGCGCACAACAAGAAGCAATACTATTTAATAAGATGTCGAAAGTAGGAAGCAACGACAACAACGACGGCGTCGGCGGCGGTGGCGGCCGAGGCCGCGAGCAAGAAATGGCATTGACGGTGAGCGAAAGGGGCGTTTTGTCTCTGGCTATACGCGTAAAAATTGTTGTATTACGTACCAGTACGATACCACTGCATTAATAGTGCGGTTTGTTTATCGTCAACTGGTCACACTCGGTGTGTCCGAGTATTGGCTGTATAATTCATACCAGGTAAATATGCTGTCATGAGAAGAGCTGTGGATAAGATGTGCCCGCTGCTGGATATTGATCACCTCCTCCTCATAGTAGCGACCTCTGTGATAGCACTACTGTTCACCTTGCTTGAGATGGCTGGACCAGATTTAGACGGTATCATGGATGTCAGAGCTGCAGTACTCGGCTAGTAATATAACGCCGGGGAGATAACGCACATGTGGTAACACGCAACAACTACACACACACCCCACTGAAATCTTTCAGGGCCGATCTTCTCGAAACTAGCGCGGGCATACACCACGGAAATGGTGGTTCGAAATTCCTCGTGAAGCTCGTTCCATGCACGTGTTTCTCTGACTTTGTTGGTGCTGTCCATGTTGTCGGGAAAGTCAGCTTCGAACATCGTCCGAAGCTGTGTGCTTTGTTGCGTGTCATGCTGTGTGATACCCATCTCACTCGTACCGTTCTCGCGATGTTTGGCGTGGCAACGTATTAATAATCGTATAGTATACCGGTGCGAAGTTGTCTATGCTCCTCACCCGCCGTGTTGGTTTGATGCTGGGACTAGATTGCACGGCTGGCATCACAGAGCTCCAGCAAACAAACAAAGCATACGAGACCGGCGAGCTACATACCCGTCTCACGCACTGCTCGCGAAGTTATTAGTCTATTAATGGTGTCGTGATACTGCGGTAATCATAGATAATCCGAATTGCTACCGTCCTACAGTATCGCCGCTCGCTGTGTTCTCCTGAATTTCTCGCGCAAGTCGTGTTCGTTTGTTGACCATGCGCAGCTGATGATGCGAGTAATAATGATGTAATTGTCCTCCTTGCCTTATCCCGGAGTTAGTTCCCGCGCGCGGACAGAGGACTTCCGAACCCCGTCTGTCACGTATGACAGCACGATAGCCTGCCTCTCCGCCCACTCGGTTCACCCGATGTTTTTTCCATTGAGAAACGACCGCTAGGTACGTAGTCAGCCGTAGATTCAGAATTGATTCTAGCTGCCAATGGTTCGACATTGATTCGCAAGGGTTATGTAGTCTATTCATTCGTGCACGACGAGTCGGGTGACCGACAGAACACACACAACAAGCACATATGCTACGACGTGCATACCGGGTCAATACGGCTGTTTCGCAATCCATCCGGAAAATATCTGATCTAAATCGAAAAGCGGTAGGTGTCCGTTTATGAAACATCAAACAAATAATCAGTTTTGATTTCTTCCGCTAGATATTTTCATATCATAGGTCGATGCTCATGTTGGTAAGCCGCGTGATTCGTCGATCGTGGGTTTCCTACATTCCGCGTTGTGAGAATATACCGTGCGCAGAGAGTGTAGGTCGGTGATGACGTGATACCTCCTCCTTGTTCCCACCTCTAGATGCTATATATTTGCCAGAGGTTCACCACTGTTTTCTCCCCGATTCTGTCTATATCTTTGCACGTTTTGTCCAGCTCCATATCTTCCCAATGTTTGTATCAGAGAGGTTCAACCCTTTACTTACCATTCCATCTTTACATTCGGAATTATTCTCCTGCTCGATCCTTCGTCATAGCTCAGATCCACCGGATCAGATTTCAATAGCAAGCACCACCCCCACTGGGGTGCTTGCCCTCATTTTTATCGCGAGATGGGTTCAACAGTTTCATCCCTCTTCGACCCGCATCGAATTGTGCATAACACACGCTTGGCGCTTTGTATCTGCCGCCAATTATCGGAAAAGAAAATCTTTTGGGGGACAAGCACTCGCGAAATAGAGAGCACCGGGGATGCTGACCTGTAGATATTTATGGTGACCTGATGCCCTCTGACATCTTAACAACGCATAAAAGTATACCGATTACAAAGTCGTTTCAGTGAGGGGACCGTCGACGGTTTGTTTGTTCGTTTTCATGACAAGCCCTACTCCCTTTGAATCGGCCGAGCCCCATCCCCCCCGCCCCCAATCCCCACCCCTCCACTCACACCGCCCCGCGTCCCACCCCCACCTCCTTCCCAATGGATTATTAACGTGCAATCCGTTGAGTCTGGGAAGCTTGAACACGTTCTGCACACAAGTGAGACTGATATAGAAACCTCAGAAGTGAGTGCGAGAACTCGTACCGACCAAGAAACCTCCGAAACGAGGCTAACAAAGCGCCAGAAGAATGACACTGAATGGATTACCAAATAGTTGAGACTGACAATTGAACAAATGTAAACACCACCTGATATTCATTCTAACCAGGAGTGAGAAAGTGTACTACTTAACGGTTAATGACACTGACAAACGTAACGAGTCTTAGAGTTGGGATTGATGAAGAAAACAAACCTCAGCAACGACGTTGAGAACTGATACGTGAGACCAATTCTGTCATCCCAATCGCTTAATATTGAGTCGTATACGCACACCGTATAATTTGGTTCACTCTTTGGACGCTTGTTGTTTGTCCTTTGTAACAGCTGCTTTGTAAAACCTGGCGCTGTCCTGTATTATGTCAGTGGTAACTCAGTGTCTTCATCCTAATGCAACCCTTAGCACATACGAAACAATTCCCAGTTAGGTACTATATACATGTTTGGAATATCCTTGATCCTGCGTAAGATAATATCGAAACATGATGAGTCAAACAAACGACACAGGCAGGTAATAGCTCAACCGGAGCATGGGTGCAAGCGAATGCCGGCACCCATGCGGAGCTCAATTGTAACTTTGGTTTCACCCTCGTTTGGAAAATCTTTGTCCCAGGGTTTTTGGGAGCGAATCACTTGCAATTAATGTGCGATTTGTCTCGTAGTCGCAGAAGGGGGCGCCTACTGCGTAAACTGTAAACTGTCGCCGTTGCCGCCGCTCGCCGTTGGTGGTTCACGTAGAGGCCACCCCAACCCTTTTCAATCTTCTACAATTATTAATGCGCCAAAGTTTTTGTCGTACTAATTGTTAGTACAGCGGAAATAGTTCAACCATAAAATAAGAGCAAGTCTATTGGGCCGAAACGGCAACCAATCAACCGGTTATCAGATCGAAAAATCAAAATTAAATATACCGCTGCCCGCTGCTCCCTGTTCCAACTCGACCCGCAAAGCTCCCGTGCGTATATGTGACACCGTACGATTACAAAGGAAGACATTGTAGAAAAATATCCGCTTGCTGTGCTGCTCACAAGTCATCGCGAGACATTCGTTTGCCTGTGTGTCGTCTTTGTTTTACATATGACCGCGCGGAGTTGATTATTACGACGGTGATTCGATGCTCCGTTTCCCCTTACCTTCTTGCCCTCTTCCACGCGCGATGCACCGTGTATAGATAGACCCATACGTCGGTGATGACTCACCCCCCGTAGATGCCATCAGGGTCGACGTTTTTGTTCAGAAGATAAGCAACTAATTTTTTCTGCCAAACAATTGGTCGGAGCAAGCACTCTGTTTGTGTGTTGCTGTTGTTCTCGCACTAACTGGCATAATCAGATCCGTGGTCACAGGACAGGCTCCAGTAGCTCTTGAGTGGAAGGATATCCCAGGGACTATAAAAAAAAACAAACCCAAAGTGATACACGTATATATCATAGCTGAAGAAAGTCATGCATGCGCCAAAAAATGTGAAAAATTAAATCAGAAGACAGCGTAAACGCATAGACTATGCCATGCCTATACTGGTAAATACATACATACGTTTCAAGCTTCGCAGCTAAACCCGGCTGCACCGGGTGCCACCCAGGAAACCAAAAAAATGCACCAATCCGAGGAAAACGCAACAACAGCAAATTAACAACAAGGAAGAAAGAAAAGAAAACCGAAAGGAATGGAAAACGAAGCAAGGAAAATTATACGTACGTAATATGTGACGTAATCTCGCCAGCAGGGGGAGTGTAGCGAGAAAAGGCAAGCTACCCAGCGCTACGAAGAAAAACACAATAATTTCGCCTCCGATGTAAGGAAAACGAAATGGGAAGAAGAACACCTATTGCGTACTGCTCTTGCATATCGTATCACAGCACATGATTTACACACGGAAACGATAACTGCAACCAAAACCGTTGCGTCCATATGCTATTCGCTGTTATGGTTGTGTCGCTCCCGCCTCCTTTCTGCGCTACGGTATACTTTGACACGGGCTTCAACCGCACGCAGCCGCAGCCGCAGAAGAAACAGCACCAGGGCTCCTCCGACACCGACCACAGCAAGGTCATTTTCGACATCTCCAGAGACGCCGTGGAGAAGCTGATGCTTTATCACCAACACTCTTTCGCCGAGGCGATGGCAGGCCTTGATGAGGCCTTGAACATGCATGTGGAATTCTTTGCGAAGCACTTGGTATTCCCCATGCAATCGCCCATCCTGTTCAGAAAGCAGGACATGAGGAGGCAGATCAGGGCCGCCCTCGCCGATGCGGCCAAGGCTGTTCCTCGGGAAATAGAGAGGTTCACCAAGGCATGGTCCATCCGGGACAAGCCGGGGATGTCGGTCGACGACGCCAGGGAGCTGGCCAACACGCACTCCGTCGAGAGCAAACTGGGAGGGGTGGTCGTCCGCTACGTTGTGCATGACAACAAGGACAGTGTGGCTCAGCAGGTGCGCGTGCATGAATGTGCTGTGCTGTGTGTTGGTTGCGTTTTGATTTGGTTCCCATGGCTGCAGTCGATTATCGTCATGTCCTACTTGTATGCAAATGCCGGTATGTCTTGTGAGACAGTTACAGTCCCATCCCATGGACACAGTATATAGACCTATGATACCATCCCGTCCTACACAGCCAACTGTTTGTTTCCACGCTCTCCCGTCCCGTTCCGTTTTCAAGTTTCCCCTTACAATATAAGCCAAACGTTTCTACCTTCTGACCGACTGAGCTCGACAAGAGTAGAGCTACCGGTTGGGATGATAAATGCACCAGTACTTTGGTTTTCAGGATTAGCGCATACAAATGATGGTCTGGTTGCGCGAGCGAAATGTCTTCGAGGTCATAGTTCCGGTGGTGATGGATGATGGATGATGGATGATGTTGACGTTGAGCTCCCCATGTTAGGAGCTCAGACAAAATCTTAGAATCTTCTTCCCTCTTTTATGTGGGGTGACTCCCATGCACTATGTATGGCACTCCCCAAGCGCATGCAACAAGCCGCCGACCTCCACGGTCTGCCCGGAGCCGGGTGCAACGATAACTCGAACAGGCCCAAACGGTGAGTTAGTAAGGTAGCCAGTGAATGACTAATGAGTGGCTGAAAGATTGAGCTATGAATAGTGAGTGAGAGGGTGGAGCGTATACATATGCTGTTGCACTACACCCTCTCACTCCCCAATTCGACCCTTTAGCCACTCATAACTCATCCACCGGCTAGCTCACCAATTCACCGTTTGGGCCTGTTCGAGTTATCTTTGCATCCGGTGCCAGGCTGACCGTGGAGGTCGGCCTATTGCACCGGTATGAGGAGTGGCACGGCGCGCGGTGGTGTTGCGACGGTGTAAAGAAGCGTAAGCAAGTGGTGCAGTGTAAAACTATCATTAGCCTTGTTTTGGAGATGAACTGCTGAACATCTCCCCATCGCGCAGGGCTGCATGTACCTGGTACATGCAGTTACACGGTGTTCGTGCCACAACACAACAACACCCACCTTTCCGGCTCTCCGTTTGAATCGCTCCCACCGCCCTCCCTCCCTCCCTCCCTCGTCTGCTCCGACTGTATTCCGACATCTCAGGCGGTAGGCAACACCACCGAGATTCCGCTTTCGACCAGTACCATTCTCCAACAAGACAAGTCCGATGACACCATCGTCGCCACGCCGCCGATACCCGGCAGCCAGACCGACACACCGGCAGCGAACCCAGCACCCCCGTCGTCTAGCGGCCTGGTCGAGAAGACCGGCATCGCTGAAGAGCTCGTCGCGGATGCTCTTCTTGGCAGAAACGACCCCAATTGTTCGGGTCTTTCTAAGCCCCCGCCTCTTTGCTTGTCGGACCAAGAGGGGTCCGAGCCACCGCCCACACCGCCACTTTCACCGCCGCCGGCTTCTGCGTCCATGGACCAACTTCCATTGCCCGCTGAGCCGACCCCGCTAGTGCTGCTGCCGCCTTTAATCGTCGATCAGGTCGTGGTGGGTGGCTCCATGAGCAGTAAGAATGACGGCGACGACTCCTGCGGTGGCGACTCCTCCGCGTCCTACAAGCCTCTGCCCCTTTCCTCTTCAAGCGAAGAGGGGTCCCCGACACCGTCCACGCCGCCGCCCTCGTCGACATCGGCCTCTTCCATGGACGAGCCTCCGCAATCACCGGATATCGAACCGCCGTTGCTCGCACTGCCATCGTCTACACAGCCCACAGCGCAGCCGCTAGTACGACCGCCGCCGCCACCGTCAGCGAGCACCTTCTCGGCCAACCCGCTGGGAGGCATGTTCTCCCCCCCCTTGGACCAGCCCCGAGTCATTGCCGTCATCACCGACATCCTCTGCTCGAAGAGGGTGATGAACGACCGCAAGAAGGCCGTGAGAGTGTTGGCGAAGATGGAAAGTGGGTGCATTTGCGGCGAGGACATGGAGTGGATTGTAAGGGGGATGAAGACTCTCAAGGCAAAGAGAGAACTCAAGCAGCGGCACGGCGGGCTGGTCTTCGCGGGGCCTCAGTATGGGGCTCCACTGTACAAGACGGGTAACGGGATTCGCCGCCTGCTGCGTGGGGTGCGTTTGAGTGTCGTACGGACATACGGTCGTTACGAATGCATTGTGTTCATAAAAAGCATGCTATACTACATGGGCAGGACTCCGCATACTTCAGAGATCGTTACAGTGGCCCCTCCCCCCCCCGAGACTACACGGATTGTCGTCCAAGGTATCCCCTCGGGATGCCCTGGGCCTGGGGGGGGGGGGGGGGACGGGGGAGCAGTAGCTAGACCTGAGTATCTGCTTTTTGCCCTCTCCCATCGTTTGCGACATTTTTACGGTGAATGTTTGTGGGCTACAGGGTTTACGACGAAACTATGCATGGTGTAGTTTTCGCGCTTTTCATTGTCGTGTTTTGATAGAACGTGGACATTACTGTATGAGCTATTGGAGTAACAACCGTTTTCTCCAACCCCTTGGCACAACTAGACACAGCTAGTGTTCGCAATCAACAAAATCAAGCAGCAGTTTATCTTTTATGATTATAATCAGGCAAAGCCGTGAAGGCCGTTGATTTGATTACGTTACGCTATTGTTTCTAATCATAACCAATCAAAAATCGGTATGGCCTCAATGAATTTCGTGATTTTAGTTGTATGGTTTTCGATATTCAGTATCCAGCGGACGGGCGAAGTTTAACTCGTTTGTTACTGCGGCTTACAAATATGAGTATATACATGTTTAACTCAAATACCGTGTGATTTGGTACCGAAACGGGGGATGCGGTTCTAAACAGGTGCGGTCCTTCCCTACTGATTGGGGGGAAAACTACTTGGGAATAGTGTAGGTTCATTTTGCCCAGTAGCGAAATGGTTAAGCTTACCGCACTATGATTAAGTTGTAGTCGTTTGTTCAGTGTCAACTCGTTTCGTCGAAGAACCAGTTCCCTCTCGCATGGTACACTTGCCGTTTATCCCACCACCCTACGATACGACTTCACCATGATCACAATCAGTCCTTACCGTTCTAAGCGCGCACCACAACAAATCGGCCCTTCGTTTGTTTCCCGTGTGATTCTTGTCGTATCCACCAAACTGCAAATTCCAGGTGGCTAAAAAGCATGCAGGTGGGACAAAGTTCGTGGTTTGCGTCTCCTCCAGCTCGGGAAAAGCTTCCAACAACGCGAAGATGATCACCGGCATCATCTCGCCTTCGACATCGGACGAACCAGCACCCGCATCAGACACCGCCGGCGGCGAACCGGTGATGGACGGCGATGTGCCCGGACTCGTCGACTGGTCCAAAATCCGCGGCAACCTCGACGACGGGTGTCGGCTATGGGCGTGGGTCTACTAGGGATGATGTGTCCGCCCTACGGTCTGTTGGTTGGTCGGTCGGTCGGTTGGTCGGTCGGTCGGTCGGTCGGTCGGTCGGTCGGTCGGTCGGTCGGTCGGTCGGTCGGTCGGTCGGTCGGTCGGTCGGTCGACGAGTAGAATCCTAAACTGCACTGAACAGACGGACTGGTTTGCACTCGATTTTTGAGACTAGCCTCTGTTCAGTAGTAATTATCACAGAAACAATGACCGCGATTAAGAGGAGGGAGGGAATGCCATCTGTTCTATCAGTATGCGGTTCCGATGTGTATCATTTAGGGTGTCAGTTTGTATGGGGCCTGCCGTTTTCTGCGGCGAGGAAGTCGAACTGCAGTAATGCACCGGTATATTTTATGGTTGGGATGAGATAGTGTTGGAGGATTTGTTTGAAAGGACTAGTGTGATTGGTGGAAATACCCTGGTCGACTGGTGTTGTCATCCGCGGATACCACGAGTATTCTCTGTGATGATATGCTGGTGTGACGGGTGGACTGTCGAGCTCCAGAGCTACCAGGTATATTGGGTCGGGTTGGGTTGGATTACGTTGGGATGGTGTTGGGGTGGGTTGGTGTGCGGCAGCATGTAGGTGGATATATTGGGAAGTGGCGGGTAGGCCGACAAGGTAGTGACACGACGAGCAGAGCTTCGCCGGGGTTTGGTTATTTTGCGCCGGACGAGCGTTTTGATAAAGTACGAGGTAGTACCTGGCAAAACGTAGTACCGGTAAATAGGCTAACATAACGTTCATAGCTTCCAGATGTGACTTCGTCTTGGGTTTTGCTCTTCTTACCGGCTATGAAGATTGGGATTCCGAGCCTGACGTTGTCGGAGGCTAAACATGAGATATACCCTATGAAGATATACACTATGCTGATGATGATGACGATGATGACGATGACAATGGTGATGACAGTCAGGTATCAGATTGAGAAGGCGACGACAACGACGATCTGATGACCAACGATGATGGTCATGCCAATGCAGCGCGTGTACAACTTCTCGTAGACTGCACATCATATGGAATGCAACGTTGATACCGCAACACTCGTAACATTACATTCTGAAGTCAACGTACAAAAAAACCTTCCACGTTTGATTGATTATTTGGTTATCCTCTTCCTACTGGCAATGGGTGATCGACAGTTGAGCGGGACGCTGTCCGAGGTCACACAGATAGCAGCAGCTAATGCAGCAGGCTCTAAGTTTAAAATGATAATGGCAATGCTACAGTGGACAATAATCCATATCAGTCAGCACTAATTGGATCATGTCTTGGCTAATGTTACTTACTTGACCCGAGACTACACCTGGTTCCCATGGTAGTGTTACTGCTGCTTGCGCTGTGTTGTATCATTTAACAGCTTTAAGTACTCACAAAAAATTACGCTATTAACATGATACGGTTTTACCTCTTAAGCGACCGCTCCGTCAAATTAAACCAGTACATTAAGGCTAAAATATATCCTTTGACGCCACCAAAATGACCAGTCTCATAAAATTTATAGTTACAGATGCTGCAAGTGTGCTTGAGATTCCCTGGGCCTAATACTCCCTGGTCGTACACCTGGTGGTCTTCCGTATCTGTGACGGCTTGTTTGCCAGCTTGCTAAAGCCATCGTCTTTACTCATGCCCTCGCTTCTTTGACCCTCGAGGATATTTGTCCACCAGCCTTTGCTCCGGATTTCCGTGTATCGAACCATGCTTTCCATCGTGGATATCATTTTCTGCGCTGTCAGCTTCGGCGAGGTGTCCAGACCGTCTACAGCCTGCGCTTTGAACGCTATCGTGAGCTCACGACACCTCTTCACGATAAACCTGCCAGTCGGTCAGGCTGCACCATTGCGTGTGGCTTGCCTCGGTGGGAGATTCGAAGTTGAATTTTCTCCACACGCAACCAGACAGTCCCGTTTCAGAGTGTTTCGACAATAATTGGGTTCGGTTGCGGTCGCGTTGGGAGGCCGTCCGCTTTTACGACTTGGCGCAGTATCGCTGCCCTCTGAGTCCAGCTGCTATTGCCGGAGGAGCTCAGTATCTGCTGGTCTGTCGCGAGGTGCGGATTGCCTCTGGGCGACTTGATGTACCCATTCCGCCATCGAAGTACTTTGCCAGCTATCCTGGCTGCTTGTTTCACACGATACGGTTTGCCGGATTCCAAGCGATACACGGCCACACACGCTTGCGTCCACTTGTAGTCAAGGTTTCCCTGATACGTCCTGGCTCGTCATCGCCGAGCATTGGAGGTGGCGTGGTCTCGAAGCGGAGCTGTTCGTGTCGGAGTTAGTGGGGTTGAGTTGATGATGCGGATTCAAAATTGAATATTGTTCATGGGGATTTGTTGGCGTGTGCTCTAATGGGTTCGAGGTTGATTTTCAGCCAAAATAAAAAATCCTGACAAGTAGCTTTCGATACCTGTGTCTATATTTACCTTTTCGTGCATTGCTCTATCAATAGCTATCGAGATAGTGCTATTTTAGTTCCATGAAGCGCCCTCTGGAGGCACGTGCAATCCGCCATTACTCGTGCTGTATTTGTTGGCACGACGTGAAAGTAGGCGCTTCTAATGAAAGCTCTCGACCATAACGTTTCGAGGTATACTCAATCAGTTCATTCACTAAATGCTATAGGGCCGGAGAGCGATTAACCTGGCAGTTCAAAATGCGCCTTACGGGTGGATTCACCATAATATCGTAGACAAACGACTGATCATCCACCAACGACCATCTCTTCGTCGCACCAACGCGCGAGAACGATAGCCCAAAAATCGACAGCAGGGCTGTCAAGCACTGTAATATCCATAGCGCGGTAGAATACTACGGTGGCGTGGGCGGCATTGCTATTGGCTCAAACGATCTATCTCTGCCAACACCAGGGGTGCTATCACGACCACTGAACCTCAACGTGCTGATTGACTGACAGCAGAGCTTCAGGACATTGCTGTCAACACGAAGCTCCAACCCTACCCGTCATTGAAAATATTTTTGTGGGAGTGTTATCCTCATACAAACCGTTCTGTCCACGATCGTCTGGCCCACCAAGTGTCTGTGCTTGTTCGTCATCCTAGAGGGTACGAAACGACGCCCATGTTACCACCAGACACATTGCAGAGAACCACCTACTCCGGACTGCAGTCAAACACCTCAAAGGTGATGAAAATCAGGACATACAACCGGACATGCTGTAGGTCCACGTCGTGCCGGGCGAGCCCTTTGAACAACTCGACCTCTTTGATCTGGGCTGGGACGTTCAGCGGCGACAGTGTGTTGCCTTGGGCGCAGAGGGTGGCGTCCCCGCCGGCCGTTACCAATGCACGAGTCGCGGCAAAACTTGCTGTACCGAGCCGCTAAGTGAATGGTCGATCAGCCATTGGCGTTAATGGTAACCTTGGCCACCCTGTGCTGCAGCAGGGCGACTGGGATGCCGCTGTTCACCGTGTCCAACACCTTTACCACCAAATGGAGGGACGCCGATTGTTGATAACCTCGGATGTCGATGTTCGCCTCTGTAGGGGCAGGGGGAAGTCGACGACGCCTACGTGCGCGCGGTTGTATGGTAGAACACGGCATTGTACAATGCCGTCTCGTGGAGGAAGTTGACAACATTCACCTTCACCCCTTGCTCCAGGACGGAGTTTGGTATTTCCAGGTGTCCGATGAGAACGTCAACGTCCATCGAGGATACGTCATCGATGCTGTCGCGAGTGCTGATGGTGTGAAAAGAAGTGAGCCTCCTCAAGGGCTGGGCAGAGCAGCCCATATGAAACCTACATCCCATGGGCCGCGACCCGGGCCGGCCCATACTATTTTCAACATTCTTGGCCCGGTCCGGCCCATCCCACTTTCAAAATTCTTGACCTGGCGTGGCCCGGCCCATGACAAGTTTCAGATCGGCCCGGCCTGGCCCGGTCCGGCTCGCAGCGTCATTTCTCGCGACATCCCATGCAAGCTCTAATGGTATACCTTAGAGCTCCACGGACACCCGCAAATCTCAAAATTGGATGTGGCGTAAACCGGCGATATATCACGGTATCTTTGGCTCACGTTCATGTATGAGCGGGCTTGGCTTTAGCCTGAAAACCTTTAACAAAAAATACCATTGGTCGAGTTTCTTATATATCACTGTAAGATTGTATTGACTACTGAGAATGCGCCAACCTGCTATCGATGTAGTAAGCACCCCGACTAAGTCACCGCGGGCAACCGCGCGAGATCCTGCGAGTACCGGTACGAGTGTCCGCCAGTGTTTCAGCGATTGTTTGAGCTATCGTCTGTGAGCGCTCGCGCTGTATCCAGCGAGCATCTCCGAGAGAACACAGGAGAGGCGCACGCGATCACCCGCGAGCTCCTTCGAAAACACTCGCGAGCGTCGATAAGTGGTTTTACATGCTCTTTGGAGTGGTTTTCCGAGTACTTGCGGGGTTCCGCGCGCAAGCGTGTCCTTGAGTGCCCGTGATCTAACGACAATAGGAACTCCCGCGGGCACCCGTGTGGAGTCGCATGGGAGATGGCGTGGGAATTCTCACAGTACTTTATACGGGAAGGCCCCCTACTAGGAGCATCCACGATGTACCGCGAGAATAATATTTGGAACCCACGGGTTCCCATGGGCGCCCGTGGCGAACTGCGGTTCTGTCATTTAATACTCGTTGTTGTGGATATCTTCTCTTATTCTGATAGCTCCATTTTTCTTGCAGCAGCAGTATACAGCTACCAGGCCAACGGAGACGATGACGATGACGTAAGGCATGACTGAAGACAGGCAAACGAATCCGCCTACCACATACGCTACCAGCTCAGCAGTGGCCTTGTTGGTCGTACGAGCGAATAGCAGTATGGTAATTCATAAATATATATATATATGAATATATATATATATATATGAATGGCGTTTGACGGCGCCCGCCCAATGAAGCACGCCCGAGACCTTGACTTCAGCCGCCAGTGGCGTTTAAACACGCGGTGGTATGCATGCCCAAAGTTTAAACGGCTCCGGAGATTGAAAATATTTGCGTTATACGGAGAGCTGTCCCATATTCAGCTAGGAGCTCGGGTAGAGGGATCTGGGAACTAAACGAGGGATCTGGGAATGGCGGCTGGGGTTGAAACTGTTCGCGGAGAGCCAGCCCACGTTCAGCTAGGAGCTCGGATAGAGGGGTGTGGGACCAGAGCTCACCCCGAGCCTCTAGTCCCGCATGTCGACGTCAGACGAAAATAGATTGCAGCTGAACGAGGGATCAGGTAATTGCGGAATTAAAAGAACGCTCAAACACCTCCTGGGCATCAAAATGGCGTGTATACGGAGCTAATTTGCAGTACTGCGTCAGGAGCTCGACAAAAAATTCAAAAAATGAAATGGGCAGGGGCATGTGTGTGGGAAGGGTGGTCAATTCATACCAGTAGTAGTATAGCGGTAGTGGTAGCAGCAGTACCGTAAAAAATGTATCAAGCGGGCGACGCCAAACTAAAGACTATGATGCCGCTCGCTCAATGAAGCGAGCCGACAACATTCTAGGTGGTCGACGGTGGGCATTGTAAGGAGGTGAAATATGATGAGTGGCCGACGGTGGGCATTGTAAGGAGGTGAAATACGTAAGTGGACGTCAGACGAAAAAATGTGATGTCGCTCGCTCAACGAAGCGGGCCGATGACATTGTAAATGGCCAACGATGGGCATTCATTGTAAAGAGGTGGAAAACGGTAAGCGGCCGACAGTGGGCGTTGTATGGAGATGCCGCGTATGGCAACAAATGTTCATATATGAAACACAAAACACTACCCGGAACTCGCGCAAATATTAGTTGAGTGAACCGAAGATCTTTGAGGTGGCCGTCGGTGGTGTAATGTACAGCGAAGCGAGCCCAAGACATTGTAAGTTGCCGACGGTGGCCGACGATGGGCATTGTGAAGAGGTGTCGTGTACGATAAAAAAATTATGTATAGACTATACAACGTACGCTCGCGCAATGAAGAGTACAACTATATGTGAATGGGGTGGGGGGCAGGAGGGGCGTACCCGTTTGTTGCTTGCCTTAGTCATTTGGCCATTGGCCACGCGTACCTTTCGAGACGGAGCACCGATCCTACTGCTAACAGAGACACCTCCAACATGTGGGTGCTCATTACGCTTTCCCCATATATTACATTAGACGGCTTGCTTATCCTATCCCCGTCCTGTTTCGCCGTCTGTGGCCACCATCTATATTTCGTCGGATAGAGATTATTTTCTCACGCCTCTGTCTACCAAACTCTCGCGTGTCGCATTCGTCTAGTTCCCTCAAACCCTTCTTTCTTTTTGTATATTTTGCATTCTCCTACTGTGTGAATCCTATTCTATTTTTTTACCACATGGGCACATGTGTGCATCCACGTCCCCCTCTTCCCGCCTACTGGTACACCAGGTATGTCTTTCTTCTTTCGGGTAGATCCAGACCTAGGTCCCCTGCACGAAATGACAGTTTTCAGTGTTTTTGCGTAGTTCTCGAGTGATTGGGTGTCCCATGTAGGTCGGCCTATTGAGCAGGTCCTCGGCGAGTATTCACTTTGTTAGCCGTCTCGTAGTAGAGAAGCAGCTTTAATATTTTCACAGAGCCCCGGATAGCAATTGAGAACAGCGGTGCATGGCTCGTTACATTTTTTTCCTGAATACGCCGAGTAGATGACGCCGATTTTCTATCATACGAAAACGGCCAGTCATCTATCAAATCAGACAAATCCAGGCCTTTCAAGGCCATAGTCCATTGGGGCCGTGTAAATACGTTTTCATTCCCACATCTTCCGTCAACCCCCCCGTACATCTCTAAGTTTTCTTCCCCATTCACCTTTTTCGTAACGCTAACCTTTTCCTTTCTTATATTATTCGTTTCACTTCTGTCTTGTACCCGCCAACTTCTCAGAAGACAGTCCCTTTACTTGGTCTCCTTCTATCTCCTTCCATATTGTTGTCGACTACGTTATCCCATCTTGTTGCAGCTCGCCCTTTGGACATTTTCTCCCATACAGCCCTACTATCAGCTATGGTTGGCAACCTCGTTTCTGGCACATTCCTTACCCTACACCTGGCATTGCCAGTTCAACTTTATCACGTCTTTATTTTGTTGTAAGTGGGTAGAATCCTAGTCCTGCTCATAATACTGCGTTACTAGCATCCTAGTACCATGGTATATTTTTAGCTGCTGGTATGTGCACTGATTCCAGTAATTTTACGGACATCGCGTTTCCTTTCCATACTTTTCCTCCTGCATGCTCTAGGTTTGGTACAATCACATTCATCATAACACATATTTGAGTCATAGGGTCAAGGTGCAATTCTGTTAGGATCGTATCCATCTTGCCTTCTTGCGATTTACCATTTCCTATTACTTGCGCCATGTGTGCATCCCAAAAGCAGTCCTTTGAGATCTCGACGCCAAGGTGCATATACTGGTCTACGATCGGAATGTCTTCTCCCCTCTTCCATTTGATTGGAGTGTCGGATTCATCTTATCTTCGTTACATACAACGACTGCGCACTAATTTACGTTCGCGCTGCCACTCTCCATTTCCTACTATACTCTAGTGCCTTCTCTATATGTTCCTGCAATCCTTGAAACTTGTGTTTCTGAGATCCCCGCGAAATCATCCGCAAACATCAACCCCGACACCGTATCTTCCGCCATTGTGACTCCTTGAGTCGAAGCCGCAAATCACTTTGCGGCTTCGACTGCTGCTATCATGTCATGAATAGATACCTTGAATAGATTGTGTGATAGTGTACAATCCCGGTCCAACTCCTTTTAAAACATAAACACATTTATTTGGACATTTCCCCGTCCAGCATAACGACACTTCTCGCACATTCCATCGTATTTTTCATAAGTCTCCACATCTTTCCTCCCAATTTCCCAGATTAATGTGAAGGGCGCAGGAATATGAGGCCGTCGATTTGGTACAACTAGCGATTTGTTAATGCCAACAGTTACTTGTTGTGCAGAAACGATTAGCCTGTGCTGCGCTGTGTGCTTGTTGGCGATGCCACGTTCTCATCGGCAGTACCGGGTGTAATCTGCGAAAAAAAAAAACACGGCCGAGAATCGACAATCAAATGAAGAAAGCAAAAATAATCATAGACTAGACTATACACATACAACCCGGCACCTTGTACCGGTCGCCCCGGTGGCGTATCAGGTTATCCTCGAGCCTGGTATAGGTCAGTTTCGTGAGTTCGAGCCCCGCCGAGTGCATACTCGTATAAATTCGTTGGGACTTTTTCTTGTGCACAAATTGACTTGCGGAAAGCGCGAGAGCGTGAGTTAGCAAAATTCGATGAAAAATCGACGAGCAGTGGGATTGCTGAACCCTATGCGCGATAAAAATTGAAGGCAAGAACCGGGGAGGAGAAGGGACGACACCTGTGACCACGGCTTGTCCAGAAGCTGGAAAGTAAAAGTGTGCTAAAAAAAAAAAAAAAAAAAAAAAAAAAAAAAAAAAAAACCTGATACTTTCCGCATGGTACCTAGTACTGAATGCTCGAAAGAAAGCACAGCCCAGCAGGTCACAGCACCGCACCCCAGGACAAAGGCGAGGCACCGCACGGCACCGCCCGGCGCTGCGATTCGCTGCTGAGCTTTGTCTGGGCAAATGCGTGCGGGGAGTTTATTTTTTGAGACGCAGCGCAAAATGTCCTGTAGGAAATACCAACAAACCTGGTGGCGTGTAAATATCAGTACCGGCACCTGGTATGATATGATACCTCGAGTGGTGCCTGGCATGTGTATGAAACGAGTATCTAGCGAAAATCACACAGCGCGGCACAGCACGTCAGAGCACCGCACAGTACCGGACCGCAGGACGTCCAACTTACACAAAAAAGGACGGGACAAAATATCTCGAAAATCATCTAAATCGTATTGGCAGAAACTACATTTGTTTTGAAGGAAGCAGCCGAAAAATGTCAAGAAGCAACTAACAGTAGTTTGACTACGATATTAAGAGACGGTTCGACGAGCCGAAATATATATCTTATATCCGGTTTTCTCTTAGTTCGGTTTAAGAGATTATAATGTTCCCCTACATCGAACGCACGTTATGAGATAATTTCATCTTATACCGTAGCCAAATTCATAACCACCGAAAACAAAAATTATATCTGCGTGCTCACGCTTGCCACGCTCTATGTATACCTATGCCCCTCCCCCCCCCGCGAAGAGCAGTTTTCCAAACGTATTTGACATGCATGGACACGAGTGTCTGATGCATATATGTACCCGTCCTCGAAATAACTAAAAAGTGGAAGGCTGCCCGCTGCACAGTGCACGGCGTTTGGAGGCGTGTGCATGTGTTGTGTGCGCGGCACTACTTTCCCGAAAGCTTGATGCAACAAGAGAAACTGTCGGAGAATGAGACGAAAATTCTCCCATATCGGATTTTTCGTGACAATCCGATAGAGTTCCCTTGTATCCGAAATTTCTCTAATATCGACTATCTTATATCGTAGCCACTACCGGTACTGTATAGGATTATCCACTAGACCACAGAGTTACTGCGACTTTGTGGTCTAGTCGATAGATTCTCGGCTTCTGAGCCTGATGCGCCGGGGTTCGAATCTCGGTGTCATCGGAGGGGGGGAGCGGGGGCGGGTGACACTCATAACAAAAGGAAACGGTGGGAATTTGAAGCAGCTGAACAATCGACTCTGTGGTCTAGTGGATAGACTGTCCGCCTCTCTCTGAGGGTGTGTCTCAACTTGTTCGTCGAAGGCCTTGTTGGAACGGTTGGAATGCAACGAGGCTGTTCGCGTTCGTTCATTTCAGCCCGTGTGTGCCCAATCGATGTGAAACTAGTGAATTCTGGGCAAGCGACCCGAACAAATAATAGTGCAACGGACTTTTGCGGCGGGGCCGCGTGCAGCTCGACTCTACGCCAGAGGTACCTTCACGTGGGCAGCGATTGCTCCTGGCACAGAGAACATCCTCACACCCATATAGATCTGAAGGCAAGCATCACAGACGACGGTGCTAACCATCCAAGTGGCACGATCGGGACCCATCTAGAAGTTGTGATATTGCCCTCGTGTCTCGAACGACCATCGGTGTCACACTTTTCCCAGAAAATATATCGCCAGAGGCTCGTTCGCAGCCCTGTGTTTTTCTCGTGAGCCTCCTGGTCAGGCGATTGCGGTATCGCTTGGCTCCTGCCGCGGGCGAGCCCTACGGCGTCGACATACGCCCCACCCCGTGAGTCCTAAACCATCTAAAATGTGCACCCATACCCGCGTGGGCCTCAATCCTATGAAGAACCGATTCCAGCACTAATCAGTAATAAGACTAGACTAGTTAGCTGCTGTAAATCTCGTTCCAAGTAGGCCGTTCTGTTTTGCTGAACAACATTAACTCTACTTTGTTACCTGGTACATATTACTTCTTCTTCCACACTATGACGGTCAAAGGGGTGGGAAAGCTAGGAATCTGTTCGAATTGATAACCAATCAACAGCAAGCAAAAATACCTGTCGTTCCAGGTTCCAAGCGTTCCAATGCCTTTTGCGGGGAGCTAAGACACCCCCTGAGCTTGATATGCGCGGGTTCGAATCCCGATATCATCGGGGGGCGGGGGGCGGGTGGGGGGAGAGAAAGGATACACTCATAAAAGAAGGAGACGGTGGGAATATGAACGAAGCAGATAGATGAAAAATCAAGAAACAACTGGAAAAACCAGCTAAAAAAGAAAGTAAAAAGGGGGGAGCAAGAAACTGTCCCGCACAGGCAGCAAAAAGCGGCGAGTTTGTAGGAAGTTAAACTTACTACACAAGAAGGAAAGAAAAATCGCGAAAATCTTCCAAAATCGTGTTCAGGCAGAAACCAAACTTGAAGGAAACAGCTGAACAGCCAAGCGAAAAAATTGGGATAACTATGGAACCTGGTCTCTCACGGGGTCCCGGTGTCGAAGAGGAGAGGGCGGTCCCGGAGTCTGGTACTCGTCGCGGAGCGGGAGTCGAAGCGGAGAGGGCGTCGCGGTGCTGAGGTCCCTTGACGATCGTCCCCATAGCGGACCCACGCTGAAAACCTTTCTTTCTTGTATGTAGCAAGGAGATGCTAAAGCTATTAATAAAGTGACGGTGGGCTTATTCCCTTCGTCATGCGGCGGGATCATCTTTCGGTGGCTGACCTTCCGGGGACGGGTCAACGCCGTCTATGACGGGTGACGCCGTTCGCGACCCGGGATCGACCCGGGATCGTGTATTGCCTGACCGGTGACGTGTCCTCTCGCGCATGTGTGTACGCGATCTACGATGATAGGTATCTACGACCCTGTCTTCCACGTAAACGAGCAGAAACAAAAGCAATAGGTGGATCGATAAATCAAAGAATAGCCCGACCGAATTCCGCAAGTAATCGACGGAGGCGGTGTCCAAGTGGGACCTCCGGAGATGCCAGGGATGCACCAACCGAGCACTTTCAGCAGAAAGATGAAAATAACTAGCTCCATGCAAAATGCGTAAGTGGCCGAGTGTATACAGGAGCAGTGCCACGGTAGTACAAATAGTGGTCTAGGAGCGCGAATAGAGGGATCTATCTTGGAACTGAACGAGGGACTACTACTACTACTACTACTACTACTACTGCTGTGGGAAGTTGAAATGAAGCAGAGAAGAACGTTTTTCTGCAAAATTATACTTGACCAAAGTTACTGGCGGTTTTCTGTTTTTTTGTATCCCCGTTACTTGCAGCGGTTCACCGCTACATGCCTAACGGAGACGACGGCGACGGGGTAAGGAATGGCTGAAGACGCACTCCTCTAACCCTAATCACACGGACAGCGCCGATAAGGGCATTGCACGCTGTCACAGAGCACATGCCCCCAGAGACTATCGGAAAGTCGGAAAGTCTGCAACAAGAATGGTTTTCAAACTAATGATCAGGCGGTGTCGAAACGGGGTGTCGACAGAAGTATCCCCCCGCATTTTTCGGTGCACTTTCTCGTAACCATGTTGCGACGCTGCGCATGACTACTGCTGTGTGCTGCTGCTGTTCACTGTAGCTTCGGCACATACATACATGAAGTACTCTTGTGATCTCAGTGCTCCTACGTCAAGATACACGGCCAACAAAACAGCTTCCGTAGCGCGGTGGAAGCGGGAATCTCATCAGCATCGCACCATCCCGTCCTCCGATGCTGCGCGAATATAACCTCCTGGTGGTCCTGGTATCATGGTATTTAAAGCTGATATCGTACGGGCCGTCTACGACAACGGGCGGTCCGTCTACGATGGAAAGGCCCCTGGCTCAATTAGCTAGGCTCAATAGGATGGCTAAAGAATCACGGAAGAATTCCACGAGACTGGCAGAAATACAAATCGAAATGCTGATACGCCGTGTACCATGCAGAGCTGCCCGCCTACGCGCACTCTGGCTTTCGCTCGTCCCCGTAGACCTCTCTTTCATCGAAGCGCACAACAAGAAGCAATAATATTTAATAAGATGTCGAAAGTAGGAAGCAACGACAACAACGACGGCGTCGGCGGCGGTGGCGGCCGCGGCAGCGAGCAAGAAATGGCATTGACGGTGAGCGAAAGGGGTGTTTTGTCTCTGGCTGTACGAGAATAAATTGTTGTATTAGGCACCAGTACGTACTGCTGTAGACTAGACTAGTGCGGTTTGTTTTATCGTCAACAGGTCACACTCGGCGTGTCCGAGTATTGGCTGTATAATTCATACCGAGTAGGTACGAATGCTGCATGAGAAGAGCCGTCGACGAGAGGTGCCCGCTGCTGGATATTTCGTCACCTCCTCCTCATAGTAGCAACCTCTGTGATAGCACTACTGTTCACCTTGCTTGAGATGGCTGGACCAGATTTAGACGGTATCATGGATGTCAGAGCTGCAGTAGTACTCGAAGGCCGGGGAGATAACGCAAACCAGGTAACACGCAACAACGACACACACACCCCGCTGAAATCTTTCAGGGCCGATCTTCTCGAAACGAGCGTGGGCATACACCACGGAAATGGTGGCTTTCGAATTTCCTCGTCAAGCTCGTTCCATGCACGTGTTTCTCTGACTTTGTTGGTGATGTCCATGTTGTTGGGAAAGTCAGCTTCGAACATCGTCCGAAGCTGTGTGCTTTGTTGCGTGTCATACTGTGTGATACCCATCTCACTCGCACCGTTCTCGCGATGTTTGTTTGGCGTGGCAACGTAGTAATACTCGTATAGCATACCGGCGCGAAGTTGTCCATGCTCCTCACCCGCCGTGTTGGTTTGATGCTGGGACGAGATTTTGCACGGCTGGCATCACAGAGCTCCAGCAAACAAGCAAAGCATACGAGACCGGCGAGCTACATACCCGTCTCACGCACTGCTCGCGAAGTTATTAGTCTATTAATGGTGTCGTGATACTGCAGTAATCATAGATAATCCGAATTGCTACCGTCCTACAGTATCGCCGCTCGCTGTGTTCTCCTGAATTTATCGCGCAAGTCGTGTTCGTTTGTTGACCATGCGCAGCTGATGATGCGAGTAATAATGATGTAATTGTCCTCCTTGCCTTATCCCGGAGTTAGTTCCCGCGCGCGGACAGAGAACTTCCGAACCCCGTCTGTCACCTATGACAGCACGATAGCCCGCCTCTCGGCCCACTCGGTTCACCCGATGTGTTTTCCATTGAGAAACGACCGCTAGGTACGTAGTCAGCCGTAGATTCAGAATTGATTCTAGCTGCCAATGGTTCGACCATGATTCGCAAGGGTTATGTAGTCTACTCATTCGTGCACGACGAGTCGGGTGACCGACAGAACACACACAACAAGCACATATGCTACGACGTGCATACCGGGTCAATACGGCTGTTTCGCAATCCATCCGGAAAATATCTGATCTAGATCGAAAAGCGGTAGGTGTCCGTTTATGAAACACCAAACAAATCATCAGTTTTGATTTCTTCCGCTAGATATTTTCATATCATAGGTCGATGCTCATGTTGGTAAGCCGCGTGATTCGTCGATCGTGGGTTTCCTACATTCCGCGTTGTGAGGATATACCGGACGCAGATAGTGTAGGTCGGTGTTGACGTGATACCTCCTCCTTGTTCCCACCTCTGGATGCTATATATTTGCCAGAGGTTCACCACTGTTTTCTCCCCGATTCTGTCTATATCTTTGCACGTTTTGCCCAGATCCATATCTTCCCAATGTTCGTGTCAGAGAGGTTCAACCCTTTATTTTTCATTCCATCTTTACATTGGGAATTATTCTCCTGCTCGATCCTTCGTCATACTCAGATCCACCGGATCAGATTTCAATAGCAAGCACCACCCCCCCTGGGGTGCTTGCCCTCATTTTTATCGCGAGATGGGTTCAACAGTTTCATCCCTCTTCGACCCGCATCGAATTGTGCATAACACACGCTTGGCACTTTGTATCTGCCGCCAATTATCGGAAAAAAAAATCTTTTGGGGGACAAGCACTCGCGAAATAGAGAGCACCGGGGATGCTGACCTGAAGATATAAATATATATATGGTGACCTGATGCCCTCTAACATCTCAACAGCGCGTAGTCTAATTGTATACCGATTACAAAGTCGTTTCAGTGAGGGGACCGTCGACGGTTTGTTTGCCCGATTTCAAGACAAACCCTACTCCCCTAAAATCGGCCGAGCCCCATCCCCCCCGCCCCCAATCCCCACCCCTGCACTCACCCCGCCCCGCGTCCCACCCCCACCTCCTTTCCAATGGATTATTAACGTGCAATCTATTGAGTCTGGGAAGCTTGAACACGTTCTGCACACAAGTGTCACAGATCTAGAAATCTCACAAGTGAGTGTGAGAACTCGTACCGATCAAGGACCCTCCGAAACGAGGCTAACAAAGCGCCAGAAGAATGACACTGAATGGATTACCAAATAGTTGAGACTGACAATTGAACAAATGTAAACACTACCTGATATTCATTCTCACCAGGAGTGAGAAAGTGTACTACTTAACGGTTAATGACACTGACAAACGTAACGAGTCTTAGAGTTGGGATTGATGAAGAAAACAAACCTCAGCAACGACGTTGAGAACTGATGCGTGAGACCAATTCTGTCATCCCAATCGCTTACTATTGGGTCGTATACGCACACCGTATAATTTTGTTAAATTCCATAAATGCTTTCTGTGCGTTCTTTATGCTTGTAACAGCTGCTTTGTAACACCTGGCGCTGTCCTGTATTATGTCAGTGGCAACTCAATGTCTTGATCCTAATGAAACCCTTAGCACATACGAAACAATTCCCAGGTAGGTACTATATACATGTTTGGAATATCCTTGATCCTGCGTAAGATGATATCGAAACATGATGAGTCAAACAAACGACACAGGCAGGTAATAGCTCGACCGGAGCATGGGTGCAAGCAAATGCCGGCACCCATGCGGAGCTCAATTGTAACTTTGGTTTCACCCTCGTTTGGAAAATCTTTGTCCCAGGATTTTTGGGAGCGAATCACTTGCAATTAGTGTGAGATTTGTCTCGTAGTCGCAGAAGGGGGCGCCTACTGCGTAAACTGTAAACCGTCGCCGTTGCTGCCGCTCGCCGTTGGTGGTCCACCTAGAGGCCACCCCAACCCTTTACAACTTTCTACAACTATTCTTGCGCCAAAGTTTTTGTCATAGTTATTGTCAGTACAGCGGAAATAGTTCAACCATAAAATAAGAGCAAGTCTATTGGGCCGAAACGGCAACCAATCAACCGGTTATCAGATCGAAAAATCAAAATTAAATATACCGCTGCCCGCTGCTCCCTGTTCCAACTCGACCCGCAAAGCTCCCGTGCGTATATGTGACACCGTACGATAAGAAAGAAAGATATTGTAGAAAATCTCCGCTTGCTGTTCTTCTCACAAGTCATCGCGAGACATTCGTTTGCTTGTCTGTCGTCTTCTTTTTACATATGACCGCGCGGAGTTGATTATTTCGACGGTGAATCGATGCTCCGTTTCCCTCTACCGCTTCCCCTCCCACGCGCGATGCACCGTGTATAGATAGACCCATACGTCGGTGATGACTCACCCCCCGTAGATGCCATCAGGGTCGACGTTTTCGTTTAGAAGATAAGCAACTAATTTTTTCTGCCAAACAATTGGTCGGAGCAAGCACTCTGTTTGTGTGTTGCTGTTGTTCTCGCACTACTGACTGGCATAATCAGATCCGTGGTCACAGGACAGGCTCCAGTAACTCTTGAATGGAAGGATATCCCAGGGAATATAAAATATAACAAACCCAAAGTGATACACGTATATATCATAGCTGAAGAAAGTCATGCATGCGCCAAAAAATGTAAAAAATGAAGTCAGAAGTCAGCGTAAACGCATATGCCATGCTCATACTGGTGCATACATACGTTTCAAGCTTCGCAGCTAAACCCGGCTGCACCGGGTGCCACCCAGGAAACCAAACCAATGCACCAATCCGAGGAAAACGCAACAACAACACATTAACAACAAGGAAGAAAGAAAAGAAAACCGAGAGAAATGGAAAACGAAGCAAGGAAAATTATACGTACGTAATATGTGACGTAATCTCGCCAGCAGGGGGAGTGTAGCGAGAAAAGGCAAGCTCCCCAGCGCTACGAAGCAAAACACAATAATTTCGCCTCCGATGTGAGGAAAACGAAACGGTAAGAAGAACACCTATTGCGTACTGCTTGCATATCGTATCACAGCACATGATTTACACACGGAAACGATAACCGCGACCAAAACCGTTGCCCCCATATGCTGTTCGCTGTTATGGTCGTGTCCCTCTCACACCCTTTCTGCGCTACGGTATAATTTGACACGGGCTTCAACCGCACGCAGCCGCAGCCGCAGAAGAAACAGCACCAGGGCTCTTCCGACACCGACCACAGCAAGGTCATTTTCGACATCTCCAGAGACGCCGTGGAGAAGCTGATGCTTTATCATCAACACTCTTTCGCCAAGGCGATGGCAGGCCTTGATGAGGCCTTGAACATGCATGTGGAATTCTTTGCGAAGCACTTGGTATTCCCCATGCAATCGCCCATCCTGTTCAGAAAGCAGGACATGAGGAGGCAGATCAGGGCCGCCCTCGCCGATGCGGCCAAGGATGTTCCTCGGGAAATAGAGAGGTTCACCAAGGCGTGGTCCATCCGGGACAAGCCGGGGATGTCGGTCGACGACGCCTGGGAGCTGGCCAACACGCATTCCGTCGAGAGCAAACTGGGAGGAGTGGTCGTCCGCTACGTTGTGCATGACAACAAGGACAGTGTGGCTCAGCAGGTGCGCGTGCATGAATGTGCTGTGCTGTGTGTCGGTTGCGTTTTGATTTGGTTCCCATGGTTGCAGTCGATCATCGTCATGTCCTACTTGTACGCAAATGCCGGTATGTCTTGTGAGACAGTTGCAGTCCCATCCCACGGACACAGTATAGACCTATGGTACCATCCCGTCCTACCCAGCCAATTGTTTGTTTCCACACTCTCCCGGCCCGTTCCGTTTTCAAGTTTCCCCCTACAATATAAGCCAAACGTTTCTGATCTTCTGACCGACTGAGCTCGACAAGAGTAGAGCTACCGGTTGGGACGATAACTGCACCAGTACTTTGGTTTTTAAGACCAGCGCATACAAATGATGGTCTGGTTGCGCGAGCGAAATGTCTTTGAGGTCATGGTTCCGGTGGTGATGGATGATGGATGATGGATAATGTTGACGTTGAGTTCCCCATGTTAGGAGCTCAGACAAAATCTTAGAATCTGCTCCCCTCTTTTATGTGGGGTGACTCCCATGCACTATGTATGGCACTCCCCAAGCGCATGCAACAAGCCGCCGACCTCCACGGTCTGCCCGGAACCGGGTGCAACGATAACTCGAACAGGCACAAACGGTGAGTTAGTAAGGTAGCCAGTGAATGACTAATGAGTGGCTGAAAGATTGAGCTATGAGCAGTGAGTGAGAGGGTGGAGCGTATACATATGCTGTTGCACTACACCCTCTCACTCTCCAACTCGACCCTTTAGCCACTCATAACTCATCCACCGGCTAGCTCACCAATTCACCGTTTGGGCCTGTTCGAGTTATCTTTGCATCCGGTGCCAGGCTGACCGTGGAGGTCGGCCTATTGCACCGGTATGAGGAGTGGCACGGCGCGCGGTGGTGTTGCGACGGTGTAAAGAAGCGTAAGCAAGTGGTGCAGTGTAAAACTATCATTAGCCTTGTTTTGGAGATGAACTGCTGAACATCTCCCCATCGCGCAGGGCTGCATGTACCTGGTACATGCAGTTACACGGTGTTCGTGCCACAACACAACAACACCCACCTTTCCGGCTCTCCGTTTGAATCGCTCCCACCGCCCTCCCTCCCTCCCTCCCTCGTCTGCTCCGACTGTATTCCGACATCTCAGGCGGCAGGCAACACCACCGAGCTTCCGCTTCCGACCAGTACCATTCTCCGGCAAGACAAGTCCGATGACACCATCGTCGCCACGCCGCCGATACCCGGCAGCCAGACCGACACACCGGCGGCGAACCCAGCACCTCCGTCGTCTAGCGGCCTGGTCGAGAAGACCGGCATCGCTGAAGAGCTCGTCGCGGATGCTCTTCTTGGCAGAAACGACCCCAACTGTTCGAGTCCTTCTAAGCCCCCGCCTCTTTGCTTGTCGGACCAAGAGGGGTCCGAGCCACTGCCCACACCGCCGCTTTCACCGCCGCCGGCTTCTGCGTCCAAGGACCAACTTCCATCGCCCACTGAGCCGACCCCGCTAGTGCTGCTGCCGCCTTTAATTGTCGATGAGGTCGTGGTGAGTGGCTCCATGGGCAGTAAAAATGACGGCGATGACTCCTGCGGTGGCGACTCCTCCGCGTCCTACAAGCCTCTGCCCCTTTCCTCTTCAAGCGAAGAGGGGTCCCCGACACCGTCCACGCCGCCGTCCTCGTCGACATCGGCCTCTTCCATGGACGAGCCTCCGCAATCACCGGATATCGAACCGCCGTCGCTCGCACTGCCATCGTCTACACAGCCCACAGCGCAGCCGCTAGTACGACCGCCGCCGCCACCGCCAGCGAGCACCTTCTCGGCCAACCCGCTGGGAGGCATGTTCTCCCCCCCCTTGGACCAGCCCCGAGTCATTGCCGTCGCCACCGACATCCTCTGCTCGAAGAGGGTGATGAACGACCGCAAGAAGGCCGTGAGAGTGTTGGCGAAGCTGGAAAGTGGGTGCATTTGCGGCGAGGACATGGAGTGGATTGTAAGGGGGATGAAGACTCTCAAGGCAAAGAGAGAACTCAAGCAGCGGCACGGCGGGCTGGTCTTCGCGGGGCCTCAATATGGGGCTCCACTGTACAAGACGGGTAACGGGATTCGCCGCTTGCTGCGTGGGGTGAGTTTGAGTGCCGTACGGACATACGGTCGTTACGAATGCATTGTGTTCATAAAAAGCATGCCATACTCTATGGTCAGGACTCGGCATACTTCAGCAGTAGCTAGACCTGAGTATCTGTTTTTTGCCCTCTCCCATCGTTTGCGACATTTTTGGCGGTGGTCGTCTGTGGGCTACAGGGTTTACGACGAAGCTATGCATGGTGTAGTTTTAGCGCTTTTCATTATCGTGTTTTGATAGAACGTGGACATTGCTGTATGAGCTATTGGAGTAACAACCGTTTTCTCCATCCCCTTGGCACAACTAGACACAGCTAGTGTTGGCAATCAACAACAACAAGCAGCAGTTTATTTATTTTGATTATAACCAGGCAAAGCCGTGAAGGCCGTTGATTTGATTACGTTACGCTGTTGTTTCTAATCATGACCAATCAAAGTTCATGAAGGCCTCGATGAATTTCGTTTTTTTAGTTGCCTGGTTTTCGATATTCAGTATCCAGCGGACGGGCGAAGTTTAACTCGTTTGTTACTGCTGTTTACATATATGAACATATACATGTTTAACTCAAATACCATGTGATTTGGTATAGAAACGGGGGATGCGGTTCTAAACAGGTGCGGTCCTTCCCTACTGATTGGGGGGGAAACTACTTGGGAATAGTGTGGGTTCATTTGCCCAGTGGCGAAAAGGTTATGCTTACCGCACTATGATGAAGTTGTAGTCGGGCGTTCAGTTTTAACTCGTTTGGTCGAAGATTTAGTGCCCTCTCGAATGGTACACTTGCCGTTTATCCCACCACCCTACGATACGACTTCACCATGATCATAATCAGTCCTTACCGTTCTAAGCGCGCACCACAACAAATCGGCCCTTCGTTTGTTTCCCGTGTGATTCTTGTCGTATCCACCAAACTGAATATTCCAGGTGGCTAAAAAGCATGCAGGTGGGACAAAGTTCGTGGTTTGCGTCTCCTCCAGCTCGGGAAAAGCTTCCAACAACGCGAAGATGATCACCGGCATCATCTCGCCTTCATCATCGGACGAACCAGCACCCGCATCAGACACGGCCAGCGGCGAACCGGTGATGGACGGCGATGTTCCCGGACTCGAAGACTGGTCCAAAATCCGCGGCAACCTCGACGACGGGTGTCGGCTATGGGCGTGGGTCTACTAGGGATGATTTGTCCGCCCTACGGTCTGTTGGTCGGTCGGTCGGTCGGTCGGTCGGTCGGTCGGTCGGTCGGTCGGTCGGTCGGTCGGTCGGTCGGTCGTTCGGTCGGTCGGTCGATCGACGAGTAGAGTCGTACACTACACTGAACAGACGGACTGGTTCGCACTCGATCTTTGAGACTAGGCTCTGTGCAGTAGTAATTGTCACAGAAACAATGACCGCGATTAAGAGGAGGGAGGGAATTTCATCTGTTCTATCAGTAAGCGTTTCCGATGTGTATCATTTAGGGTGTCAGTTTGTATGGGGCCTGCCGTTTTCTGCGGCGAGGAAGTCGAACTGCAGTAATGCACCGGTACATTGTATGGTTGGGATGAGATGGTGTTGGTGGATTTGTTTGAAGGGACTAGTGTGATTGGTGGAAATACCCTGGTCGACTGGTGTTGTCATCCGTGGATACCACGAGTATTCTCTATGATGATATGCTGGTGTTAGGGGTGGACTGTCGAGCTCCAGAACTACCAGGTACATTGGGTCGGGTTGGGTTGGATTAGGTTGGGATGGTGTTGGGGTGGGTTGGTGTGCGGCAGCATGTGGGTGGATATATTGGGAGGTGGCGGGTAGGCCGACAAGGTAGTGACACGACGAGCAGAGCTTTGCCGGGGTTTGGTTGGTTTGCGCCGGACGAGCGTTTTGATAAAGTACGAGGTAGTACCTGGTAAAACGTAGTACCGGTAAATAGGCTAACATAACGTTCATAGCTTCCAGATGCGACTTCGTCTTGGGTTTTGCTCTTCATACCGGCTATGAAGATTGGGATTCTGAGCCTGACGTTGTCGGAGGCTAAACATGAGATAACATGGCGACATCTGATATAATGATAAGCGATGATGCCTCCTGGTTTACAGTATTATGACAAAGCCTTTTGCGTCGTTGTATTTTTTTTGAATTTTTCATCCTCCAGCGGATGGGGCAAAACAAAAATGCTTAAGTTCACCACACTTCCGACATATGTTCGTACATGTCGCGTGTCGATGTACCTCAATTGCATATTCTCAATCCAGCTGGTTAGCTGGCGTGTCCTTCGTTTCCCGTTATGGCGATAGCGCGAACTGTCCCTACCGGCTGTCCCCGTTACTACTCCAACAGCGCAGGGCTGGCTGCCGTTATGTACGGATGCAGGAGTATGCCCATCCGACCTGACCCCTGGGGTTCAGGTGCGGTGGAGATTGCAACCCGGGACGGCATCATTCTGGGTAGCGTGGGACTTGCGCAAGCTCACCCACTAACGAAACCCCAGGCTATTAGAAACGGTCTTCTCTACCCATTTGGGCGTTGTTTCGTCGTTGTCATTGTCGGCTTTTTCCGCAACCCAATCCGTCCAATATGAGGATATACCCTATGAAGATATACACTATGCTGATGATGATGACGATGACAATGCTGACGACAGTGGTGATGACAGTCAGGTATCAGATGGAGAAGGCGACGACAACGACGATCTGATGACCAACGATGATGGTCATGCAAATGCAGCGCGTGTACATCTTCTCGTAGACTGCACATCATATGGAATGCAACGTTCATACTCCGACACTCGTAACAGCTTTAGTTACTCACAAAAAATTACGCTATTAACATGATACGATTTTACCTCTTGAGTGACCGCTCCGTCAAATTAAACCAGTAGTCTACATAAAGGCTAAAATATATCCTTCGACGCGACCAAAATGACCAGTCTCATAAAATTTATAGTTACAGATGCTGCAAGTGTGCTTGAGATCCCCTGGGCCTAATACTCCCTGGTCGTACATCTGGCGGTCTTCTGGATCTGTGACCGCTTGTTTGCCAGCTTGCTAAAGCCATCATTTTTGCTCATGCCCTCGCTCCTTTGACTCTCGAGGATCTTTGTCCACCAGCCTTTGCTCCGGATTTCCGTCTCTCAAACCATGCTTTCCATCGTGGATATCATTTCCTGCGCTGTCAGCTCCGGCGAGGTGTCCAGACCGTCTACAGCCTGCGCTTTGAACGCCATCGTGAGCTCACGACACCTCTTCACGATAAACCTGCCAGTCGGTCAGGCTGCACCATCGCGTGTGGCTTGCCTCGGTGGGAGATTCGAAGTTGAATTTTCTCCACACGCAACCAGACAGTCCCGTTTCAGAGTGTTTCGACAATAACTGGGTTGGGTTGCGGTCACGTTGGGAGGCCGTCCGCTTTTACGACTTGGCGCAGTATCGCTGCCCTCTGAGTCCAGCTGCTATTGCCGGAGGAGCTCTGTATCTGCTGATCTGTCGCGAGGTGCGGATTGCCTCTGGGCGACTTGATGTACCCATTCCGCCATCGAAGTACTTTGCCAGCTATCCTGGCTGCTTGTTTCACACGATACGTTTTGCCGGATTCCAAGCGATACACGGCCACACACGCTTGCGTCCACTTGTAGTCAAGGTTTCCCTGATACGTCCTGGCTCGTCATCGCCGAGCATTGGAGGTGGCGTGGTCTCGAAGCGGAGCTGTTCGTGTCGGAGTTAGGTGGAGTTGAGTTGATGATGCGGATTCAAAATTGAATATTGTTCATGGGGATTTGTTGGCGTGTGCTCTAATGGGTTCGAGGTTGATTCTCAGCCAAATAAAAATAGCCTGACAAGTAGCTTTTCGATACCTGTGTCTATCTTCACCTTTTCGTGCATTGCTCTATCAGTAGCTATCGAGATAGTGCTATTTTAGTTCCATGAAGCGCCCTCTGGAGGCACGTGCAATCCGCCATTACTCGTGCTGTATTTGTTGGCACGACGTGAAAGTAGGCGCTTCTAATGAAAGCTCTCGACAATACCTCTTCGAGGTATACTCAATCAGATCATTCACTTAATGCTATAGGGCAGGAGAGCGATTAACCTGGGAGTTCAAAAAGCGCCTTACGGGTGGATTCACCATAATATCGTAGACAAACGACTGATCATCCACCAACGACCATCTCTTCGTCGCACCAACGCGCGAGAACGATAGCCCAAAAATCGACAGCAGGGCTGTCAAGCACTGTAATATCCATAGCGCGGTAGAATACTACGGTGGCGTGGGCGGCATTGCTATTGGCTCAAACGATCTATCCCTGCCAGCACCAGGGGTGCTATCACGACCATTGAACCTCAACGTGCTGATTGACTGACAGCAGAGCTTCAGGACATTGCTGTCAACACGAAGCTCCAACCCTACCCGTCTTTGGAAATATTTTTGTGGGAGTGTTATCCTCATACAAACCGTTCTGTCCACGATCGTCTGGCCCACCAAGTGTCTGTGCTTGTTCGTCATCCTAGAGGGTACGAAACGACGCCCATGTTACCACCAGACACATTGCAGAGAACCACCTACTCCGGACTGCAGTCAAACACCTCAAAGGTGATGAAAATCAGGACATACAACCGGACATGCTGTAGGTCCACGTCGTGCCGGGCGAGCCCTTTGAACAACTCGACCTCTTTGATCTGGGCTGGGACGTTCAGCGGCGACAGTGTGTTGCCTTGGGCGCAGAGGGTGGCGTCCCCGCCGGCCGTTACCAATGCAGGAGTCGCGGCAAAACTTGCTGTACCGAGCCGCTAAGTGAATGGGCGATCAGCCATTGGCGTTAATGGTAACCTTGGCCACCCTGTGATGCGCAGCAGGGCGACTGGGATGCCGCTGTACACCGTGTCCAACACCTGTACCGCCAAATGGAGGGACGTCGATTGTTGATAACCTCGGACGTCGATGTTCGCCTCTGTAGGCAGGAGGAAGTCGACGATGCCTACGTGCGCCCGGTTGTGTTGTAGAACACGGCATATTGTACAATGCCGTCTCGTGGAGGAAGTTGACGACATTCACCTTCACTCCTTGCTCCAGGACGGAGTTCGGTACTTCCAGGTGCGGCAACGTCCATCGAGGATACGTCATCGATGCTGTCGCGAGTGCTGATGGTGTGGAAAGAAGTGAGCCTCCTCAAGGGCCGGGCAGAGCGGCCCATATGAAAACTACATCCTATGGGTCGCGACCTGGGCCGGCCCACACTATTTTCAACATTCTTGGCCCGGTCCGGCCCATCCCACTTTCAAAATTCTTGACCCGGCGTGGCCCGGCCCATGACAAGTTTCAGATCGGCCCGGCCTGGCCCGGTCCGGCTCGCAGCGTCATTTCTCGCGACATCCCATGCAAGCTCTAATGGTATACCTTAGAGCTCCACGGACACCCGCAAATCTCAAAAACAGAGTTTTCTGAAAAATGGGAACGGAGCCTAAAATGAGAACGAACGTTTTTTTTAGAAAGCAAACTAATTATGTACAACTCAAAAAAAAAAAAAATGACAGTCCTGTGGGGCTGTACAGCAGCCTTCGAATGAGCTGTCGCTGAGGCTGGAAGTCCTCGGCATCGCCTCGGTAGCCAGCATCTAGAGAAATCACCATAGAGCCAGCGTATATCGCTTTTTGCGCCCACCCGAAGGCATGAGATGGAGCATGACCGTTTTGACGAGCTCCTCTCACAGGGCTGGCCAAGGGGTTTCGCAGGATCATTTCGGTTCTCTGGTACACCACATGGTTCTGGAGATAACGCTTGGTTCTCATTTTAGGCTCCGTTCCCATTTTTCTGAAAACTCTGTAAAAATTGGATGTGGCGTGAACCGGCGATATATCACGGTATCTTTGGCTCACGTTCATGTATGAGCGGGCTTGGCTTTAGCCTGAAAACCTTCAACAAAAAATACCATTGTTCGAGTTTCTTATAGATCACTGTAAGATTGTGTTGACTACTGAGAATGCGCCAACCTGCTATCGATGTAGTATGCACCCCTACGAAGTCACCGCGGGCAACCCCGCGAGATGCTGCGAGTACCGGTACGAGTGTCCGCCAGTGTTTCAGCGATTGTTTGAGCTATCGTCTGTGAGCGCTCGCGCTGTATCCAGCGAGCATCTCCGAGAGAACACAGGCGAGGCGCACGCGATCACCCGCGAGCTCCTTCGAAAACACTCGCGAGCGTCGCCAAGTGGTTTTACGTGCTCTTTGGAGTGGTTTTCCGAGTACTTGCGGGGTTCCGCGCGCAAGCGTGTTCTTGAGTGCCCGTGATCTAACGACAACAGGAACTCCCGCGGGCACCCGTGTGGAGTCGCATGGGAGATGGCGTGGGAATTCTCACAGTACTTTATACGGGAAGGCCCCCTACTAGGAACATCCACGATGTACCGCGAGAACAATATTTGGAACCCACGGGTTCCCATGGGCACCCATGGCGAACTGCGGTTCTGCCATTTAATACTCGTTGTTGTGGGTATCTTTCCTTTTTCTGATAGCTCCATTTCTTGCAGCAGCAGTATACAGCTACCAGGCCAACGGAGACGATGCCGATGACGTAAGGCATGACTGAAGACAGGCAAACGAATCCGCCTACCACATACGCTACCAGCTCAGCAGTGGCCTTGTTGGTCGTACGAGCGAATAGCAGTATGGTAATTCATATATATATATATGAATGGCGTTTGATGGCGCCCGCCCAATGAAGCACGCCCAAGACCTTGACTTCAGCCGCCAGTGGCATTTATACACGCGGTGGTATGCATGCCCAAAGTTAAACGGCTCCTGAGATTGAAAATATTTGCGTTATGCGGAGAGCTGTCCCATATTCAGCTAGGAGCTCGGGTAGAGGGATCTGGGAACTAAACGAGGGATCTGGGAATGGCGGCTGGGATTGAAACTGTTCGCGGAGAGCCAGCCCACGTTCAGCTAGGAGCTCGGATAGAGGGGTGTGGGACCAGAGCTCACCCCGAGGCTCTAGTCCCGCATGTCGACGTCAGACGAAAATACATTGCAGCTGAACGAGGGATCTGGTAATTGCGGAATTGAAAGAACGCCCAAACACCTCCTGGGCATCAAAATGGCGTGTATACGGAGCTAATTTGCAGTACTGCGTAAGGAGCTCGACAATTTTTTCAAAACATGAAATGGGCAGGGGCATGTGTGTGGGAAGGGTGGTCAATGCATACCAGGAGTAGTATAGCGGTAGTGGTAGCAGCAGTACCGTAATACATGTATCAAGAGCGCGACGCCAAACTAAGCACTATGATCCCGCTCGCTCAATGAAGCGAGTCGAAAACATTCTGGGTGGTCGACGGTGGGCATTGTAAGGAGGTGAAATATGATGAGTGGCCGACGGTGGGCATTGTAAGGAGGTGAAATACGTAAGTGGACGTCAGACGAAAAAATGTGATGTCGCTCGCTCAACGAAGCTGGCCGATGACATTGTAAATGGCCGACGATGGGCATTCATTGTCAAGAGGTGGAAAACGGTAAGTGGCCGACGGTGGGCGTTGTATGGAGATGCCGCGTATGGCAACAAATGTTCATATATGAAACACAAAACACTACCCGGAACTCGCGCAAATAATAGTTGAGCAAACCGAAGATCTTAGTAGTGGCCGTCGGTGGTGCATCCACGTCCTCCTCCTCCCGCCTACTGGTATACCAGGTATGTCTTTCTTCTTTCGGGTAGATCCAGACCTAGGTCCCCTGCACGAAATGACCGTTTTCAGTGTTTTTGCGTAGTTCTCGAGTGATTGGGTGGGGACACAGAGTGTCCCATGTAGGCCGGCCTATTGAGCAGGTCCTCGGCGAGTATTCACTTTGTTAGCCGTCTCGTAGTTAGTAGAGAAACAGCTTTAATATTTCCACAGAGCCCCGGATAGCAATTGAGAACAGCGGTGCATGGCTCGTTACATTTCCTGACTACGCCGAGTAGATGACGCCAATTTTTTATCATACGAAAACGGCCAGTCATCTATCAAATCAGACAAATCCAGGCCTTTCAAGGCCATAGTCCATTGAGGCCGTGTAAATACGTTTTCATTACCATATATTCCGTCAACCCCCCCGTATATCTCTAAGTTTTCCTCCCCATTCACCTTTTTCGTAACGCTAACCTCTCCTTTTCTTAAATTATTCGTTTCACTTCTGTCTTGTACCCGCCAACTTCTCAGAAGACAGTACCTTTACTTGGTCTCCTTCTAACTCCTTCCATATTGTTGTCTTCGACTACGTTACCCCATCTTGTTGCAGCTCGCCCTTTGGACATTTTCTCCCATACAGCCCTACTATCAGCTATGGTTGGCAACCTCGTTTCTGGCACATTCCTTACCCTACACCTGGCATTGCCAGTTCAACTTTATCACGTCTTTATTTTGTTGTAAGTGGGTAGAATCCTAGTCCTGCTCATAATACTGCGTTACTAGCATCCTAGTACCATGGTATATTTTTAGCTGCTGGTATGTGCACTGATTCCAGTAATTTTACGGACATCGCGTTTCCTTTCCATACTTCTCCTGCATGCTCTAGGTTTGGTACAATCACATTCATCATAACACATATTTTAGTCATAGGGTCAAGGTGCGATTCTGTTAGGATCGTATCCATCTTCCCTTCTTGTGATTTACCATTTCCTATTACTTGCGCCATGTGTGCATCCCAAAAGCAGTCCTTTGAGATCTCGACGCCAAGGTGCATATATATTCTGGTCTACGATCGGAATTTCACCTTCTCCCCTCTTCCATTTGATTGGAGTGTCGGATTCATCTTATCTTCGTTACATACAACTACTGCGCACTAATTTACGTTCGCGATGGCACTCTCCATTTCCTACTATGCTCTAGTGCCTTCTCTGTATGTTCCTGCAATCCTTGAAGTGTTTCTGAGATACCCGCGAAATCATCCGCATATATCAACCCCGACACCGTATCTTCCGCCATTGTGACTCCTTGAGTCGAAGCCGCAAATTACTTTGCGGCTTCGACTGCTACTATCATGTCATGAATAGATACCTTGGATAGATTGGGTGATAGTGTACAATCCCGGTCCAACTCCGTGTAAAACATAAACACATTTATTTGGACGTTTCCCCGTCCAGCATAACGACACTTCTCGCACATTCCGTTGTATTTTTGATAAGTCTCCACATCTCTCCTCCCAATTTCCCAGATTCATGTGAAGGGCGCAGGAATATGAGGCCGTCGATTTGGTACAACTAGCGATTTGTTAATGCCAACAGTTACTTGTTGTGCAGAAACGATTAGCCTGTGCTGCGCTGTGTGCTTGTTGGCGATGCCACGTTCTCATCGGCAGTACCGGGTGTAATCTGCGAAAAAAAGAAACACGGCCGAGAATCGACAATCAGATGAAGAAAGCAAAAATAATCATAGACTAGACTATACACATACAACCCGGCATCTTGTACCTGATACTTTCCGCATGGTACCTAGTACTGAATGCTCGAAAGAAAGCACAGCCCAGCAGGTCACAGCACCGCACCCCAGGACAAAGGCGAGGCACCGCACGGCACCGCCCGGCGCTGCGATTCGCTGCTGAGCTTTGTCTGGGCAAATGCGTGCGGGGAGTTTATTTTTTGAGTCGCAGCGCAAAATGTCCTGTAGGAAGTACCAACAAACCTGGTGGCGTGTAAATATCAGTACCGGCACCTGGTATATGATAATACCTCGAGTGGTGCCTGGCATGTGTATGAAACGAGTATCTAGCGAAAATCACACAGCGCGGCACAGCACGTCAGAGCACCGCACAGTACCGGACCGCAGCACGTCCAACTTACACAAAAAAGGACGGGGCAAAATATCTCTAAAATCATCTAAATCGTATTGGCAGAAACTACATATATTTTGAAGGAAGCAGCCGAAAAATGTCAAGAAGCAACTAACTGGAAAAATCAGCAACACAGACATGTAGGATTATCCACTATGATATACAGACTACAGAGCCACTGTGACTTTGTGATCCAGTGAATAGACTGTCCGATTCTTAGCCTGGTGTGCGTGCGTTCGAATCCCGGTATCATCGGCGGGAAAAAATGCTATACAGTAGTTTGACTACGATATAAGAGACGGTTCGGCGAGCCGAAATATATATCTTATATCCGGTTTTCTCTTAGTTCGGTTTAAGAGATTGCAATGTTCCCCTACATCGAACGCACGATATAAGATAATTTTATCTTATACCGTAGCCAAATTCATACCCACCGAAAACGAAAATAATATCTGCGTGCTCACGCTTGCTACGCTCTATGTATACCTATGCCCCTTCCCCCCCCCGCGAAGAGCAGTCTTCCAAACGTGTTTGACATGAATGGACACGAGTGCCTGATGCGTATATGTACCCGTCCTCGAAAAAACAAAAAAGTGGAAGGCTGCCCGCTGCACAGTGCACGGCGTTTGGAGGCGTGTGCATGTGTTGTGTGCGCGGCACTACTTTCCCGAAAGCTTGATGCAACAAGAGAAACTGTCGGAGAATGAGACGAAAATTCTCCCATATCGGATTTTTCGTGACAATCCGATAGAGTTGTCTTGTATCCGAAATTTCTCTAATATCGACTATCTTATATCGTAGCCACTACTGTATAGGATTATCCACTAGACCACAGAGTTACTGCGACTTTGTGGTCTAGTCGATAGATTCTCGGCTTCTGAGCCTGATGTGCCGGGGTTCGAATCCCGGTATCATCGGAGGGGGGGGGCGGGGGCGGGTGACACTCATAACAAAAGGAAACGGTGGGAATTCGAAGCAGCTGAACAATCGACTATGTGGTCTAGTGGATAGACTGTCCGCCTCTCTCTGAGGGTGTGTCTCAACTTGTTCGTCGAAGGCCTTGTTGGAACGGTTGGAATGCAACGAGGCTGTTCGCGTTCGTTCATTTCAGCCCGTGTGTGCCCAATCGATGTGAAACTAGTGAATTCTGGGCAAGCGACCCGAACAAATAATAGTGCAACGGACTTTTGCGGCGGGGCCGCGTGCAGCTCGACTCTACGCCAGAGGTACCGTCAGGTGGGCAGCGATTGCTCCTGGCACAGAGAACAGCCTCACACCCATATAGATCTGAAGGCAAGCATCACAGACGACGGTGCTAACCATCCAAGTGGCACGATCGGGACCCATCTAGAAGTTGTGATATTGCCCTCGTGTCTCGAACGAACATCGGTGCCACACTTTTCCCAGAATATATATATCGCCAGAGCCTCGTTCGCAGCCCTGTGTTTTGCTCGTCTTCGTGAGCCTCCTGGTCAGGCGATTGCGGTATCGCTTGGCTCCTGCCGCGGGCGAGCCCTACGGCGTCGACATACGCCCCACCCCGTGAGTCCTAAACCATCTAAAATGTGCACCCATACCCGCGTGGGCCTCAATCCTATGAAGAACCGATTCCAGCACTAATCAGTAATTAGACTAGACTAGTTAGCTGCTGTAAATCTCGTTCCAAGTCGTAGGCCGTTCTGTTTTGCTGAACAACATTAACTCTACTTTGTTACCTGGTACATATTACTTCTTCTTCCACACTATGACGGTCAAAGGGGTGGGAAAGCTAGGAATCTGTTCGAATTGATAACCAATCAACAGCAAGCAAAAATACCTGTCGTTCCAGGTTCCAAGCGTTCCAATGCCTTTTGCGGGGAGCTAAGACACCCCCTGAGCCTGATATGCGCGGGTTCGAATCCCGATATCATCGGGGGGCGGGGGGCGGGTGGGGGGAGAGAAAGGATACACTCATAAAAGAAGGAGACGGTGGGAATATGAACGAAGCAGATAGATGAAAAATCAAGAAACAACTGGAAAAACCAGCAAAAAAAGAAAGTAAAAAGGGGGGAGCAAGAAACTGTCCCGCACAGGCAGCAAAAAGCGGCTAGTTTGTGGGAAGTTCAACTTACTACACAAGAAGGAAAGAAAATCGCGAAAATCTTCCAAAATCGTGTTGAGGCAGAAAACAAACTCGAAGGAAACAGCTGAACAGCCAAGCGAAACAATTGGGGTAACTATGGAACCTGGTCTCTCACGGGGTCCCGGTGTCGAAGAGGAGAGAGAGGGCGGTCCCGGAGTCTGGTACTCGTCGCAGAGCGGGAGTCGAAGCGGAGAGGGCGTCGCAGAGCTGGAGTCGAAGCGGAGAGGGCGTCGCGGTGCTGAGGTCCCTTGACGATCGTCCCCATAGCGGACCCACGCTGAAAACCTTTCTTTCTTGTATGTAGCAAGGAGATGCTAAAGCTATTAATAAAGTGACGGTGGGCTTATTCCCTTCGTCATGCGGCGGGATCATCTTTCGGTGGCTGACCTTCCGGGGACGGGTCAACGCCGTCTATGACGGGTGACGCCGTTCGCGACCCGGGATCGACCCGGGATCGTGTATTGCCTGACCGGTGACGTGTCCTCTCGCGCATGTGTGTACGCGATCTACGATAGGTATCTACGACCCTGTCTTCCACGTAAACGAGCAGAAACAAAAGCAATAGGTGGATCGATAAATCAAAGAATAGCCCGACCGAATTCCGCAAGTAATCGACGGAGGCGGTGTCCAAGTGGGACCTCCGGAGATGCCAGGGATGCACCAACCGAGCACTTTCAGCAGAAAGATGAAAATAACTAGCTCCATGCAAAATGCGTAAGTGGCCGAGTGTATACAGGAGCAGTGCCACGGTAGTACAAATAGTGGTCTAGGAGCGCGAATAGAGGGATCTATCTGGGAACTGAACGAGGGACTACTACTACTACTACTACTACTACTACTACTGCTGTGGGAAGTTGAAATGAAGCAGAGAAGAACGTTTTTCTGCAAAATTATACTTGACCAAAGTTACTGGCGGTTTTCTGTTTTTTTGTATCCCCGTTACTTGCAGCGGTTCACCGCTACATGCCTAACGGAGACGACGGCGACGGGGTAAGGAATGGCTGAAGACGCACTCCTCTAACCCTAATCACACGGACAGCGCCGATAAGGGCATTGCACGCTGTCACAGAGCACATGCCCCCAGAGACTATCGGAAAGTCGGAAAGTCTGCAACAAGAATGGTTTTCAAACTAATGATCAGGCGGTGTCGAAACGGGGTGTCGACAGAAGTATCCCCCCGCATTTTTCGGTGCACTTTCTCGTAACCATGTTGCGACGCTGCGCATGACTACTGCTGTGTGCTGCTGCTGTTCACTGTAGCTTCGGCACATACATACATGAAGTACTCTTGTGATCTCAGTGCTCCTACGTCAAGATACACGGCCAACAAAACAGCTTCCGTAGCGCGGTGGAAGCGGGAATCTCATCAGCATCGCACCATCCCGTCCTCCGATGCTGCGCGAATATAACCTCCTGGTGGTCCTGGTATCATGGTATTTAAAGCTGATATCGTACGGGCCGTCTACGACAACGGGCGGTCCGTCTACGATGGAAAGGCCCCTGGCTCAATTAGCTAGGCTCAATAGGATGGCTAAAGAATCACGGAAGAATTCCACGAGACTGGCAGAAATACAAATCGAAATGCTGATACGCCGTGTACCATGCAGAGCTGCCCGCCTACGCGCACTCTGGCTTTCGCTCGTCCCCGTAGACCTCTCTTTCATCGAAGCGCACAACAAGAAGCAATAATATTTAATAAGATGTCGAAAGTAGGAAGCAACGACAACAACGACGGCGTCGGCGGCGGTGGCGGCCGCGGCAGCGGGCAAGAAATGGCATTGACGGTGAGCGAAAGGGGTGTTTTGTCTCTGGCTGTACGAGTATAAATTGTTGTATTAGGTACCAGTACGTACTGCTGTAGACTAGACTAGTGCGGTTTGTTTTATCGTCAACAGGTCACACTCGGCGTGTCCGAGTATTGGCTGTATAATTCATACCAAGTAGGTACGAATGCTGTCATGAGAAGAGCCGTCGATGAGAGGTGCCCGCTGCTGGATATTTCGTCACCTCCTCCTCATAGTAGCAACCTCTGTGATAGCACTACTGTTCACCTTGCTTGAGATGGCTGGACCAGATTTAGACGGTATCATGGATGTCAGAGCTGCAGTAGTACTCGAAGGCCGGGGAGATAACGCAAACCAGGTAACACGCAACAACGACACACACACCCCGCTTAAATCTTTCAAGGGCCGATCTTCTCGAAACTAGCGTGGGCATACACCACGGAAATGGTGGCTTTCGAAATTCCTCGTCAAGCTCGTTCCATGCGCGCGTTTCTCTGAGTTGGTGCTGTCCATGTTATCGGGAAAGTCAGCTTTGGAAATCGTCCGAAGCGGTCGGTGTGCTTCGTTGCGTGTCATATCTGTGTGATACTCATCTCACTCGCACCGTTCTCGCGATGTTTGCTTGGCGTGGCAACGTATTAATACTCGTATAGTATACCGGCGCGAAGTTGTCTATGCTCCTCACCCGCCGTGTTGGTTTGATGCTGGGACGAGATTGCACGGCTGGCATCACAGAGCTACCAGCAAACAAACAAAGCATACGAGACCGGCGAGCTACATACCCGTCTCACGCACTGCTCGCGAAGTTATTAGTTATTAATAATGGTGTCGTGATACTGCGGTAATCATAGATAATCCGAATTGCTACCGTCCTACAGTATCGCCGCCCGCTGTGTTCTCCTGAATTTATCGCGCAAGTCGTGTTGGTTTGTTGACCATGCGCAGCTGATGATGCGAGTAATAATGATGTAATCGTCCTCCTTGCCTTATCCCAGAGTTAGTTCCCGCGCGCGGACAGAGGACTTCCGAACCCCGTCTGTCACGTATGACAGCACGATAACCTGCCTCTCCGCCCACTCGGTTCACCCGATGTGTTTTCCATTGAGAAACGACCGGTAGGTACGTAGTCAGCCGTAGATTCAGAATTAATTCTAGCTGCCAATGGTTCGACCATGATTCGCAAGGATTATGTAGTCTATTCATTCGTACACGACGAGTCGGGTGACCGACAGAACACACACAACAAGCACATATGCTACGACGTGCATACCGGGTCAATACGGCTGTTTCGCAATCCATCCGGAAAATATCTGATCTAGATCGAAAAGCGGTAGGTGTCCGTTTATGAAACACCAAACAAATAATCAGTTTTGATCTCTTCCGCTAGATATTTTCATATCATAGGTCGATGCTCATGTTGGTAAGCCGCGTGATTCGTCGATCGTGGGTTTCCTACATTCCGCGTTGTGAGGATATACCGGACGCAGATAGTGTAGGTCGGTGATGACGTGATACCTCCTCACTGTTCCAACCTCTGGATGCTATATATTTGCCAAAGGTTCACCACTGTTTTCTCCCCGATTCTGTCTATATCTTTGCACGTTTTGTCCAGCTCCATATCTTCCCAATGTTTGTATCAGAGAGGTTCAACCCTTTACTTACCATTCCATCTTTACATTCGGAATTATTCTCCTGCTCGATCCTTCGTCATAGCTCAGATCCACCGGATCAGATTTCAATAGCAAGCACCACCCCCACTGGGGTGCTTGCCCTCATTTTTATCGCGAGATGGGTTCAACAGTTTCATCCCTCTTCGACCCGCATCGAATTGTGCATAACACACGCTTGGCACTTTGTATCTGCCGCCAATTATCGGAAAAAAAAATCTTTTGGGGGACAAGCACTCGCGAAATAGAGAGCACCGGGGATGCTGACCTGAAGATATAAATATATATATATGGTGACCTGATGCCCTCTAACATCTTAACAGCGCGTAGTCTAATTGTATACCGATTACAAAGTCGTTTCAGTGAGGGGACCGTCGACGGTTTGTTTGCTCGATTTCAAGACAAGCCCTACTCCCCTAAAATCGGCCGAGCCCCATCCCCCCCGCCCCCAATCCCCTCCCCTCCACTCACCCCGCCCCGCGTCCCACCCCCACCTCCTTTCCAATGGATTATTAACGTGCAATCCGTTGAGTCCGGGAAGCTTGAACACGTTCTGCACACAAGTGACACAGATCTAGAAATCTCAGAAGTGAGTGTGAGAACTCGTACCGATCAAGAAACTTCCGAAACGAGGCTAACAAAGCGCCAGAAGAATGACACTGAATGGATTACCAAATAGTTGAGACTGGCAATTGAACAAATGAAAACACTACCTGGGATTCATAGTAAGCAGGAGTGAGAAAGTGTACTACTTAACGGTTAATGACACTGACAAACGTAACGAGTCTTAGAGTTGGGATTGATGAAGAAAACAAACCTCAGCAACGACGTTGAGAACTGATACGTGAGACCAATTCTGCCATCCCAATCACTTGCTATTGGGTCGTATACGCACACCGTACAATGTTGTTAAATTCCGTTAGACTAATGTTTTCTGTTCGTCATTTAGACTATACTTGTAACAGCTGCTTTGTAACACCTGGCGCTGTCCTGTATTATGTCAGTGGCAACTCAATGTCTTGATCCTAATGAAACCCTTGGCACATACGAAACAATTCCCAGGTGGGTACTATATACATGTTTGGTATATCCTTGATCCTGCGTAAGATGATATCGAAACGTGATAAGTCAAACAAACGACACAGGCAGGTAATAGCTCAACCGGAGCATGGGTGCAAGCGAATGCCGGCACCCATGCGGAGCTCAATTGTAACTTTGGTTTCACCCTCGTTTGGAAAATCTTTGTCCCAGGATTTTTGGGAGCGAATCACTTGCAATTAGTGTGAGATTTGTCTCGTAGTCGCAGAAGGGGGCGCCTACTGCGTAAACTGTAAACCGTCGCCGTTGCCGCCGCTCGCCGTTGGTGGTCCACCTAGAGGCCACCCCAACCGTTTTCAGCTTTCTACAACTATTCTTGCGATAAAGTTTTTGTCGTAATTATTGTCAGTATAGGGAAAATAGTTCAACCATAAAATAAGAGCACGTCTATTGGGCCGAAACGGCAACCAATCAACCGGTTATCAGATCGGAAAACCAAAATTAAATATACCGCTGCCCGCTGCTCCCTGTTCCAACTCAACCCGCAAAGCTCCCGTGCGTATATGTGACACCGTACGATAAGAAAGGAAGATATTGTAGAAAAATCTCCGCTTGCTGTTCTTCTCACAAGTCATCGCGAGACATTCGTTTGCTTGTCTGTCGTCTTTGTTTTACATATGACCGCGCGGAGTTGATTATTTCGACGGTGATTCGATGCTCCGTTTCCCTCTATCTTTTCCCCTCCCACGCGCGATGCACCGTGTCTAGATAGACCCATACGTCGGTGATGACTCACCCCCCGTAGATGCCATCAGGGTCGACGTTTTCGTTTAGAAGATAAGCAACTAAATTTTTCTGCCAAACAATTGGTCGGAGCAAGCACTCTGTTTGTGTGTTGCTGTTGTTCTCGCACTACTGACTGGCATAAACAGATCCGTGGTCACAGGACAGGCTCCAGTAACTCTTGAGTGGAAGGATATCCCAGGGACTATAATATAAACCAAACCCAAAGTGATACACGTATATCTCATGGAAGAAGAAAGTCTTACATGCGCCAAAAAATGTAAAAAATGAAGTCAAAAGTCAGCGAAAACACATATGCCATGCCCATACTGGTACATACATAGGTTTCAAGCTTCGCAGCTAAACCCGGCTGCACCGGGTGCCACCCAGAAAACCAAACCGATGCACCAATCCGAGGAAAACGCAACAACAACACATTAACAACAAGGAAGAAAGAAACGAAAACGAAATAAATGGAAAACGAAGCTAGGACAATTATTCGTACGTAATAAGTGACGTAACCTCGCCAGCAGGGGGAGTGTAGCAAGGAGAGGCAAGCTACCCAGCGCTACGAAAAAAACACAATAATTTCGCCTCCGGTGTGAGGAAAACGAAATGGGAAGAAGAACACCTATTGCGTACTGCTTGCATATCGTATCACAGCACATGATTTACACACGGAAACGATAACCGCGACCAAAACCGTTGCCCCCATATGCTATTCGCTGTTATGGTTGTGTCCCTCCCGCCTGCTTTCTGCCCTACGGTATACTTTGACACGGGCTTCAACCGCACGCAGCCGCAGCCGCAGAAGAAACAGCTCCAGGCCTCCTCCGACACCGACCACAGCAAGGTCATTTTCGACATTTCCAGAGACGCCGTGGAGAAGCTGATGCTTTATCACCAACACTCTTTCGCCAAGGCGATGGCAGGCCTAGATGAGGCCTTGAACATGCATGTGGAATTCTTTGCGAAGCACTTGGTATTCCCCATGCAATCGCCCATCCTGTTCAGAAAGCAGGACATGAGGAGGCAGATCAGGGCCGCCCTCGCCGATGCGGACCAAGGATGTTCCTCGGGAAATAGAGAGGTTCACCAAGGCGTGGTCCATCCGGGACAAGCCGGGGATGTCGGTCGACGACGCCAGGGAGCTGGCCAACACGCATTCCGTCGAGAGCAAACTGGGAGGAGTGATCGTCCGCTATGTTGTGCATGACAACAAGGACAGTGTGGCTCAGCAGGTGCGCGTGCATGAATGTGCTGTGCTGTGTGTCGGTTGCGTTTTGATTTGGTTCCCATGGTTGCAGTCGATCATCGTCATGTCCTACTTGTACGCAAATGCCGGTATGTCTTGTGAGACAGTTGCAGTCGACACAGTATAGGCCTATGGTACCATCCCGTCCTACCCAGCCAACTGTTTGTTTCCACACTCTCCCGTCCCGTTCCGTTTTCAAGTTTCGGCTTACAATATAAGCCAAACGGTTCTGACCTTTTGACCGACTGAGCTCGACAAGAGTAGAGCTACCGGTTGGGATGATAACTGCACCAGTACTTTGGTTTTTAGGATTAGCGCATACAAATGATGGTCTGGTTGCGCGAGCGAAATGTCTTCGAGGTCATGGTTCCGGTGGTGATGGATGATGGATGATGGATGATGTTGACGTTGAGCTCCCCATGTTAGGAGCTCAGACAAAATCTTAGAATCTGCTCCCCTCTTTCATGTGGGGTGACTCCCATGCACTATGTATGGCACTCCCCAAGCGCATGCAACAAGCCGCCGACCTCCACGGTCTGCCCGGAGCCGGGTGCAACGATAACTCGAACAGGCCCAAACGGTGAGTTAGTAAGGTAGCCAGTGAATGACTAACGAGTGGCTGAAGGATTGAGCTATGAATAGTGAGTGAGAGGGTGGAGCGTATACATATGCTGTTGCACTACACCCTCTCACTCCCCAACTCGACCCTTTAGCCACTCATAACTCATCCACCGGCTAGCTCACCAATTCACCGTTTGGGCCTGTTCGAGTTATCTTTGCATCCGGTGCCAGGCTGACCGTGGAGGTCGGCCTATTGCACCGGTATGAGGAGTGGCACGGCGCGTGGTGGTGTTGCGACGGTGGAAAGAAGCGTGGGCAAGTGGTGCAGTGTAAAACTATCATTAGCCTTGTTTTGGAGATGAACTGCTGAACATCTCCCCATCGCGCAGGGCTGCATGTACCTGGTACATGCAGTTACACGGTGTTCGTGCCACAACACAACAACACCCACCTTTCCGGCTCTCCGTTTGAATCGCTCCCACCGCCCTCCCTCCCTCCCTCCCTCGTCTGCTCCGACTGTATTTCGACATCTCAGGCGGTAGGCAACACCACCGAGCTTCCGCTTCCGACCAGTATCATTCTCCAACAAGACAAGTCCGATGACACCATCGTCGCCAAGCCGCCCGTCTCCACGCCGCCGATACCCGGCAGCCAGACCGACACACCGGTAGCGAACCCAGCACCCCCGTCGTCTATCGGCCTGGTCGACAAGACCGGCATCGCTGAAGAGCTCGTCGCGGATGCTCTTGGCAGAAACGACCCCAACTGTTCGGGTCCTTCTAAGCCCCCGCCTCTTTGCTTGTCGGACCAAGAGGGGTCCGAGCCACCGCCCACACCGCCACTTTCACCGCCGCCGGCTTCTGCGTCCATGGACCAACTTCCATCGCCCGCTGAGCCGACCCCGCTAGTGCTGCTGCCGCCTTTAATCGTCGATCAGGTCGTGGTGGGTGGCTCCATGGGCAGCCAAAATGACGGCGACGACTCCTGCGGTGGCGACTCCTGCGCGTCCTACAAGCCTCTGCCCCTTTCCTCTTCAAGCGAAGAGGGGTCCCCGTCACCGTCCACGCCGCTGCCCTCGTCGACATCGGCCTCTTCCATGGACGAGCCTCCGCAATCACCGGATATCGAACCGCCGTTGCTCGCACGACCATCGTCTACGCAGCCCACAGCGCAGCCGCTAGTACGACCGCCGCCGCCACCGCCAGCGAGCACCTTCTCGGCCAACCCGCTGGGAGGCATGTTCTCCCCCCCCTTGGACCAGCCCCGAGTCATTGCCGTCATCACCGACATCCTCTGCTCGAAGAGGGTGATGAACGACCGCAAGAAGGCCGTGAGAGTGTTGGCGAAGCTGGAAAGTGGGTGCATTTGCGGCGAGGACATGGAGTGGATTGTAAGGGGGATGAAGACTCTCAAGGCAAAGAGAGAACTCAAGCAGCGGCACGGCGGGCTGGTATTCGCGGGGCCTCAATATGGGACTCCACTGTACAAGACGGGTAACGGGATTCGCCGCCTGCTGCGTGGGGTGAGTTTGAGTGGCGTACGGACATACGGTCGTTACGAATGCATTGTATTCATAAAAAGCATGTTATACTCTATGGTCAGGACTCGGCATACTTCAACAGTAGCTAGACCTGAGTATCTGTTTTTTGCCCTCTCCCATCGTTTGCGACATTTTTGGCGGTGGTCGTCTGTGGGCTACAGGGTTTACGACGAAGCTATGCATGGTGTAGTTTTCGCGCTTTTCATTATCGTGTTTTGATAGAACGTGGACATTGCTGTATGAGCTATTGGAGTAACAACCGTTTTCTCCAACCCCTTGGCACAACTAGACCCAGCTAGTGTTGGCAATCAACAAAAACAAGCAGCAGTTTATTTATTATGATTATAACCAGGCAAAGCCGTGCAGGCCGTTGATTTGATTACGTTTCGCTGTTGTTTCTAATCATAACCAATCAAAATTCATGAAGGCCTCGATGAATTTCGTTATTTTAGTTGCCTGGTTTTCGATATTCAGTATCCAGCGGACGGGCGAAGTTTAACTCGTTTGTTACTGTGGTTTACAAATATGAGCATATACATGTTTAACTCAAATACCATGTGATTTGGTACCGAAACAGGGGATGCGGTTCTAAACAGGTGCGGTCCTTCGCTACTGATTGTGGGAAAACTACTTGGGAATAGTGTAGGTTCATTTCGCCCAGTAGCGAAACGGTTAAGCTTACCGCACTATTATTGAGTTTTAATCGTTTGTTCAGTGTCAACTCGTTTGGTCGAAGATTTAGTGCCCTCTCGCATGGTACACTTGCCGTTTATCCCACCACCCTACGATACGACTGTACCATGATCACAATCAGTCCTTACCGTGCTAAGCGCGCACCACAACAAATCGGCCCTTCGTTTGTTTCCCGTGTGATTCTTGTCCTACAAACCAAACTGAATATTCCAGGTGGCTAAAAAGCATGCAGGTGGGACAAAGTTCGTGGTTTGCGTCTCCTCCAGCTCGGGAAAAGCTTCCAACAACGCGAAGATGATCACCGGCATCATCTCGCCTTCATCATCGGACGAACCAGCACCCGCATCAGACACGGCCAGCGGCGAACCGGTGATGGACGGCGATGTTCCCGGACTCGAAGACTGGTCCAAAATCCGCGGCAACCTCGACGACGGGTGTCGGCTATGGGCGTGGGTCTACTAGGGAGAATGTGTCCGCCCTACGGTCTGTTGATCGATCGGTCGGTCGGTCGGTCGGTCGACGAGTAGAGTCGTACACTACACTGAACAGACGGACTGGTTTGCACTCGATCTTTGAGACTAGCCTCTGTGCAGTAGGAATTATCACAGAAACAATGACCGCGATTAAGAGGAGGGAGGGAATTTCATCTGTTCTATCAGTATGCGGTTCCGATGTGTATCATTTAGGGTGTCAGTTTGTATGGGGCCTGCCGTTTTCTGCGGCGAGGAAGTCGAACTGCAGTAATGCACCGGTACATTGTACGGTTGGGATGAGATAGTGTTGGTGGATTTGTTTGAAAGGGCTAGTGTGATTGGTGGAAATACCCTGGTCGACTGGTGTTGTCATCCGTGGATACCACGAGTATTCTCTATGATGATATGCTGGTGTGACGGGTGGGCTGTCGAGCTCCAGAGCTACAAGGTACATTGGGTCGGGTTGGGTCGGACTAGGTTGGGATGGTGTCGGGGTGGGTTGGTGTGCGGCAGCATGTGGGTGGATATATTGGGAGGTGGCGGGTAGGCCGACAAGGTAGTGACACGACGAGCAGAGCTTCGCCGGGGTTTGGTTGGTTTGCGCCGGACGAGCGTTTTGATAAAGTACGAGGTAGTACCTGGTAAAACGTAGTACCGGTAAATAGGCTAACATAACGTTCATAGCTTCCAGATGCGACTTCGTCTTGGGTTTTGCTCTTCTCACCGCCTATGAAGATTGGGATTCTGAGCCTGACGTTATCGGAGGCTAAACATGAGATAACATGGCGACACCTGATATAATAATAAGCGCCAACTCTTCCCCCCCGTCCCCCGATCCCCCCCCCTTCCGCCTAGTTTGTCCAAACGCCCCACTCACAATCGAATTCGGTCAGAGTAATAAACACCTAGGCGCGCTTGATATCACGTCGTTGTCTTTCTGACCATCCATGACGTAGTTTTCAAATATTTTCCGCCCCCCCCCCCCAAAAAAAAAAGCCCCCCTCCGACGCCCCCTCTTTTCCAACCACCTGCACGATCGCCTAGACCTAGCACCACGCGTATAACAAGCCTCTACATATCTTTGATATCACAGACGAAGTGTATTTGAATATTATTTGTGACCCAAACCTCCTAAAATTCCCCCCCCCCCCCCTCCCCCCCCCCTCTCGCTCTCATATGCTCAAACGCCCCACCTAATATCGAAATCCGCCAGATAAATAAACACTTCAAGCACAGGATATCACCTCATCACCTTTCGAGAGCCATCCATGCCGCCGCGTTCCCCCCCCCCCACCGTGAACGCCCCCTTCTTCCCCATCACCTGCACCATCGCCTAGACCTAGCACTACACGTATAACAAATCCCTCACCTAAAACCCTTCCTTCCCCCCCCCCGCCCCCCCGCCCCCTTCCACCCCCCCCCCCCCCCCCCCCCGCCCCCCCGCCCCCTTCCACCCCCCCCTCCCCCCCCCTCGCCTCCCCGCCCGCCGCCCCCACCTCCCCCCCTCCCCACCAACCCATCCCAACCCCACCCCCTCGAACACTCCACCCTCTCTCGACTCACTGATTGTACGACTTACCCCAGGATATACATGATAAACTGATGTATTATTTCCAAAACCGTCACATTCATCCCCTCAAAATAATGTATAGTTTCCACGCACATATTGAGCTGCCCCACACGCCCCACCCCCGCCCCAACCCCCCCCCTATATGATAAACTGGTGCTTTTTTTTTTCTAAAACCGTCAGATTTATCCCTTTGAAAGGATTTATAGCTTACATGCACAAATTGCCCGCCCGTCCGCCCCCCCCCTCCTCCCCCCCCCCCCCCCCCCCCCCTCCAACCCCGCTCGCTTTTGATCAAAACCAGGCCCCCACGTCCTTCAAAACTCCGCCCCCCCCCTCACCGGTTATTCGACTTACAGGATTCACTTGATAAAATGATACATTTCCCTCCACAGCTGTCAGATTTTGTCCCCCTCAGAAACGGGTTTTATAGTTTCCGCGCACAGACTGACTAAAATCACCCTGTTGACCCTGATAGCTACACTGTAGTTGTAAGGGGAGTCGCCGACCTATATCCAATGAGAAAGCACAACTCGTAATACGCGCCATCGGAGTATCACACACAGCTTGCAAAGATGAGTTTCGACGAAATCTTCGATCTCACAGCTGGAGTGTATTTTCATTTTTTACAATAATAAGCGATGATGCCTCCTTGTTTACAGTAACATAACAAAGCCTTTTGCGTCGTTGTATTTTAGTTTTTTTTATCTTGCCGTGGATGGGGCAAAACAAATGCTAAAGTTCACTACACTTCCGACGTATGTTCGTACATGTGTCGCGTGTCAATGTACCTCAATTGCATACTCTTAATCCAGCTGGTTTTCTGGCGTGTCCTTCGGTTCCCGTGATGGCGATAGCGCGAACTGTCCCTACCGGCTGTCCCCGTTACTACTCCAACAGCGAAGGGCTGCCGTTATGTACGAATTCGTGAGTATGCCCATCCGACCTGACCCCTGGGGTTCAGGTGCGGTGGAGATTGCAACCCGGGACGGCATCATTCTGGGTAGTGTTGGACTTGCGCAAGCTCACTCACTGGCAAAACACCCGGCTATGAGAAAACAGTCTTCCGCCGGACTTGGTCCAGTTACGGTCTACTCTACCCATTTGGGCGTTGGTTCGTCGTTGTCATTGTTGGCTTTTTCCGCAACCCAATCCGTCCAATATGAGGATATACCCTATGAAGATATACACTATGCTGATAATGATGACGATGATGACGATGACAATGCTGATGACATTGGTGATGACAGTCAGGTATCAGATGGAGAAGGCGACGACAACGACGATCTGATGACCAACGATGATGATCATGCCAATGCAGCGCGTGTACATCTTCTCGTAGACTGCACATCATATGGAATGCAACGTTCATACTCCAACACTCGTAACATTACATTCTGAGGTCAACGTACAATTTGATTGATTATTTGGTTATCCTCTTCCTGCTGGCTATGGGTGATCGACAGTTGAGCGGGACGCTGTCGGAGGTCACGCAGATAGCAGCAGCTAATGCAGCAGGCTCTAAGTTTACAATGATAATGGCAATGCTACAGTGGACAATAATCCATATCAGTCAGCACTAATTGGATCATGTCTTGGCTAATGTTACTTACTTGACCCGAGACTACACCTGGTTCCCATGGTAGTGTCACTGCTGCTTGCGCTGTGTTGTATCATTTAACAGCTTTAGTTACTCACAAAAAATTACGCTATTAACATGATACGATTTTACCTCTTGAGTGACCGCTCCGTCAAATTAAACCAGTAGTCTACATAAAGGCTAAAATATATCCTTCGACGCGACCAAAATGACCAGTCGCTCATAAAATATATAATTACAGATGCTGCAAGTGTGCTTGAGATTCCCTGGGCCTAATACTCCCTGGTCGTACACCTGGCGGTCTTCTAGATCTGTGACCGCTTGTTTGCCAGCTTGCTAAAGCCATCGTTTATTCTCATGCCCTCGCTCCTTTGACTCTCGAGGATCTTTGTCCACCAGCCTTTGCTCCGGATTTCCGTGTCTCAAACCATGCTTTCCATCGTGGATATCATTTCCTGCGCTGTCAGCTCCGGCGAGGTGTCCAGACCGTCTACGGCCTGCGCTTTGAACGCCATCGTGAGCTCACGACACCTCTTCACGCTAAACTTGCCAGTCGGTCAGGCTGCACCATCGCGTGTGGCTTGCCTCGGTGGGAGATTCGAAGTTGAATTTTCTCCACACGCAACCAGACAGTCCCGTTTCAGAGTGTTTCGACAATAATTGGGTTCGGTTGCGGTCACGTTGGGAGGCCCTCCGCTTTTACGACTTGGCGCAGTATCGCTGCTTTCTGAGTCCAGCTGCTATTGCCGGAGGAGCTCTGTATCTGCTGGTCTGTCGCGAGGTACGGATTGCCTCTGGGCGACTTGATGTACCCATTCCGCCATCGAAATACTTTGCCAGCCATCCTGGCTGCTTGTTTCACACGATACGGTTTGCCGGATTCCAAGCGATACACGGTCACACACGCTTGCGTCGACTTGTAGTCGAGGTTTCCCTGATACGTCCTGGCTCGTCATCGCCGAGCATTGGAGGTGGCGTGGTCTCGAAGCGGAGCTGTTCGTGTCGGAGTTAGTGGGGTTGAGTTGATGATGTGGATTCAAAATTGAATATTGTTCATGGGGATTTTGTTGGCGTGTGCTCAAACGGGTTCGAGGTTGATTCTCAACCAATAAACTAGGCCTGACAAGTAGCTTTTCGATACCTGTGTCTATCTTCACCTTGTCGTGCATTGCTCTATCAAAAACTATCGAGATAGTGCTTTTTTAGTTCCATGAAGCGCCCTCTGGAGGCACGTGCAATCCGCCATTACTCGTGCTGTATTTGTTTGCACGACGTGAAAGTAGGCGCTTCTAATGAAAGCTCTCGACCATAACGTTTCGAGGTATACTCAATCAGTTCATTCACTAAATGCTATAGGGCCGGAGAGCGATTAACCTGGGAGTTCAAAATGCGCCTTACGGGTGGATTCACCATAATATCGTAGACAAACGACTGATCATCCACCAACGACCATCTCTTCGTCGCACCAACGCGCGAGAACGATAGCCCAAAAATCGACAGCAGGGCTGTCAAGCACTGTAATATCCATAGCGCGGTAGAATACTACGGTGGCGTGGGCGGCATTGCTATTGGCTCAAACGATCTATCTCTGCCAGCACCAGGGGTGCTATCACGACCACTGAACCTCAACGTGCTGATTGACTGACAGCAGAGCTTCAGGACATTGCTGTCAACACGAAGCTCCAACCCTACCCGTCATTGAAAATATTTTTGTGGGAGTGTTGTCCTCATATAAACCGTTCTGTCCACGATCGTCTGGCCCACCAAGTGTCTGTGCTTGTTCGTCATCCTAGAGGGTACGAAACGACGCCCATGTTACCACCAGACACATTGCAGAGAACCACCTACTCCGGACTGCAGTCAAACACCTCAAAGGTGATGAAAATCAGGACATACAACCGGACATGCTGTAGGTCCACGTCGTGCCGGGCGAGCCCTTTGAACAACTCGACCTCTTTGATCTGGGCTGGGACGTTCAGCGGCGACAGTGTGTTGCCTTGGGCGCAGAGGGTGGCGTCCCCGCCGGCCGTTACCAATGCAGGAGTCGCGGCAAAACTTGCTGTACCGAGCCGCTAAGTGAATGGGCGATCAGCCATTGGCGTTAATGGTAACCTTGGCCACCCTGTGATGCGCAGCAGGGCGACTGGGATGCCGCTGTACACCGTGTCCAACACCTGTACCGCCAAATGGAGGGACGTCGATTGTTGATAACCTCGGACGTTGATGTTCGCCTCTGTAGGCAGGAGGAAGTCGACGATGCCTACGTGCGCCCGGTTGTGTTGTAGAACACGGCATATTGTACAATGCCGTCTCGTGGAGGAAGTTGACGACATTCACCTTCACTCCTTGCTCCAGGACGGAGTTCGGTACTTCCAGGTGTCCGATGAGGGCGGCAACGTCCATCGAGGATACGTCATCGATGCTGTCGCGAGTGCTGATGGTGTGGAAAGAAGTGGGCCTCCTCAAGGGCTGGGCAGAGCGGCCCATATGAAAACTACATCCCATGGGCCGCGACCCGGGCCACGGTCTATCCTATTTTCAACATTCTTGGCCCGGTCCGGCCCATCCCACTTTCAAAATTCTTGGCCCGGCGTGGCCCGGCCCATGACAAGTTTCAGATCGGCCCGGCCTGGCCCGGTCCGGCTCGCAGCGTCATTTCTCGCGACATCCCATGCAGGCTCTAACGGTATACCTTAGAGCTCCACGGACACCCGCAAATCTCAAAATTGGATGTGGCGTGAACCGGCGATATATTACAGCATCTTTGGCTCACGCTCATGTATGAGCGGGCTTGGCGTTAGCCTAAAAACCTTTCACAAAAAATACCATTGGTCAAGTTTCTTTTCAATCACTGTAAGATTGTATTAACTACTGAGAATGCGCCAACCTGCTATCGATGTGGTATGCACCCCAACTAAGTCACCGCGGGCAACCGCGCGAGATCCTGCGAGTACCGGTACGAGTGTCCGCCAGTGATTGATTCTACGATAGCCCCCCCCCCAAAACCAGCTATTTCTTTAACGAACGTTTCCTGGCTGCTTGACACGAGGAAGGATGCAATGAAAACCACATATTCACATATTGTCTTGTTTGCAAGGGACTTTCGAACAGTGGCGTCGGGGAGCTGATTACAAAACCGGAAATTTCGTTGAAGAAAAATTGCGTAGAACGACTCCAGTGTTTCAGCGATTGTTTGAGCTATCGTCTGTGAGCGCTCGCGCTGTATCCAGCGAGCATCTCCGAGAGAACACAGGCGAGGCGCACGCGATCACCCGCGAGCTCCTTCGAAAACACTCGCGAGCGTCGCCAAGTGGTTTTACGTGCTCTTTGGAGTGGTTTTCCGAGTACTTGCGGGGTTCCGCGCGCAAGCGTATTCTTGAGTGCCCGTGATCTAACGACAACAGGAACTCCCGCGGGCACCCGTGTGGAGTCGCATGGGAGATGGCGTGGGAATTCTCACAGTACTTTATACGGGAAGGCCCCCTACTAGGAACATCCACGATGTACCGCGAGAACAATATTTGGAACCCACGGGTTCCCATGGGCACCCGTGGCGAACTGCGGTTCTGTCATTTAATACTCGTTGTTGTGGATATCTTTTCTTATTCTGATAGCTCCATTTCTTGCAGCAGCAGTATACAGCTACCAGGCCAACGGAGACGATGCCGATGACGTAAGGCATGACTGAAGACAGGCAAACGAATCCGCCTACCACATACGCTACCAGCTCAGCAGTGGCCTTGTTGGTCGTACGAGCGAATAGCAGTATGGTAATTCATATATATATATGAATGGCGTTTGATGGCGCCCGCCCAATGAAGCACGCCCAAGACCTTGACTTCAGCCGCCAGTGGCATTTAAACACGCGGTGGTATGCATGCCCAAAGTTAAACGGCTCCTGAGATTGAAAATATTTGCGTTATGCGGAGAGCTGTCCCATGTTCAGCTAGGAGCTCGGGTAGAGGGATCTGGGAACTAAACGAGGGATCTGGGAATGGCGGCTGGGATTGAAACTGTTCGCGGAGAGCCAGCCCACGTTCAGCTAGGAGCTCGGATAGAGGGGTGTGGGACCAGAGCTCACCCCGAGGCTCTAGTCCCGCATGTCGACGTCAGACGAAAATACATTGCAGCTGAACGAGGGATCTGGTAATTGCGGAATTGAAAGAACGCCCAAACACCTCCTGGGCATCAAAATGGCGTGTATACGGAGCTAATTTGCAGTACTGCGTAAGGAGCTCGACAATTTTTTCAAAACATGAAATGGGCAGGGGCATGTGTGTGGGAAGGGTGGTCAATGCATACCAGGAGTAGTATAGCGGTAGTGGTAGCAGCAGTACCGTAATACATGTATCAAGAGCGCGACGCCAAACTAAGCACTATGATCCCGCTCGCTCAATGAAGCGAGTCGAAAACATTCTGGGTGGTCGACGGTGGGCATTGTAAGGAGGTGAAATATGATGAGTGGCCGACGGTGGGCATTGTAAGGAGGTGAAATACGTAAGTGGACGTCAGACGAAAAAATGTGATGTCGCTCGCTCAACGAAGCTGGCCGATGACATTGTAAATGGCCGACGATGGGCATTCATTGTCAAGAGGTGGAAAACGGTAAGTGGCCGACGGTGGGCGTTGTATGGAGATGCCGCGTATGGCAACAAATGTTCATATATGAAACACAAAACACTACCCGGAACTCGCGCAAATAATAGTTGAGCAAACCGAAGATCTTAGTAGTGGCCGTCGGTGGTGCATCCACGTCCTCCTCCTCCCGCCTACTGGTACACCAGGTATGTCTTTCTTCTTTCGGGTAGATCCGGACCTAGGTCCCCTGCACGAAATGACCGTTTTCAGTGTTTTTGCGTAGTTCTCGAGTGATTGGGTGGGGACACAGAGTGTCCCATGTAGGCCGGCCTATTGAGCAGGTCCTCGGCGAGTATTCACTTTGTTAGCCGTCTCGTAGTTAGTAGAGAAACAGCTTTAATATTTCCACAGAGCCCCGGATAGCAATTGAGAACAGCGGTGCATGGCTCGTTACATTTCCTGACTACGCCGAGTAGATGACGCCAATTTTTTATCATACGAAAACGGCCAGTCATCTATCAAATCAGACAAATCCAGGCCTTTCAAGGCCATAGTCCATTGAGGCCGTGTAAATACGTTTTCATTACCATATATTCCGTCAACCCCCCCGTATATCTCTAAGTTTTCCTCCCCATTCACCTTTTTCGTAACGCTAACCTCTCCTTTTCTTAAATTATTCGTTTCACTTCTGTCTTGTACCCGCCAACTTCTCAGAAGACAGTACCTTTACTTGGTCTCCTTCTAACTCCTTCCATATTGTTGTCTTCGACTACGTTACCCCATCTTGTTGCAGCTCGCCCTTTGGACATTTTCTCCCATACAGCCCTACTATCAGCTATGGTTGGCAACCTCGTTTCTGGCACATTCCTTACCCTACACCTGGCATTGCCAGTTCAACTTTATCACGTCTTTATTTTGTTGTAAGTGGGTAGAATCCTAGTCCTGCTCATAATACTGCGTTACTAGCATCCTAGTACCATGGTATATTTTTAGCTGCTGGTATGTGCACTGATTCCGGAAATTTTACGGACATCGCGTTTCCTTTCCATACTTCTCCTGCATGCTCTAGGTTTGGTACAATCACATTCATCATAACACATATTTTAGTCATAGGGTCAAGGTGCGATTCTGTTAGGATCGTATCCATCTTCCCTTCTTGTGATTTACCATTTCCTATTACTTGCGCCATGTGTGCATCCCAAAAGCAGTCCTCTGAGATCTCGACGCCAAGGGGCATATATATTCTGGTCTACGATCGGAATTTCACCTTCTCCCCTCTTCCATTTGATTGGAGTGTCGGATTCATCTTATCTTCGTTACATACAACTACTGCGCACTAATTTACGTTCGCGATGGCACTCTCCATTTCCTACTATGCTCTAGTGCATTCTCTGTATGTTCCTGCAATCCTTGAAGTGTTTCTGAGATCCCCGCGAAATCATCCGCATATATCAACCCCGACACCGCATTGTGACTCCTTGAGTCGAAGCCGCAAATCACTTTGCGGCTTCGACTGCTGCTATCATGTCATGAATAGATACCTTGAATAGATTGTGTGATAGTGTACAATCCCGGTCCAACTCCTTTTAAAACATAAACACATTTATTTGGACGTTTCCCCGTCCAGCATAACGACACTTCTCGCACATTCCGTTGTATTTTTGATAAGTCTCCACATCTCTCCTCCCAATTTCCCAGATTCATGTGAAGGGCGCAGGAATATGAGGCCGTCGATTTGGTACAACTAGCGATTTGTTAATGCCAACAGTTACTTGTTGTGCAGAAACGATTAGCCTGTGCTGCGCTGTGTGCTTGTTGGCGATGCCACGTTCTCATCGGCAGTACCGGGTGTAATCTGCGAAAAAAAGAAACACGGCCGAGAATCGACAATCAGATGAAGAAAGCAAAAATAATCATAGACTAGACTATACACATACAACCCGGCACCTTGTACCTGATACTTTCCGCATGGTACCTAGTACTGAATGCTCGAAAGAAAGCACAGCCCAGCAGGTCACAGCACCGCACCCCAGGACAAAGGCGAGGCACCGCACGGCACCGCCCGGCGCTGCGATTCGCTGCTGAGCTTTGTCTGGGCAAATGCGTGCGGGGAGTTTATTTTTTGAGTCGCAGCGCAAAATGTCCTGTAGGAAGTACCAACAAACCTGGTGGCGTGTAAATATCAGTACCGGCACCTGGTATGATATGATAATACCTCGAGTGGTGCCTGGCATGTGTATGAAACGAGTATCTAGCGAAAATCACACAGCGCGGCACAGCACGTCAGAGCACCGCACAGTACCGGACCGCAGGACGTCCAACCTACACAAAAAAGGACGGGGCAAAATATCTCTAAAATCATCTAAATCGTATTGGCAGAAACTACATATATTTTGAAGGAAGCAGCCGAAAAATGTCAAGAAGCAACTAACTGGAAAAATCAGCAACACAGACATGTAGGATTATCCACTATGATATACAGACTACAGAGCCACTGTGACTTTGTGATCCAGTGAATAGACTGTCCGATTCTAAGCCTGGTGTGCGTGCGTTCGAATCCCGGTATCATCGGCGGGAAAAAATGCTATACAGTAGTTTGACTACGATATAAGAGACGGTTCGGCGAGCCGAAATATATATCTTATATCCGGTTTTCTCTTAGTTCGGTTTAAGAGATTGCAATGTTCCCCTACATCGAACGCACGATATAAGATAATTTTATCTTATACCGTAGCCAAATTCATACCCACCGAAAACGAAAATAATATCTGCGTGCTCACGCTTGCTACGCTCTATGTATACCTATGCCCCTTCCCCCCCCCGCGAAGAGCAGTCTTCCAAACGTGTTTGACATGAATGGACACGAGTGCCTGATGCGTATATGTACCCGTCCTCGAAAAAACAAAAAAGTGGAAGGCTGCCCGCTGCACAGTGCACGGCGTTTGGAGGCGTGTGCATGTGTTGTGTGCGCGGCACTACTTTCCCGAAAGCTTGATGCAACAAGAGAAACTGTCGGAGAATGAGACGAAAATTCTCCCATATCGGATTTTTCGTGACAATCCGATAGAGTTGTCTTGTATCCGAAATTTCTCTAATATCGACTATCTTATATCGTAGCCACTACTGTATAGGATTATCCACTAGACCACAGAGTTACTGCGACTTTGCGGTCTAGTCGATAGATTCTCGGCTTCTGAGCCTGATGTGCCGGGGTTCGAATCCCGGTATCATCGGAGGGGGGGGGCGGGGGCGGGTGACACTCATAACAAAAGGAAACGGTGGGAATTCGAAGCAGCTGAACAATCGACTATGTGGTCTAGTGGATAGACTGTCCGCCTCTCTCTGAGGGTGTGTCTCAACTTGTTCGTCGAAGGCCTTGTTGGAACGGTTGGAATGCAACGAGGCTGTTCGCATTCGTTCATTTCAGCCCGTGTGTGCCCAATCGATGTGAAACTAGTGAATTCTGGGCAAGCGACCCGAACAAATAATAGTGCAACGGACTTTTGCGGCGGGGCCGCGTGCAGCTCGACTCTACGCCAGAGGTACCTTCACGTGGGCAGCGATTGCTCCTGGCACAGAGAACATCCTCACACCCATATAGATCTGAAGGCAAGCATCACAGACGACGGTGCTAACCATCCAAGTGGCACGATCGGGACCCATCCAGAAGTTGTGATATTGCCCTCGTGTCTCGAACGAACATCGGTGCCACACTTTTCCCAGAATATATATATCGCCAGAGCCTCGTTCGCAGCCCTGTGTTTTTGCTCGTCTTCGTGAGCCTCCTGGTCAGGCGATTGCGGTATCGCTTGGCTCCTGCCGCGGGCGAGCCCTACGGCGTCGACATACGCCCCACCCCGTGAGTCCTAAACCATCTAAAATGTGCACCCATACCCGCGTGGGCCTCAATCCTATGAAGAACCGATTCCAGCACTAATCAGTAATTAGACTAGACTAGTTAGCTGCTGTAAATCTCGTTCCAAGTAGGCCGTTCTGTTTTGCTGAACAACATTAACTCTACTTTGTTACCTGGTACATATTACTTCTTCTTCCACACTATGACGGTCAAAGGGGTGGGAAAGCTAGGAATCTGTTCGAATTGATAACCAATCAACAGCAAGCAAAAATACCTGTCGTTCCAGGTTCCAAGCGTTCCAATGCCTTTTGCGGGGAGCTAAGACACCCCCTGAGCCTGATATGCGCGGGTTCGAATCCCGATATCATCGGGGGGCGGGGGGCGGGTGGGGGGAGAGAAAGGATACACTCATAAAAGAAGGAGACGGTGGGAATATAAACGAAGCAGATAGATGAAAAATCAAGAAACAACTGGAAAAACCAGCAAAAAAAGAAAGTAAAAAGGGGGGAGCAAGAAACTGTCCCGCACAGGCAGCAAAAAGCGGCTAGTTTGTAGGAAGTTCAACTTACTACACAAGAAGGAAAGAAAAATCGCGAAAATCTTCCAAAATCGTGTTGAGGCAGAAAACAAACTTGAAGGAAACAGCTGAACAGCCAAGCGAAACAATTGGGATAACTATGGAACCTGGTCTCTCACGGGGTCCCGGTGTCGAAGAGGAGAGAGAGGGCGGTCCCGGAGTCTGGTACTCGTCGCAGAGCGGGAGTCGAAGCGGAGAGGGCGTCGCAGAGCTGGAGTCGAAGCGGAGAGGGCGTCGCGGTGCTGAGGTCCCTTGACGATCGTCCCCATAGCGGACCCACGCTGAAAACCTTTCTTTCTTGTGTGTAGCAAGGAGATGCTAAAGCTATTAATAAAGTGACGGTGGGCTTATTCCCTTCGTCATGCGGCGGGATCATCTTTCGGTGGCTGACCTTCCGGGGACGGGTCAACGCCGTCTATGACGGGTGACGCCGTTCGCGACCCGGGATCGACCCGGGATCGTGTATTGCCTGACCGGTGACGTGTCCTCTCGCGCATGTGTGTACGCGATCTACGATAGGTATCTACGACCCTGTCTTCCACGTAAACGAGCAGAAACAAAAGCAATAGGTGGATCGATAAATCAAAGAATAGCCCGACCGAATTCCGCAAGTAATCGACGGAGGCGGTGTCCAAGTGGGACCTCCGGAGATGCCAGGGATGCACCAACCGAGCACTTTCAGCAGAAAGATGAAAATAACTAGCTCCATGCAAAATGCGTAAGTGGCCGAGTGTATACAGGAGCAGTGCCACGGTAGTACAAATAGTGGTCTAGGAGCGCGAATAGAGGGATCTATCTGGGAACTGAACGAGGGACTACTACTACTACTACTACTACTACTACTACTGCTGTGGGAAGTTGAAATGAAGCAGAGAAGAACGTTTTTCTGCAAAATTATACTTGACCAAAGTTACTGGCGGTTTTCTGTTTTTTTGTATCCCCGTTACTTGCAGCGGTTCACCGCTACATGCCTAACGGAGACGACGGCGACGGGGTAAGGAATGGCTGAAGACGCACTCCTCTAACCCTAATCACACGGACAGCGCCGATAAGGGCATTGCACGCTGTCACAGAGCACATGCCCCCAGAGACTATCGGAAAGTCGGAAAGTCTGCAACAAGAATGGTTTTCAAACTAATGATCAGGCGGTGTCGAAACGGGGTGTCGACAGAAGTATCCCCCCGCATTTTTCGGTGCACTTTCTCGTAACCATGTTGCGACGCTGCGCATGACTACTGCTGTGTGCTGCTGCTGTTCACTGTAGCTTCGGCACATACATACATGAAGTACTCTTGTGATCTCAGTGCTCCTACGTCAAGATACACGGCCAACAAAACAGCTTCCGTAGCGCGGTGGAAGCGGGAATCTCATCAGCATCGCACCATCCCGTCCTCCGATGCTGCGCGAATATAACCTCCTGGTGGTCCTGGTATCATGGTATTTAAAGCTGATATCGTACGGGCCGTCTACGACAACGGGCGGTCCGTCTACGATGGAAAGGCCCCTGGCTCAATTAGCTAGGCTCAATAGGATGGCTAAAGAATCACGGAAGAATTCCACGAGACTGGCACAAATACAAATCGAAATGCTGATACGCCGTGTACCATGCAGAGCTGCCCGCCTACGCGCACTCTGGCTTTCGCTCGTCCCCGTAGACCTCTCTTTCATCGAAGCGCACAACAAGAAGCAATAATATTTAATAAGATGTCGAAAGTAGGAAGCAACGACAACAACGACGGCGTCGGCGGCGGTGGCGGCCGCGGCAGCGGGCAAGCAATGGCATTGACGGTGAGCGAAAGGGGTGTTTTGTCTCTGGCTGTACGAGTATAAATTGTTGTATTAGGTATCAGTACGTACTGCTGTAGACTAGACTATTAATAGTGCGGTTTGTTTTATCGTCAACAGGTCGCACTCGGCGTGTCCGAGTATTGGCTGTATAATTCATACCAAGTAGGTACGCATGCTGTCATGAGAAGAGCCGTCGATGAGAGGTGCCCGCTGCTGGATATTTCGTCACCTCCTCCTCATAGTAGCAACCTCTGTGATAGCACTACTGTTCACCTTGCTTGAGATGGCTGGACCAGATTTAGACGGTATCATGGATGTCAGAGCTGCAGTAGTACTCGAAGGCCGGGGAGATAACGCAAACCAGGTAACACGCAACAACGACACACACACCCCGCTTAAATCTTTCAAGGCCGATCTTCTCGAAACTAGCGTGGGCATACACCACGGAAATGGTGGCTTTCGAAATTCCTCGTCAAGCTCGTTCCATGCGGGCGTTTCTCTTAGTTGGTGCTGTCCATGTTATCGGGAAAGTCAGCTTTGGAAATCGTCCGAAGCGGTCGGTGTGCTTCGTCGCGTGTCATTCTGTGTGATACTCATCTCACTCGTACCGTTCTCGCGATGTTTGCTAGATGAGGCAACGTATTAATACTCGTATAGTATACCGGTGCGAAGTTGTCTATGCTCCTCACCCGCCGTGTTGGTTTGATGCTGGGACGAGATTGCACGGCTGGCATCACAGAGCTACCGCAAACAAAAAAAGCATACGAGACCGGCGAGCTACATACCCGTCTCACGCACTGCTCGCGAAGTCATTAGTTTATTATTAATAATGGTGTCGTGATACTGCGGTAATCATAGATAATCCGAATTGCTACCGTCCTACAGTATCGCCGCCCGCTGTGTTCTCCTGAATTTATCGCGCAAGTCGTGTTGGTTTGTTGACCATGCGCAGCTGATGATGCGAGTAATAATGATGTAATCGTCCTCCTTGCCTTATCCCAGAGTTAGTTCCCGCGCGCGGACAGAGGACTTCCGAACCCCGTCTGTCACGTATGACAGCACGATAACCTGCCTCTCCGCCCACTCGGTTCACCCGATGTGTTTTCCATTGAGAAACGACCGGTAGGTACGTAGTCAGCCGTAGATTCAGAATTAATTCTAGCTGCCAATGGTTCGACCATGATTCGCAAGGATTCCAGGTTATGTATTATTCATTCGTACACGACGAGTCGGGTGACCGACAGAACACACACAACAAGCACATATGCTACGACGTGCATACCGGGTGCAATACGCGGCTGTTTCGCAATCCATCCGGAAAATATCTGATCTAGATCGAAAAGCGGTAGGTGTCCGTTCATGAAACATCAAACAAATAATCAGTTTTGATCTTCTTCCGCTAGATATTTTCATATCATAGGTCGATGCTCATCATGTTGGTAAGCCGCGTGATTCGTCGATCGTGGGTTTCCTACATTCCGCGTTGTGAGGATATACAGGACGCAGATAGTGTAGGTCGGTGATGACGTGATACCTCCTCACTTGTTCCAACCTCTGGATGCTATATATTTGCCAAAGGTTCACCACTGTTTTCTCCCCGATTCTGTCTATATCTTTGCACGTTTTGTCCAGCTCCATATCTTCCCAATGTTTGTATCAGAGAGGTTCAACCCTTTACTTACCATTCCATCTTTACATTCGGAATTATTCTCCTGCTCGATCCTTCGTCATAGCTCAGATCCACCGGATCAGATTTCAATAGCAAGCACCACCCCCACTGGGGTGCTTGCCCTCATTTTTATCGCGAGATGGGTTCAACAGTTTCATCCCTCTTCGACCCGCATCGAATTGTGCATAACACACGCTTGGCACTTTGTATCTGCCGCCAATTATCGGAAAAAAAAAATCTTTTGGGGGACAAGCACTCGCGAAATAGAGAGCACCGGGGATGCTGACCTGAAGATATAAATATATATATGGTGACCTGATGCCCTCTAACATCTTAACAGCGCGTAGTCTAATTGTATACCGATTACAAAGTCGTTTCAGTGAGGGGACCGTCGACGGTTTGTTTGCTCGATTTCAAGACAAGCCCTACTCCCCTAAAATCGGCCGAGCCCCATCCCCCCCGCCCCCAATCCCCTCCCCTCCACTCACCCCGCCCCGCGTCCCACCCCCACCTCCTTTCCAATGGATTATTAACGTGCAATCCGTTGAGTCCGGGAAGCTTGAACACGTTCTGCACACAAGTGACACAGATCTAGAAATCTCAGAAGTGAGTGTGAGAACTCGTACCGATCAAGAAACTTCCGAAACGAGGCTAACAAAGCGCCAGAAGAATGACACTGAATGGATTACCAAATAGTTGAGACTGGCAATTGAACAAATGAAAACACTACCTGGGATTCATAGTAAGCAGGAGTGAGAAAGTGTACTACTTAACGGTTAATGACACTGACAAACGTAACGAGTCTTAGAGTTGGGATTGATGAAGAAAACAAACCTCAGCAACGACGTTGAGAACTGATACGTGAGACCAATTCTGCCATCCCAATCACTTGCTATTGGGTCGTATACGCACACCGTACAATGTTGTTAAATTCCGTTAGACTAATGTTTTCTGTTCGTCATTTAGACTATACTTGTAACAGCTGCTTTGTAACACCTGGCGCTGTCCTGTATTATGTCAGTGGCAACTCAATGTCTTGATCCTAATGAAACCCTTGGCACATACGAAACAATTCCCAGGTGGGTACTATATACATGTTTGGTATATCCTTGATCCTGCGTAAGATGATATCGAAACGTGATAAGTCAAACAAACGACACAGGCAGGTAATAGCTCAACCGGAGCATGGGTGCAAGCGAATGCCGGCACCCATGCGGAGCTCAATTGTAACTTTGGTTTCACCCTCGTTTGGAAAATCTTTGTCCCAGGATTTTTGGGAGCGAATCACTTGCAATTAGTGTGAGATTTGTCTCGTAGTCGCAGAAGGGGGCGCCTACTGCGTAAACTGTAAACCGTCGCCGTTGCCGCCGCTCGCCGTTGGTGGTCCACCTAGAGGCCACCCCAACCGTTTTCAGCTTTCTACAACTATTCTTGCGATAAAGATTTTGTCGTAATTTTTGTCAGTACAGGGAAAATAGTTCAACCATAAAATAAGAGCAAGTATATTGGGCCGAAACGGCAACCAATCAACCGGTTATCAGATCGGAAAACCAAAATTAAATATACCGCAGCCCGCTGCTCCCTGTTCCAACTCAACCCGCAAAGCTCCCGTGCGTATATGTGACACCGTACGATAAGAAAGGAAGATATTGTAGAAAAATCTCCGCTTGCTGTTCTTCTCACAAGTCATCGCGAGACATTCGTTTGCTTGTCTGTCGTCTTTGTTTTACATATGACCGCGCGGAGTTGATTATTTCGACGGTGATTCGATGCTCCGTTTCCCTCTATCTTTTCCCCTCCCACGCGCGATGCACCGTGTCTAGATAGACCCATACGTCGGTGATGACTCACCCCCCGTAGATGCCATCAGGGTCGACGTTTTCGTTTAGAAGATAAGCAACTAAATTTTTCTGCCAAACAATTGGTCGGAGCAAGCACTCTGTTTGTGTGTTGCTGTTGTTCTCGCACTACTGACTGGCATAAACAGATCCGTGGTCACAGGACAGGCTCCAGTAACTCTTGAGTGGAAGGATATCCCAGGGACTATAATATAAACCAAACCCAAAGTGATACACGTATATCTCATGGAAGAAGAAAGTCTTACATGCGCCAAAAAATGTAAAAAATGAAGTCAAAAGTCAGCGAAAACACATATGCCATGCCCATACTGGTACATACATAGGTTTCAAGCTTCGCAGCTAAACCCGGCTGCACCGGGTGCCACCCAGAAAACCAAACCGATGCACCAATCCGAGGAAAACGCAACAACAACACATTAACAACAAGGAAGAAAGAAACGAAAACGAAATAAATGGAAAACGAAGCTAGGACAATTATTCGTACGTAATAAGTGACGTAATCTCGCCAGCAGGGGGAGTGTAGCAAGGAGAGGCAAGCTACCCAGCGCTACGAAAAAAACACAATAATTTCGCCTCCGGTGTGAGGAAAACGAAATGGGAAGAAGAACACCTATTGCGTACTGCTTGCATATCGTATCACAGCACATGATTTACACACGGAAACGATAACCGCGACCAAAACCGTTGCCCCCATATGCTATTCGCTGTTATGGTTGTGTCCCTCCCGCCTGCTTTCTGCCCTACGGTATACTTTGACACGGGCTTCAACCGCACGCAGCCGCAGCCGCAGAAGAAACAGCTCCAGGCCTCCTCCGACACCGACCACAGCAAGGTCATTTTCGACATTTCCAGAGACGCCGTGGAGAAGCTGATGCTTTATCACCAACACTCTTTCGCCAAGGCGATGGCAGGCCTAGATGAGGCCTTGAACATGCATGTGGAATTCTTTGCGAAGCACTTGGTATTCCCCATGCAATCGCCCATCCTGTTCAGAAAGCAGGACATGAGGAGGCAGATCAGGGCCGCCCTCGCCGATGCGGCCAAGGATGTTCCTCGGGAAATAGAGAGGTTCACCAAGGCGTGGTCCATCCGGGACAAGCCGGGGATGTCGGTCGACGACGCCAGGGAGCTGGCCAACACGCATTCCGTCGAGAGCAAACTGGGAGGAGTGATCGTCCGCTATGTTGTGCATGACAACAAGGACAGTGTGGCTCAGCAGGTGCGCGTGCATGAATGTGCTGTGCTGTGTGTCGGTTGCGTTTTGATTTGGTTCCCATGGTTGCAGTCGATCATCGTCATGTCCTACTTGTACGCAAATGCCGGTATGTCTTGTGAGACAGTTGCAGTCGACACAGTATAGGCCTATGGTACCATCCCGTCCTACCCAGCCAACTGTTTGTTTCCACACTCTCCCGTCCCGTTCCGTTTTCAAGTTTCGGCTTACAATATAAGCCAAACGGTTTCTGACCTTTTGACCGACTGAGCTCGACAAGAGTAGAGCTACCGGTTGGGATGATAACTGCACCAGTACTTTGGTTTTTAGGATTAGCGCATACAAATGATGGTCTGGTTGCGCGAGCGAAATGTCTTCGAGGTCATGGTTCCGGTGGTGATGGATGATGGATGATGGATGATGTTGACGTTGAGCTCCCCATGTTAGGAGCTCAGACAAAATCTTAGAATCTGCTCCCCTCTTTCATGTGGGGTGACTCCCATGCACTATGTATGGCACTCCCCAAGCGCATGCAACAAGCCGCCGACCTCCACGGTCTGCCCGGAGCCGGGTGCAACGATAACTCGAACAGGCCCAAACGGTGAGTTAGTAAGGTAGCCAGTGAATGACTAACGAGTGGCTGAAGGATTGAGCTATGAATAGTGAGTGAGAGGGTGGAGCGTATACATATGCTGTTGCACTACACCCTCTCACTCCCCAACTCGACCCTTTAGCCACTCATAACTCATCCACCGGCTAGCTCACCAATTCACCGTTTGGGCCTGTTCGAGTTATCTTTGCATCCGGTGCCAGGCTGACCGTGGAGGTCGGCCTATTGCACCGGTATGAGGAGTGGCACGGCGCGTGGTGGTGTTGCGACGGTGTAAAGAAGCGTAAGCAAGTGGTGCAGTGTAAAACTATCATTAGCCTTGTTTTGGAGATGAACTGCTGAACATCTCCCCATCGCGCAGGGCTGCATGTACCTGGTACATGCAGTTACACGGTGTTCGTGCCACAACACAACAACACCCACCTTTCCGGCTCTCCGTTTGAATCGCTCCCACCGCCCTCCCTCCCTCCCTCCCTCCCTCGTCTGCTCCGACTGTATTTCGACATCTCAGGCGGTAGGCAACACCACCGAGCTTCCGCTTCCGACCAGTATCATTCTCCAACAAGACAAGTCCGATGACACCATCGTCGCCAAGCCGCCCGTCTCCACGCCGCCGATACCCGGCAGCCAGACCGACACACCGGTAGCGAACCCAGCACCCCCGTCGTCTAGAGGCCTGGTCGAGAAGACCGGCATCGCTGAAGAGCTCGTCGCGGATGCTCTTCTTGACAGAAACGACCCCAACTGTTCGGGTCCTTCTAAGCCCCCGCCTCTTTGCTTGTCGGACCAAGAGGGGTCCGAGCCACCGCCCACACCGCCACTTTCACCGCCGCCGGCTTCTGCGTCCATGGACCAACTTCCATCGCCCGCTGAGCCGACCCCGCTAGTGCTGCTGCCGCCTTTAATCGTCGATCAGGTCGTGGTGGGTGGCTCCATGGGCAGCCAAAATGACGGCGACGACTCCTGCGGTGGCGACTCCTGCGCGTCCTACAAGCCTCTGCCCCTTTCCTCTTCAAGCGAAGAGGGGTCCCCGTCACCGTCCACGCCGCTGCCCTCGTCGACATCGGCCTCTTCCATGGACGAGCCTCCGCAATCACCGGATATCGAACCGCCGTTGCTCGCACGACCATCGTCTACGCAGCCCACAGCGCAGCCGCTAGTACGACCGCCGCCGCCACCGCCAGCGAGCACCTTCTCGGCCAACCCGCTGGGAGGCATGTTCTCCCCCCCCTTGGACCAGCCCCGAGTCATTGCCGTCATCACCGACATCCTCTGCTCGAAGAGGGTGATGAACGACCGCAAGAAGGCCGTGAGAGTGTTGGCGAAGCTGGAAAGTGGGTGCATTTGCGGCGAGGACATGGAGTGGATTGTAAGGGGGATGAAGACTCTCAAGGCAAAGAGAGAACTCAAGCAGCGGCACGGCGGGCTGGTCTTCGCGGGGCCTCAATATGGGACTCCACTGTACAAGACGGGTAACGGGATTCGCCGCCTGCTGCGTGGGGTGAGTTTGAGTGGCGTACGGACATACGGTCGTTACGAATGCATTGTAGTTCATAAAAAGCATGTTATACTCTATGGTCAGGACTCGGCATACTTCAACAGTAGCTAGACCTGAGTATCTGTTTTTTGCCCTCTCCCATCGTTTGCGACATTTTTGGCGGTGGTCGTCTGTGGGCTACAGGGTTTACGACGAAGCTATGCATGGTGTAGTTTTCGCGCTTTTCATTATCGTGTTTTGATAGAACGTGGACATTGCTGTATGAGCTATTGGAGTAACAACCGTTTTCTCCAACCCCTTGGCACAACTAGACCCAGCTAGTGTTGGCAATCAACAAAAACAAGCAGCAGTTTATTTATTATGATTATAATCCAGGCAAAGCCGTGCAGGCCGTTGATTTGATTACGTTACGCTGTTGTTTCTAATCATAACCAATCAAAATTCATGAAGGCCTCGATGAATTTCGTTATTTTTAGTTGCCTGGTTTTCGATATTCAGTATCCAGCGGACGGGCGAAGTTTAACTCGTTTGTTACTGTGGTTTACAAATATGAGCATATACATGTTTAACTCAAATACCATGTGATTTGGTACCGAAACAGGGGATGCGGTTCTAAACAGGTGCGGTCCTTCGCCTACTGATTGTGGGAAAACTACTTGGGAATAGTGTAGGTTCATTTCGCCCAGTAGCGAAACGGTTAAGCTTACCGCACTATGATTGAGTTTTATCGTGTGTTCAGTTTCAACTCGTTTGGTCGAAGATTTAGTGCCCTCTCGCATGGTACACTTGCCGTTTATCCCACCACCCTACGATACGACTGTCACCATGATCACTAATCAGTCCTTACCGTGCTAAGCGCGCACCACAACAAATCGGCCCTTCGTTTGTTTCCCGTGTGATTCTTGTCCTACAAACCAAACTGAATATTCCAGGTGGCCTAAAAAGCATGCAGGTGGGACAAAGTTCGTGGTTTGCGTCTCCTCCAGCTCGGGAAAAGCTTCCAACAACGCGAAGATGATCACCGGCATCATCTCGCCTTCATCATCGGACGAACCAGCACCCGCATCAGACACGCCAGCGGCGAACCGGTGATGGACGGCGATGTTCCCGGACTCGAAGACTGGTCCAAAATCCGCGGCAACCTCGACGACGGGTGTCGGCTATGGGCGTGGGTCTACTAGGGAGATGTGTCCGCCCTACGGTCTGTTGATCCGGATCGGTCGGTCGGTTGTCGGTCGGTCGACGAGTAGAGTCGTACACTACACTGAACAGACGGACTGGTTTGCACTCGATCTTTGAGACTAGCCTCTGTGCAGTAGGAATTATCACAGAAACAATGACCGCGATTAAGAGGAGGGAGGGAATTTCATCTGTTCTATCAGTATGCGGTTCCGATGTGTATCATTTAGGGTGTCAGTTTGTATGGGGCCTGCCGTTTTCTGCGGCGAGGAAGTCGAACTGCAGTAATGCACCGGTACATTGTACGGTTGGGATGAGATAGTGTTGGTGGATTTGTTTGAAAGGGACTAGTGTGATTGGTGGAAATACCCTGGTCGACTGGTGTTGTCATCCGTGGATACCACGAGTATTCTCTATGATGATATGCTGGTGTGACGGGGTGGGCTGTCGAGCTCCAGAGACTACAGGTACATTGGGTCGGGTTGGGTCGGACTTAGGTTGGGATGGTGTTCGGGGTGGGTTGGTGTGCGGCAGCATGTGGGTGGATATATTGGGAGGTGGCGGGTAGGCCGACAAGGTAGTGACACGACGAGCAGAGCTTCGCCGGGGTTTGGTTGGTTTGCGCCGGACGAGCGTTTTGATAAAGTACGAGGTAGTACCTGGTAAAGACGTAGTACCGGTAAATAGGCTAACATAACGTTCATAGCTTCCAGATGCGACTTCGTCTTGGGTTTTGCTCTTCTCACCGCCTATGAAGATTGGGGATTCTGAGCCTGACGTTATCGGAGGCTAAACATGAGATAACCTGGCGACACCTGATATAATAATAAGCGCCAACTCTTCCCCCCCGTCCCCCGATCCCCCCCCCTTCCGCCTATTTGTCCAAACGCCCCACTCACAATCGAATTCGGTCAGAGTAATAAAACACCTAGGCGCGCTTGATATCACGTCGTTGTCTTTCTGACCATCCATGACGTAGTTTTCAAATATTTTCCGCCCCCCCCCCCAAAAAAAAAAGCCCCCCTCCGACGCCCCCTCTTTTCCAACCACCTGCACGATCGCCTAGACCTAGCACCACGCGTATAACAAGCCTCTACATATCTTTGATATCACAGACGAATGTATTTGAATATTATTTGTGACCCAAACCTCCTAAAATTCCCCCCCCCCCCCCTCCCCCCCCCCCTCTCGCTCTCATATGCTCAAACGCCCCACCTAATATCGAAATCCGCCAGATAAATAAACACTTCAAGCACAGGATATCACCTCACACCTTTCGAGAGCCATCCATGCCGCCGCGTTCCCCCCCCCCCACCGTGAACGCCCCCTTCTCTTCCCATCACCTGCAGCCATCGCCTAGACCTAGCACTACACGTATAACAAATCCCTCACCTAAAACCCTTCCTTCCCCCCCCCCGCCCCCCCGCCCCCTTCACCCCCCCCCCCCCCCCCCCCCCCCCCCCCCCCCGCCCCCCCGCCCCCTTCCACCCCCCCCCCCCCCCCGCGCCCCGCCCGCCGCCCCCACCTCCCCCCCTCCCCACCAACCCATCCCAACCCCACCCCCTCGAACACATCCACCCTCTCGTTCGACTCCTGATTGGACGACTACCCCAGGATATACATGATAAACTGATGTATTATTTCCAAAACCGTCACATTCATCCCCCTCAAAATAATGTATAGTTTTCCCGCACATATTGAGCTGCCCCACACGCCCACCCCCGCCCCAACCCCCCCCCTATATGATAAACTGGTGCTTTTTTTTTTCTAAAACCGTCAGATTTATCCCTTTGAAAGGATTTATAGCTTACATGCACAAATTCCCGCCCCCCGCCCCCGCCTCCCCCCCCCCCCCTCCCCCCCCCCCCCCCCCCCCCCCCCCCCCCCTCCAACCCCGCTCGCTTTTGATCAAAACCAGCCCCCACGTCCTTCAAAACTCCGCCCCCCCCTCACCGGTTATTCGACTTACAGGATTCACTTGATAAAATGATACATTTCCCTCCACAGCTGTCAGATTTTGTCCCCCTCAGAAACGGGTTTTATAGTTTCCGCGCACAGACTGACTAAAATCACCCTGTTGCCCTGATAGCTACAACTGTAGTTGTAAGGGGAGTCGCCGACCTATATCCAATGAGAAAGCACAACTCGTAATACGCCATCGGAGTATCACACACAGCTTGCAAAGGAGTTTCGACGAAATCTTCGATCTCACAGCTGGAGTGTATTTCATTTTTTACAATAATAAGCGATGATGCCCCTTGTTTACAGTAACATAACAAAGCCTTTTGCGTCGTTGTATTTTAGTTTTTTTATCTTGCCGTGGATGGGGCAAAACAAATGCTAAAGTTCACTACACTTCCGACGTATGTTCGTACATGTGTCGCGTGTCAATGTACCTCAATTGCATACTCTTAATCCAGCTGGTTTTCTGGCGTGTCCTTCGGTTCCCGTGATGGCGATAGCGCGAACTGTCCCTACCGGCTGTCCCCGTTACTACTCCAACAGCGAAGGGCTGCCGTTATGTACGAATTCGTGAGTATGCCCACGACCTGACCCCTGGGGTTCAGGTGCGGTGGAGATTGCAAACCCGGGACGGCATCATTCTGGGTAGTGTGGGACTTGCCAAGCTCACTCACTGGCAAAACACCCGGCTATGAGAAAACATTCCGCCGGACTTGGTCCAGTTACGGTCCTCTACCCATTTGGGCGTTGGTTCGTTGTGCATTGTTGGCTTTTTCCGCAACCAATCCGTCCAATATGAGGATATACCCTATGAAGATATACACTATGCTGATAATGATGACGATGATGACGATGACAATGCTGATGACATTGGTGAGACAGTCAGGTATCAGATGGAGAAGGCGACGACAACGACGATCTGATGACCAACGATGATGATCATGCCAATGCAGCGCGTGTACATTCTCGTAGACTGCACATCATATGGAATGCAACGTTCATACTCCAAACTCGTACATTACATTCTGAGGTCAACGTACAATTTGATTGATTATTTGGTTATCCTCTTCCTGCTGGCTATGGGTGATCGACAGTTGAGCGGGACGGTCGGAGGTCACGCAGATAGCAGCAGCTAATGCAGCAGGCTCTAAGTTTACAATGATAATGGCAATGCTACAGTGGACAATAATCCATATCAGTCAGCACTAATTGGATCATGTCTTGGCTAATGTTACTTACTTGACCCGAGATACACTGGTTCCCATGGTAGTGTCACTGCTGCTTGCGCTGTGTTGTATCATTTAACAGCTTTAGTTACTCACAAAAATTACGCATTAACATGATACGATTTTACCTCTTGAGTGACCGCTCCGTCAAATTAAACCAGTAGTCTACATAAAGGCAAATATATCCTTCGACGCGACCAAAATGACCAGTCGCTCATAAAATATAAATTACAGATGCTGCAAGTGTGCTTGAGATTCCCTGGGCCTAATACTCCCTGGTCGTACACCTGGCGGTCTTCTAGATCTGTGACCGCTTGTTTGCCAGCTTGCTAAAGCCATCGTTTTTCTCATGCCCTCGCTCCTTTGACTCTCGAGGATCTTTGTCCACCAGCCTTTGCTCCGGATTTCCGTGTCTCAAACATGCTTTCCATCGTGGATATCATTCTGCGCTGTCAGCGCCGGCGAGGTGTCCAGACCGTCTACGGCCTGCGCTTGAACGCCATCGTGAGCTCACGACACCTCTTCACGCTAAACTTGCCAGTCGGTCAGGCTGCACCATCGCGTGTGGCTTGCCTCGGTGGGAGATTCGAAGTTGAATTTTCTCCACACGCAACCAGACAGTCCCGTTTCAGAGTGTTTCGACAATAATTGGGTTCGGTTGCGGTCACGTTGGGAGGCCCTCCGCTTTTACGACTTGGCGCAGTATCGCTGCTTTCTGAGTCCAGCTGCTATTGCCGGAGGAGCTGTATCTGCTGGTTCTGTCGCGAGGTACGGATTGCCTCTGGGCGACTTGATGTACCCATTCCGCCATCGAAATACTTTGCCAGCCATCCTGGCTGCTTGTTTCACACGATACGGTTTGCCGGATTCCAAGCGATACACGGCACACACGCTTGCGTCACTTGTAGTCGAGGTTTCCCTGATACGTCCTGGCTCGTCATCGCCGAGCATTGGAGGTGGGTGGTCTCGAAGCGGAGCTGTTCGTGTCGGAGTTAGGGGGTTGAGTTGATGATGTGGATTCAAAATGAATATTGTTCATGGGGATTTTGTTGGCGTGTGCTCAAACGGGTTCGAGGTTGATTCTCAACCAATAAAACTAGGCCTGACAAGTAGCTTTTCGATACCTGTGTCTATCTTCACCTTGTCGTGCATTGCTCTATCAAAAACTATCGAGATAGTGCTTTTTAGTTCCATGAAGCGCCCTCTGGAGGCACGTGCAATCCGCCATTACTCGTGCTGTATTTGGTTGCACGACGTGAAAGTAGGGCGTTCTAATGAAAGCTCTCGACCATAACGTTTCGAGGTATACTCAATCAGTTCATTCACTAAATGCTATAGGGCCGGAGAGCGATTAACCTGGGAGTTCAAAATGCGCCTTACGGGTGGATTCACCATAATATCGTAGACAAACGACTGATCATCCACCAACGACCATCTCTTCGTCGCACCAACGCGCGAGAACGATAGCCCAAAAATCGACAGCAGGGCTGTCAAGCACTGTAATATCCTAGCGCGGTAGAATACTACGGTGGCGTGGGGCGGCATTGCTATTGGCTCAAACGATCTATCTCTGCCAGCACCAGGGGTGCTATCACGACCACTGAACCTCAACGTGCTGATTGACTGACAGCAGAGCTTCAGGACATTGCTGTCAACACGAAGCTCCAACCCTACCCGTCATTGAAAATATTTTTGGGAGTGGTGTTCCTCATATAAACCGTTCTGTCCACGATCGTCTGGCCCACCAAGTGTCTGTGCTTGTTCGTCATCCTAGAGGGTACGAAACGACGCCCATGTTACCACCAGACACATTGCAGAGAACCACCTACTCCGGACTGCAGTCAAACACCTCAAAGGTGATGAAAATCAGGACATACAACCGGACATGCTGTAGGTCCACGTCGTGCCGGGCGAGCCCTTTGAACAACTCGACCTCTTTGATCGGGCTGGGACGTTCAGCGGCGACAGTGTGTTGCCTTGGGCGCAGAGGTGGCGTCCCCGCCGGCCGTTACCAATGCAGGAGTCGCGGCAAAACTTGCTGTACCGAGCCGCTAAGTGAATGGGCGATCAGCCATTGGCGTTAATGGTAACCTTGGCCACCCTGTGATGCGCAGCAGGGCGACTGGGATGCGCTGTACACCGTGTCCAACACCTGTACCGCCAAATGGAGGGACGTCGATTGTTGATAACCTCGGACGTGATGTTCGCCTCTGTAGGCAGGAGGAAGTCGACGATGCCTACGTGCGCCCGGTTGTGTTGTAGAACACGGCATATTGTACAATGCCGTCTCGTGGAGGAAGTTGACGACATTCACCTTCACTCCTTGCTCCAGGACGGAGTCGGTACTTCCAGGTGTCCGATGAGGGCGGCAACGTCCATCGAGGATTCATCGATGCTGTCGCGAGTGCTGATGGTGTGAGGAAAGAAGTGGGCCTCCTCAAGGGCTGGGCAGAGCGGCCCATATGAAAACTACATCCCATGGGCCGCGACCCGGGCACGGTCTATCCTATTTTCAACATTCTTGGCCCGGTCCGGCCCATCCCACTTTCAAAATTCTTGGCCCGGCGTGGCCCGGCCCATGACAAGTTTCAGATCGGCCCGGCCTGGCCCGGTCCGGCTCGCAGCGTCATTTCTCGCGACATCCCATGCAGGCTCTAACGGTATACCTTAGAGCTCCACGGACACCCGCAAATCTCAAAATTGGATGTGGCGTGAACCGGCGATATATTACAGCATCTTTGGCTCACGCTCATGTATGAGCGGGCTTGGCGTTAGCCTAAAAAACCTTTCACAAAAAATACCATTGGTCAAGTTTCTTTTCAATCACTGTAAGATTGTATAACTACTGGAATGCGCAACCTGCTATCGATGTGGATGCACCCCAACTAAGTCACCGCGGGCAAACCGCGCGAGATCCTGCGAGTACCGGTACGAGTGTCCGCCAGTGATTGATTCTACGATAGCCCCCCCCCCAAAACCAGCTATTTCTTTAACGAACGTTTTCCTGGCTGCTTGACACGAGGAAGGATGCAATGAAAACCACAATTCACTATTGTCTGTTTGCAAGGGACTTTCGAACAGTGGCGTCGGGGAGCTGATTACAAAACCGGAAATTTCGTTGAAGAAAAATTGCGTAGAACGACTCCAGTGTTCAGCGATTGTTTGAGCTATCGTCTGTGAGCGCTCGCGCTGTATCCAGCGAGCATCTCCGAGAGAACACAGGCGAGGCGCACGCGATCACCCGCGAGCTCCTTCGAAAAACACTCGCGAGCGTCGCCAAGTGGTTTACGTGCTCTTGGAGTGGTGTTCCGAGTACTTGCGGGGTTCCGCGCGCAAGCGTATTCTTGAGTGCCCGTGATCTAACGACAACAGGAACTCCCGCGGGCACCCGTGTGGAGTCGCATGGGAGATGCGTGGGAATTCTCACAGTACTTTATACGGGAAGGCCCCCTACTAGGAACATCCACGATGTACCGCGAGAATAATTTGGAACCCACGGGTTCCCATGGGCACCCGTGGCGAACTGCGGTTCTGTCATTTAATACTCGTTGTTGTGGATTTTTTCTATTCTGATAGCTCCATTTCTTGCAGCAGCAGTATACAGCTACCAGGCCAACGGAGACGATGCCGATGACGTAAGGCATGACTGAAGACAGGCAAACGAATCCGCCTACCACATACGCTACCAGCTCAGCAGTGGCTTGTGGTCGTACGAGCGAATAGCAGTATGGTAATTCATATATATATGAATGGCGTTTGATGGCGCCCGCCAATGAAGCACGCCCAAGACCTTGACTTCAGCCGCCAGTGGCATTAAACACGCGGTGGTATGCTGCCCAAGTTAAACGGCTCCTGAGATTGAAAATATTTGCGTTATGCGGAGAGCTGTCCCATGTTCAGCTAGGAGCTCGGGTAGAGGGATCTGGGAACTAAACGAGGGATCTGGGAATGGCGGCTGGGATTGAAACTGTTCGCGGAGAGCCAGCCCACGTTCAGCTAGGAGCTCGGATAGAGGGGTGGGGGACCAGAGCTCACCCCGAGGCTCTAGTCCCGCATGTCGACGTCAGACGAAAATACATTGCAGCTGAACGAGGGATCTGGTAATTGCGGAATGAAAGAACGCCCAAAACCACTCCTGGGCATCAAAATGGCGTGTATACGGAGCTAATTTGCAGTACTGCGTAAGGAGCTCGACAATTTTTTCAAAACATGAAATGGCAGGGGCATGTGTGTGGGAAGGGTGGTCAATGCATACCAGGAGTAGTTATAGCGGTAGTGGTAGCAGCAGTACCGTATACAGTATCAAGAGCGCGACGCAAACTAAGCACTATGATCCCGCTCGCTCAATGAAGCGAGTCGAAAACATTCTGGGTGGTCGACGGTGGGCATTGTAAGGAGGTGAATATGATGAGTGGCCGACGGTGGGCATTGTAAGGAGGTGAATAAGTAAGTGGACGTCAGACGAAAAAAATGTGATGTCGCTCGCTCAACGAAGCTGGCCGATGACATTGTAAATGGCCGGACGATGGGCATTCATTGTCAAGAGGTGGAGAAAACGGTAGTGGCCGACGGTGGGTGCGTTGTATGGAGATGCCGCGTATTGGCAACAAATGGTCATATATGAAACACAAAACACTACCGGAACTCGCGCAAATAATAGTTGAGCAAACCGAAGATCTTAGTAGTGGCCGTCGGTGTGCATCCACGTCCTCACTCCTCCCGCCTACTGGTGACACCAGGTATGTCTTTCTTCTTTCGGGTAGATCCGACCTAGGTCCCCTGCACGAAATGACCTGTTTTCAGTGTTTTGCGTAGTTCTCGAGTGATTGGGTGGGGACACAGAGTGTCCCATGAGAGCCGGCCTATTGAGCAGGTCCTCGGCGAGTATTCACTTGTTAGCCGTCTCGTAGTTAGTAGAGACACAGCTTTAATATTCCACGAGCCCCGGATAGCAATTGAGAACAGCGGTGCATGGCCGTTACATTTCCTGACTTCTACCGACGCCGAGTAGATGACGCCAATTTTTATCATACGAAAACGGCCAGTCATCTATCAAATCAGACAAATCCAGGCCTTTCAAGGCCATAGTCCATTGAGGCCGTGTAAATACGTTTTCATTACCATCTATTCCGTCAACCCCCCCAGTATATCTCTAAGTTTTCCTCCCCATTCACCTTTTTTCGTAACGCTAACCTCTCCTTTTCTTAAATATTCGTTTCACTTCTGGTCTTGTACCCGCCAACTTCTCAGAAGACAGTACCTTTACTTGGTCTCCTTCTAACTCCTTCCATATTGTTGTCTTCGACTACGTTACCCCATCTTGTTGCAGCTCGCCCTTTGGACATTTTCCTCCCATACAGCCCTACTATCAGCTTATGGTTGGCAACCTCGTGTCTGGCACATGCCTTACCCTACACCTGGCATTGCCAGTTCAACTTTATCACGTCTTGTATTTTGTTGTAAGTGGAGAATCCTAGTCCTGCTCATAATACTGCGTTACTAGCATCCTAAGTACCATGGTATATTTTAGCTGCTGGTATGTGCACTGATTCCGGAAATTTTACGGACATCGCGTTGCCTTTCCATACTTCTCCTGCATGCTCTAGGTTTGGTACAATCACATTCATCATAACACATATTTTAGTCATAGGGGTCAAGGTGCGATTCTGTTAGGATCGTATCCATCTTCCCTTCTTGTGATTTACCATTTCCTATTAATTGCGCCATGTTGCATCCCAAAAGCAGTCCTTTGAGATCTCGACGCCAAGGTGCATATATATTCTGGTCTAGCGATCGGAATTTTCACCTTCTTCCCCTCTTCCATTTGATTGGAGTGTCGGATTCATCTTATCTTCGTTACATACACTACTGCGCACTAATTTAGCGTTCGCGATGGCACTCTCCATTTCCTACTATGCTCTAGTGCATTCTCTGTATGTTCCTGCAATCCTTGAAGTGTTTCTGAGATCCCCGCGAAATCATCCGCATATATCAACCCCGACACCGCATTGTGACTCCTTGAGTCGAAGCCGCAAATCACTTTGCGGCTTCGACTGCTACTATCATGTCATGATTAGGTATAGCATACCTTGGATAGATGGGTGATAGTGTTGAGCATATCCCGGTCCAACTCCGTGTAAAACATAACACATTTATTTGGACGTTTCCCCGTCCAGCATAACGACACTTCTCGCACATTCCGTCGTATGTTTTGATAAGTCTCCACATCTTGAATCCTCCCAATTTCCCAGATTCAGTGAAGGGCGCAGGAAATATGAGGCCGTCGATTTGGTACAACTAGCGATTTGTTAATGGCCAAACAGTTACTTGTTGTGCAGAAACGATTAGCCTGTGCTGCGCTGTGTGCTTGTTGGCGATGCCACGTTCTCATCGGCAGTACCGGGTGTAATCTGCGAAAAAAAGAAACACGGCCGAGAATCGACAATCAAATGAAGAAAGCAAAAATAATCATAGACTATACACATACAACCCGGCATCTTGTACCTGATACTTTCCGCATGGTACCTAGTACTGAATGCTCGAAAGAAAGCACAGCCTAGCAGGTCACAGCACCGCACCCCAGGACAAAGGCGAGGCACCGCACGGCACCGCCCGGCGCTGCGATTCGCTGCTGAGCTTTGTCCGGGCAAATGCGTGCGGGGAGTTTATATTTTGAGACGCAGCGCAAAATATCCTGTAGGAAATACCAACAAACCTGGTGGCGTGTAAATATCAGTACCGGCACCTGGTATGATATGATAATACCTCGAGTGGTGCCTGGCATGTGTATGAAACGAGTATCTAGCGAAAATCACACAGCGCGGCACAGCACGTCAGAGCACCGCACAGTACCGGACCGCAGGACGTTCAACTTACACAAAAAAGGACGGGGCAAAATATCTCTAAAATAATCTAAATCGTATTGGCAGAAACTACATTTATTTTGAAGGAAGCAGCCGAAAAATGTCAAGAAGCAACTAACTGGAAAAACAAGCAACACAGACATGTAGGATTATCCACTGTGAGTTACAGACTACAGAGTCACTGTTACTTTGTGATCCAGTGAATAGGCTGTCCGATTCTAAGCCTGGTGTGCGTGCGTTCGAATCCCGGTATCATCGGCGGGAAAAAATGCTATACAGTAGTTTGACTACGATATAAGAGACGGTTCGACAAGCCGAAATATATATCTTATATCCGGTTTTCTCTTAGTTCGGTTTAAGATATTGCAATGTTCCCCTACATCGAACGCACGTTATGAGATAATTTTATCTTATACCGTAGCCAAATTCATAACCACCGAAAACAAAAATTATATCTGCGCGCTCACGCTTGCCACGCTCTATGTATACCTATGCCCCTCCCCCCCCCGCGAAGAGCAGTTTTCCAAACGTATTTGACATGCATGGACACGAGTGTCTGATGCATATATGTACCCGTCCTCGAAATAACTAAAAAGTGGAAGGCTGCCCGCTGCACAGTGCACGGCGTTTGGAGGCGTGTGCATGTGTTGTGTGCGCGGCACTACTTTCCCGAAAGCTTGATGCAACAAGAGAAACTGTCGGAGAATGAGACGAAAATTCTCCCATATCGGATTTTTCGTGACAATCCGATAGAGTTCTCTTGTATCCGAAATTTCTCTAATATCGACTATCTTATATCGTAGCCACTACCGGTACTGTATAGGATTATCCACTAGACCACAGAGTTACTGCGACTTTGTGGTCTAGTCGATAGATTCTCGGCTTCTGAGCCTGATGTGCCGGGCTTCGAATCTCGGTATCATCGGAGGGGGGGGGCGGGGGGCGGGTGACACTCATAACAAAAGGAAACGGTGGGAATTCGAAGCAGCTGAACAATCGACTCTGTGGTCTAGTGGATAGACTGTCCGCCTCTCTCTGAGGGTGTGTCTCAACTTGTTCGTCGAAGGCCTTGTTGGAACGGTTGGAATGCAACGAGGCTGTTCGCATTCGTTCATTTCAGCCCGTGTGTGCCCAATCGATGTGAAACTAGTGAATTCTGGGCAAGAGACCCGAACAAATAATAGTGCAACGGACTTTTGCGGCGGGGCCGCGTGCAGCTCGACTCTACGCCAGAGGTACCGTCAGGTGGGCAGCGATTGCTCCTGGCACAGAGAACAACATCACACCCATATAGATCTGAAGGCAAGCATCACAGACGACGGTGCTAACCATCCAAGTGGCACGATCGGGACCCATCTAGAAGTTGTGATATTGCCCTCGTGTCTCGAACGACCATCGGTGTCACACTTTTCCCAGAATATATATATCGCCAGAGCCTCGTTCGCAGCCCTGTGTTTTTGCTCGTCTTCGTGAGCCCCCTGGTTAGGCGATTGCGGTATCGCTTGGCTCCTGCCGCGGGCGAGCCCTACGGCGTCGACATACGCCCCACCCCGTGAGTCCTAAACCATCTAAAATGTGTACCCATACCCGCGTGGGCCTCAATCCTATGAAGAACCGATTCCAGCACCAATCAGTAATAAGACTAGTTAGCTGCTGTAAATCTCGTTCCAAGTCGTAGGCCGTTCTGTTTTGCTGAACAACATTAACTCTACTTTGTTACCTGGTACATATTACTTCTTCTTCCACACTATGACGGTCAAAGGGGTGGGAAAGCTAAGAATCTGTTCGAATTGATAACCAATCAACAGCAAGCAAAAATACCTGTCGTTCCAGGTTCCAAGCGTTCCAATGCCTTTTGCGGGGAGCTAAGACACCCCCTGAGCCTGATATGCGCGGGTTCGAATCCCGATATCATCGGGGGGCGGGGGGCGGGTGGGGGGAGAGAAAGGATACACTCATAAAAGAAGGAGACGGTGGGAATATAACGAAGCAGATAGATGAAAAATCAAGAAACAACTGGAAAAACCAGCAAAAAAAGAAGTAAAAAGGGGGGAGCAAGAAACTGTCCCGCACAGGCAGCAAAAAGCGGCTAGTTTGTAGGAAGTTCAACTTACTACACAAGAAGGAAAGAAAAATCGCGAAAATCTTCCAAAATCGTGTTGAGGCAGAAAACAAACTTGAAGGAAACAGCTGAACAGCCAAGCGAAACAATTGGGATAACTATGGAACCTGGTCTCTCACGGGGTCCCGGTGTCGAAGAGGAGAGAGAGGGCGGTCCCGGAGTCTGGTACTCGTCGCAGAGCGGGAGTCGAAGCGGAGAGGGCGTCGCAGAGCTGGAGTCGAAGCGGAGAGGGCGTCGCGGTGCTGAGGTCCCTTGACGATCGTCCCCATAGCGGACCCACGCTGAAAACCTTTCTTTCTTGTACTGTAGCAAGGAGATGCTAAAGCTATTAATAAAGTGACGGTGGGCTTATTCCCTTCGTCATGCGGCGGGATCATCTTTCGGTGGCTGACCTTCCGGGGACGGGTCAACGCCGTCTATGACGGGTGACGCCGTTCGCGACCCGGGATCGACCCGGGATCGTGTATTGCCTGACCGGTGACGTGTCCTCTCGCGCATGTGTGTACGCGATCTACGATAGGTATCTACGACCCTGTCTTCCACGTAAACGAGCAGAAACAAAAGCAATAGGTGGATCGATAAATCAAAGAATAGCCCGACCGAATTCCGCAAGTAATCGACGGAGGCGGTGTCCAAGTGGGACCTCCGGAGATGCCAGGGATGCACCAACCGAGCACTTTCAGCAGAAAGATGAAAATAACTAGCTCCATGCAAAATGCGTAAGTGGCCGAGTGTATACAGGAGCAGTGCCACGGTAGTACAAATAGTGGTCTAGGAGCGCGAATAGAGGGATCTATCTGGGAACTGAACGAGGGACTACTACTACTACTACTACTACTACTACTACTACTACTGCTGTGGGAAGTTGAAATGAAGCAGAGAAGAACGTTTTTCTGCAAAATTATACTTGACCAAAGTTACTGGCGGTTTTCTGTTTTTTTGTATCCCCGTTACTTGCAGCGGTTCACCGCTACATGCCTAACGGAGACGACGGCGACGGGGTAAGGAATGGCTGAAGACGCACTCCTCTAACCCTAATCACACGGACAGCGCCGATAAGGGCATTGCACGCTGTCACAGAGCACATGCCCCCAGAGACTATCGGAAAGTCGGAAAGTCTGCAACAAGAATGGTTTTCAAACTAATGATCAGGCGGTGTCGAAACGGGGTGTCGACAGAAGTATCCCCCCGCATTTTTCGGTGCACTTTCTCGTAACCATGTTGCGACGCTGCGCATGACTACTGCTGTGTGCTGCTGCTGTTCACTGTAGCTTCGGCACATACATACATGAAGTACTCTTGTGATCTCAGTGCTCCTACGTCAAGATACACGGCCAACAAAACAGCTTCCGTAGCGCGGTGGAAGCGGGAATCTCATCAGCATCGCACCATCCCGTCCTCCGATGCTGCGCGAATATAACCTCCTGGTGGTCCTGGTATCATGGTATTTAAAGCTGATATCGTACGGGCCGTCTACGACAACGGGCGGTCCGTCTACGATGAAAAGGCCCCTGGCTCAATTAGCTAGGCTCAATAGGATGGCTAAAGAATCACGGAAGAATTCCACGAGACTGGCAGAAATACAAATCGAAATGCTGATACGCCGTGTACCATGCAGAGCTGCCCGCCTACGCGCACTCTGGCTTTCGCTCGTCCCCGTAGACCTCTCTTTCATCGAAGCGCACAACAAGAAGCAATAATATTTAATAAGATGTCGAAAAGTAGGAAGCAACGACAACAACGACGGCGTCGGCGGCGGTGGCGGCCGCGGCAGCGAGCAAGAAATGGCATTGACGGTGAGCGAAAGGGGTGTTTTGTCTCTGGCTGTACGAGTATAAATTGTTGTATTAGGTATCAGTACGTACTGCTGTAGACTAGACTATTAATAGTGCGGTTTGTTTTATCGTCAACAGGTCACACTCGGCGTGTCCGAGTATCGGCTGTATAATTCATACCAAGTAGGTACGCATGCTGTCATGAGAAGAGCCGTCGATGAGAGGTGCCCGCTGCTGGATAATTCGTCACCTCCTCCTCATAGTAGCAACCCTCTGTGATAGGCACTACTGTTCACCTTGGTGAGATGGCTGGACCAGATTTAGACGGTATCATGGATGTCAGAGCTGCAGTAGTACTCGAAGGCCGGGGAGATAACGCACACCAGGTAACACGCAACAACTGCACACCCCCCACGGACGTTTTTCAGGGCCGATTTTCTCGAAACTAGCGTGGGCATACACCACGGAAATGGTGGCTTTCAAAATCCTCGTCAAGCTCATTCCATGCGCGCGTTTCTCTGAGTTGGTGCTGTCCCTGTGATCGGGAAAGTCAGCTTTGGAAATCGTCCGAAGCGGTCGGTGTGCTTTGTTGCGTGTCATACTGTGTGATACCCATCTCACTCGCACCGTTCTCGCGATGTTTGTTTGGCGTGGCAACGTATTAATACTCGTATAGTATACCGGCGCGAAGTTGTCTATGCTCCTCACCCGCCGTGTTGGTTTGATGCTGGGACGAGATTGCACGGCTGGCATCACAGAGCTCCAGCAAACAAACAAAGCATACGAGACCGGCGAGCTACATACCCGTCTCACGCACTGCTCGCGAAGTTATTAGTCTACTAATGGTGTCGTGATACTGCGGTAATCATAGATAATCCGAATTGCTACCGTCCTACAGTATCGCCGCTCGCTGTGTTCTCCTGAATTTATCGCGCAAGTCGTGTTCGTTTGTGGACCATGCGCAGCTGATGATGCGAGTAATATGATGTAATTGTCCTCCTTGCCTTATCCGGAGTTAGTTCCCGCGCGCGGACAGAGGAACTTCCGAACCCCGTCTGTCACCTATGACAGCACGATAGCCCGCCTCTTCGCTCCACTCGGTGCACCGATGTTTTTTACATTGAGAAACGTACCGCTAGGTACGTAGTCAGCCGTAGATTCAGGATTGATTCTAGCTGCCAATGGTTCGACCATAGTGCTTCGCAAGGGTTATGTATGTATTCATTCGTGCACGACGAGTCGGGTGACCGACAGAACACCACACAACAAGCCACATATGCTACGACGTGCATACCGGGTGCATACATGCGGCTGTTCTCGCATCCATCCGGAAAATATCTAATCTAGATCGAAAAGCGGTAGGTGTCCGTTCATGAAACATCAAACAAATAATCAGTTTTGATTTCTTCTGCTAGATATTTTCATATCATAGGTCGATGCTCATCATGCTGGTAAGCCGCGTGATTCGTCGATCGTGGGTTTCCTACATTCCGCGTTGTGAGGATATACAGTACGCAGAGAGTGTAGGTCGGTGATGACGTGATACCTCCTCCTTGTTCCCACCTCTGGATGCTATATATTTGCCAGAGGTTCACCACTGTTTTCCTCCCCGATTCTGTCTATATCTTTGCACGTTTTGTCCAGCTCCATATCTTCCCAATGTTTCGTGTCAGAGAGGTTCAACCCTTAACTTACCATTCCATCTTTACATTCGGAGTTATTCTCTGCTCGATCCTTCGTCATAGCTCAGAATCCACCGGATCAGATTTCAATAGCAGCACCACCCCACTGGGGTGCTTGCCCTCATTTTTATCGCGAGATGGGTTCAACAGTTTGCATCCCTCTTCGACCCGCATCGAATTGTGCATAACACACGCTTGGCGACTTGTATCTGCCGCCAATTCTCTGAAAAAAAAAATCTTTTGGGGACAAGCACTCGCGGAAATAGAGAGCACCGGGGATGCTGACACCCTGAAGATATAAATATATATATGGTGACCTGATGCCTCTAACATCTTAACAGCGCGAGTCTAATTGTATAACCGATTACAAGTCGTTTCAGTGAGGGGACCGTCGACGGTTTGTTTGCCCGATTTCAAGACAAACCCTACTACTCCCCTAAAATCGGCCGAGCCCCATCCCCCCCGCCCCCATCCCCACCCCTGCACTCACACCCGCCCCCGCCGTCCCACCCCCAACCTCCTGTTCCAATGGATATTAACGTGCAATCCGTGTGAGTCTGGGAAGCTTGAACACGTTCTGCACACAAGGTCACAGATCTAGAAATCTCAACCAAGTGAGTGTGGAGAACTCGTACCGATCAAGGATCCCCCTCGAACGAGGCTAACAAGCGCCAGAAGAAGGAAACTGAATTAGTTACCAAATAGTTGATACTGACAATTGAACAAATGTAAACACTACCTGATATTCATTCTCACCAGGAGTGAGAAAAGTGTACTACTTAACGGTTAATGACACTGACAAACGTACGAGTCTTAGAGTTGGGATTGATGAGAAAAACAAAACCTCAGCAACGACGTTGAGAACTGAGGCGTGAGACCAATTCTGTCATCCCAATCGCTTACTATTGGGTCGTATACGCACACCGTATAAATGTTGTTAAATACCATAATGCTTTCTGTGCGTTCTTTATGCTTGTAGCAGCTGCTTTGTAACCCTGGCGCTGTCCTGTATTATGTCAGTGGCAACTCAATGTCTTGATCACTTGTGAAAACCCTTAGCACATACGAAACAATTCCCAGGGTAGGTAACTATATACATGTTTGGTATATCCTTGATCCTGCGTAAGATGATATCGAACATGATGAGTCAAACAAAACGACACAGGCAGGTAATAGCTCACCGGAGCATGGGTGCAGAGCGAATGCCGGCACCCATGCGGAGCTCAATTGTAACTTTGGTTTCACCCTCGTTTGGAAAATCTTTGTCCCAGGATTTTTGGGAGCGAATCACTTGCAATTAGTGTGAGATTTGTCTCGTAGTCGCAGAAGGGGGCGCCTACTGCGTAAACTGTAAACCGTCGCCGTTGCCGCCGCTCGCCGTTGGTGGTCCACCTAGAGGCCACCCCAACCGTTTCAGCTTTCTACAACTATTCTTGCGATAAAGTTTTGTCGTAATTTTGTCAGTACAGGGAAAATAGTTCAACCATAAAATAAGAGCAAGTCTATTGGGCCGAAACGGCAACCAATCAACCGGTTATCAGATCGAAAACCAAAATTAAATATACCGCTGCCCGCTGCTCCCTGTTCCAACTCACCCGCAAAGCTCCCGTGCGTATATGTGACACCGTACGATAAGAAAGAAGATATTGTAGAAAAATCTCCGCTTGCTGTTCTTCTCACAAGTCATCGCGAGACATTCGTTTGCTTGTCTGTCGTCTTTTTTTACATATGACCGCGCGGAGTTGATTATTTCGACGGTGATTCGATGCTCCGTTTCCTCTACTTTTCCCCTCCCACGCGCGATGCACCGTGTATAGATAGACCCATACGTCGGTGATGACTCACCCCCCGTAGATGCCATCAGGGTCGACGTTTTCGTTTAGAAGATAAGCAACTAATTTTTCTGCCAAACAATTGGTCGGAGCAAGCACTCTGTTTGTGTGTTGCTGTTGTTCTCGCACTACTGACTGGCATAATCAGATCCGTGGTCACAGGACAGGCTCCAGTAACTCTTGAGTGGAAGGATATCCCAGGGACTATAATATAAACAAACCCAAAGTGATACACGTATATCTCATAGAAGAAAGTCATGCGCCAAAAAATGTAAAAAATGAAGTCAAAGTCAGCGAAAACACATATGCCATGCCCATACTGGTACATACATACGTTTCAAGCTTCGCAGCTAAACCCGGCTGCACCGGGTGCCACCCAGGAAACCAAACCATGCACCAATCCGAGGAAAACGCAACAACAACAATTAACAACAAGGAAGAAAGAAAGAAAACCGAGAGAAATGGAAAACGAAGCAACAATTATTCGTACGTAAATAGTGACGTAACTCGCCAGCAGGGGGAGTGTAGCAAGGAGAGGCAAGCTACCCAGCGCTACGAAAAAAACACAATAATTTCGCCTCCGATGTGAGGAAAACGAAATGGGAAGAAGAACACCTATTGCGTACTGCTTGCATATCGTATCACAGCACATGATTTACACACGGAAACGATAACCGCGACCAAAACCGTTGCCCCCATATGCTATTCGCTGTTATGGTTGTGTCCCTCCCGCCTCTTTCTGCCTACGGTATACTTTGACACGGGCTTCAACCGCACGCAGCCGCAGCCGCAGAAGAAACAGCCCAGGCTCCTCCGACACCGACCACAGCAAGGTCATTTTCGACATCTCCAGAGACGCCGTGGAGAAGCTGATGCTTTATCACCAACACTCTTTCGCCAAGGCGATGGCAGGCCTTGATGAGGCCTTGAACATGCATGTGGAATTCTTTGCGAAGCACTTGGTATTCCCCATGCAATCGCCCATCCTGTTCAGAAAGCAGGACATGAGGAGGCAGATCAGGGCCGCCCTCGCCGATGCGGCCAAGGATGTTCCTCGGGAAATAGAGAGGTTCACCAAGGCGTGGTCCATCCGGGACAAGCCGGGGATGTCGGTCGACGACGCCAGGGAGCTGGCCAACACGCATTCCGTCGAGAGCAAACTGGGAGGAGTGATCGTCCGCTACGTTGTGCATGACAACAAGGACAGTGTGGCTCAGCAGGTGCGCGTGCATGAATGTGCTGTGCTGTGTGTCGGTTGCGTTTTGATTTGGTTCCCATGGTTGCAGTCGATCATCGTCATGTCCTACTTGTACGCAAATGCCGGTATGTCTTGTGAGACAGTTGCAGTCGACACAGTATAGACCTATGGTACCATCCCGTCCTACCCAGCCAATGTTTGTTTCCACACTCTCCCGTCCCGTTCCGTTTTCAAGTTTCCTACAATATAAGCCAAACGTTTCTGACTTCTGACCGACTGAGCTCGACAAGAGTAGAGCTACCGGTTGGGATGATAACTGCACCAGTACTTTGGTTTTAGATTAGCGCATACAAATGATGGTCTGGTTGCGCGAGCGAAATGTCTTCGAGGTCATGGTTCCGGTGGTGATGGATGATGGATGATGGATGATGTTGACGTTGAGTTCCCATGTTAGGAGCTCAGACAAAATCTTAGAATCTGCTCCCCTCTTTTATGTGGGGTGACTCCCATGCACTATGTATGGCACTCCCCAAGCGCATGCAACAAGCCGCCGACCTCCACGGTCTGCCCGGAGCCGGGTGCAACGATAACTCGAACAGGCCCAAACGGTGAGTTAGTAAGGTAGCCAGTGAATGACTAACGAGTGGCTGAAGGATTGAGCTATGAATAGTGAGTGAGAGGGTGGAGCGTATACATATGCTGTTGCACTACACCCTCTCACTCCCAACTCGACCCTTTAGCCACTCATAACTCATCCACCGGCTAGCTCACCAATTCACCGTTTGGGCCTGTTCGAGTTATCTTTGCATCCGGTGCCAGGCTGACCGTGGAGGTCGGCCTATTGCACCGGTATGAGGAGTGGCACGGCGCGTGGTGGTGTTGCGACGGTGTAAAGAAGCGTAAGCAAGTGGTGCAGTGTAAAACTATCATTAGCCTTGTTTTGGAGATGAACTGCTGAACATCTCCCCATCGCGCAGGGCTGCATGTACCTGGTACATGCAGTTACACGGTGTTCGTGCCACAACACAACAACACCCACCTTTCCGGCTCTCCGTTTGAATCGCTCCCACCGCCCTCCCTCCCTCCCTCCCTCTCGTCTGCTCCGACTGTATTCGACATCTCAGGCGGTAGGCAACACCACCGAGCTTCCGCTTCCGACCAGTACATTCTCCAACAAGACAAGTCCGATGACACCATCGTCGCCACCGCCCGTCTCCACGCCGCCGATACCCGGCAGCCAGACCGACACACCGGCAGCGAACCCAGCACCCCCGTCGTCTAGCCTGGTCGAGAAGACCGGCATCGCTGAAGAGCTCGTCGCGGATGCTCTTCTGGCAGAAACGACCCCAACTGTTCGGGTCCTTCTAAGCCCCCGCCTCTTTGCTTGTCGGACCAAGAGGGGTCCGAGCCACCGCCCACACCGCCACTTTCACCGCCGCCGGCTTCTGCGTCCATGGACCAACTTCCATCGCCCGCTGAGCCGACCCCGCTAGTGCTGCTGCCGCCTTTAATCGTCGATCAGGTCGTGGTGGGTGGCTCCATGGGCAGTAAAATGACGGCGACGACTCCTGCGGTGGCGACTCCTCGCGTCCTACAAGCCTCTGCCCCTTTCCTCTTCAAGCGAAGAGGGGTCCCCGTCACCGTCCACGCCGCTGCCTCGTCGACATCGGCCTCTTCCATGGACGAGCCTCCGCAATCACCGGATATCGAACCGCCGTCGCTCGCACGCCATCGTCTACGCAGCCCACAGCGCAGCCGCTAGTACGACCGCCGCCGCCACCGCCAGCGAGCACCTTCTCGGCCAACCCGCTGGGAGGCATGTTCTCCCCCCCCTTGGACCAGCCCCGAGTCATTGCCGTCATCACCGACATCCTCTGCTCGAAGAGGGTGATGAACGACCGCAAGAAGGCCGTGAGAGTGTTGGCGAAGCTGGAAAGTGGGTGCATTTGCGGCGAGGACATGGAGTGGATTGTAAGGGGGATGAAGACTCTCAAGGCAAAGAGAGAACTCCAGCAGCGGCACGGCGGGCTGGTCTTCACGGGGCCTCAATATGGGGCTCCACTGTACAAGACGGGTAACGGGATTCGCCGCCTGCTGCGTGGGGTGAGTTTGAGTGGTACGGACATACGGTCGTTACGAATGCATTGTGTTCATAAAAAGCATGTATATACTCTATGGTCAGGACTCGGCATACTTCAGCAGTAGCTAGACCTGAGTATCTGTTTTTTGCCCTCTCCCATCGTTTGCGACATTTTTGGCGGTGGTCGTCTGTGGGCTACAGGGTTTACGACGAAGCTATGCATGGTGTAGTTTTCGCGCTTTTCATTATCGTGTTTTGATAGAACGTGGACATTGCTGTATGAGCTATTGGAGTAACAACCGTTTTCTCCAACCCCTTGGCACAACTAGACCAGCTAGTGTTGGCAATCAACAAAACAAGCAGCAGTTTATTTATTATGATTATAACCAGGCAAAGCCGTGAGGCCGTTGATTTGATTACGTTTCGCTGTTGTTTCTAATCATGACCAATCAAATTCATGAAGGCCTCGATGAATTTCGTTATTTTAGTTGCCTGGTTTTCGATATTCAGTATCCAGCGGACGGGCGAAGTTTAACTCGTTTGTTACTGTGTTTACAAATATGAGCATATACATGTTTAACTCAAATACCATGTGATTTGGTACCGAAACGGGGATGCGGTTCTAAACAGGTGCGGTCCTTCCTACTGATTGGGGAAAACTACTTGGGAATAGTGTGGTTCATTTGCCCAGTAGCGAAAAGGTTAAGCTTACCGCACTATTATTGAGTTTAGTCGGGTTCAGTTTTAACTCGTTTGGTCGAAGATTTAGTGCCCTCTCGCATGGTACACTTGCCGTTTATCCCACCACCCTACGATACGACTTACCATGATCACAATCAGTCCTTACCGTTCTAAGCGCGCACCACAACAAATCGGCCCTTCGTTTGTTTCCCGTGTGATTCTTGTCCTACAAACCAAACTGAATATTCCAGGTGGCTAAAAAGCATGCAGGTGGGACAAAGTTCTCGGTTTGCGTCTCCTCCAGCTCGGGAAAAGCTTCCAACAACGCGAAGATGATCACCGCATCATCTCGCCTTCATCATCGGACGAACCAGCACCCGCATCAGACACGGCCAGCGGCGAACCGGTGATGGACGGCGATGTCCCGGACTCGAAGGACTGGTCCAAAATCCGCGGCAACCCTCCCCGACGACGGGTGTCCGGATATGGGCGTGTGCTCTACTAGGGAGCGGAATGTGTCCGCCCTACGCGTCATGTTGATCGATTCGGTCCGGTCGGGTCGTTCGGTCGACGAGTTAGAGTCGTACAACTACCACTGAATCAGACGGAATGGTTGCACTCGATCTTTGAGACTAGCCTCTGTGCAGTCGGAATTATCACAGAAACAATGACCGCGATTAAGAGGAGGGAAGGGATTTCATCTGTTCTATCAGTATGCGGTTCCGATGTGTATTCATTTAGGTGTGTCAGTTTGTATGGGGGCCTGCCGTTTTCTGCGGCGAGGAAGTCGAACTGCAGTTAATGCACCGGTACATTGTACGGTTGGGATGAGATAGTGTTTGGTGGATTTGTTTGAAAGGGCTAGTGTGATTGGTGGAAATAGCCTGGTCGACCTGGTGTTGTCATCCGTGGTACCACGAGTATTCTCTATGATGATATGCTGGTGTGACGGGTGGGCTGTCGAGCTCCAGAGCTACAAGGTACATTGCGGTCGGGTTGGGTCGGACCTAGGTTGGGATGGTGTCGGGGTGGGTTGGTGTGCGGCAGCATGTGGGTGGATATATTGGCGAGGTGCGCGGGTAGGCCGACCAGGTAGTGACAACGACGAGCAGAGCTTCGCCCGGGGTTTTGGTTGGTTTGCGTCCGGTACGAGCGTTGTTTGTGATAATAGTACGACGCGTAGTTGACCTGGTAAAACGTAGTACCAGGTAAATAGGCTAACATAACGTTCATAGCTTCCAGATGCGGACTTCGTCTTGTGTTTTGTACTCTTCTCACCGCGCCTAGGAAGATTTGGATTCTGAGCCTGACGTTATCGGAGTACTAAACATGAGCCGATAACATTGGCGGCACCCTGATATAACTAATAAGGCGCAACTCTTCCACCCCGTCCCCCGATCCCCCACCCCTTCCGCCTAGTTTGTCACAAACGCCCCACTCACAATCGAATTCGGTCAGAGTAATAAACACCTAGGCGCGCTTGATATCACGTCCGTTGTCTTTCTGCCATCCATGACGTAGTTTTCAAAATATTTTCCCGCCTCCCCCCCCCCCCAAAAAAAAAGGAGAAGCCCCCCTCCCGACAGCACCTCTTTTCCAACCCACCTGCACGATCGCCTAGACCGGAGCACCCACGGGCTATAAAAGGCCTCTACAGATCTTTGATACTCACGACGAAGTGGATTGGAAATATTATTTGTGACCCAAACCTCCTAAAATTCCCTCCCCCCCCCCCCTCCCCCCCCTCTTACCTCTCATATGCTCAAAACGCCCCACCTAATATCGAAATCCGCCAGATAAATAAACACTTCAAGCACACCGGATATCACCTCATCACCTTCGAGAGCCATCCATAGGCCGCCGCGTTCCCCCCCCCCCCCCACCGTGAACGCCCCCTTCTCCCCAATCACCGGCAACATCGCTAGAGCCTAGCAACTACACGTATAACCAAATCCCTGCACCTAAAGACCCTTCCTTCCCCCCCCCCGGGCCCCCCCGCCCCCCTTCCACCCCCCCCCCCCCCCCCCCCGCCCCCCGCCCCCTTCCACCCCCCCTCCCCCCCCCCTTCGCCCTCCCCGCCGCCGCCCCCACCTCCCCCCCTCCCACCCAACCCATCCCAACCCCACCCCCTCGAACCCACGTCCACCCTCTCTCGACTCACTGATTGTACGACTTTACCCCAGGATATCAACATGATAAACTGATGTATTATTTCCAAAACCGTCACATTCATGCCCCTCAAATAATGTATAGTTTCCACGCACATATTGAGCTGCCCCACACGCCCCACCCCCCCCCACCCCCCCCTATATGATAACTGGTGCTTTTTTTTTCTAAAAAATCCGTCAGAGTTATCCCTTTGTAAAGGATTATAGCTGTACATGCACAAATTGCCCGCCCGTCCGCCCCCCCCCTCCTCCCCCCCCCCCCCCCCCCCCACCCCTCCAACCCCGCTCGCTTTTGATCAAAACCAGGCCCCCACGTCCTTCAAAACTCCGCCCCCCCCCCCCCCTCACCGGTATTCGACTTACAGGATTCACTTGATAAAATGATACATTTCCCTCCACAGCTGTCAGATTTTGTCCCCCTCAGAAACGGGTTTTATAGTTTCCGCGCACAGGACTGACTAAAATCACCCTGTTGACCCTGATAGCTACACTGTAGTTGTAAGGGGAGTCGCCGACCTATATCCAATGAGAAAGCACAACTCGTAATACGCGCCATCGGAGTATCACACACAGCTTGCAAAGATGAGTTTCGACGAAATCTTCGATCTCACAGCTGGAGTGTATTTTCATTTTTTACAATAATAAGCGATGATGCCTCCTTGTTTACAGTAACATAACAAAGCCTTTTGCGTCGTTGTATTTTAGTTTTTTTTATCTTGCCGTGGATGGGGCAAAACAAATGCTAAAGTTCACTACACTTCCGACGTATGTTCGTACATGTGTCGCGTGTCAATGTACCTCAATTGCATACTCTTAATCCAGCTGGTTTTCTGGCGTGTCCTTCGGTTCCCGTGATGGCGATAGCCGCGAACTGTCCCTACCGGCTGTCCCCGTTACTACTCCAACAGCGAAGGGCTGCCGTTATGTACGAATTCGTGAGTATGCCCATCCGACCTGACCCCTGGGGTTCAGGTGCGGTGGAGATTGCAACCCGGGACGGCATCATTCTGGGTAGTGTTGGACTTGCGCAAGCTCACTCACTGGCAAAACACCCGGCTATGAGAAAACAGTCTTCCGCCGGATCTTGGTCCAGTTACGGTCTACTCTACCCATTTGGGCGTTGGTTCGTCGTTGTCATTGTTGGCTTTTTCCGCAACCCAATCCGTCCAATATGAGGATATACCCTATGAAGATATACACTATGCTGATAATGATGACGATGATGACGATGACAATGCTGATGACATTGGTGATGACAGTCAGGTATCAGATGGAGAAGGCGACGACAACGACGATCTGATGACCAACGATGATGATCATGCCAATGCAGCGCGTGTACATCTTCTCGTAGACTGCACATCATATGGAATGCAACGTTCATACTCCAACACTCGTAACATTACATTCTGAGGTCAACGTACAATTTGATTGATTATTTGGTTATCCTCTTCCTGCTGGCTATGGGTGATCGACAGTTGAGCGGGACGCTGTCGGAGGTCACGCAGATAGCAGCAGCTAATGCAGCAGGCTCTAAGTTTACAATGATAATGGCAATGCTACAGTGGACAATAATCCATATCAGTCAGCACTAATTGGATCATGTCTTGGCTAATGTTACTTACTTGACCCGAGACTACACCTGGTTCCATGGTAGTGTCACTGCTGCTTGCGCTGTGTTGTATCATTTAACAGCTTTAGTTACTCACAAAAAATTACGCTATTAACATGATACGATTTTACCTCTTGAGTGACCGCTCCGTCAAATTAAACCAGTAGTCTACATAAAGGCTAAAATATATCCTTCGACGCGACCAAAATGACCAGTCGCTCATAAAATATATAATTACAGATGCTGCAAGTGTGCTTGAGATTCCCTGGGCCTAATACTCCCTGGTCGTACACCTGGCGGTCTTCTAGATCTGTGACCGCTTGTTTGCCAGCTTGCTAAAGCCATCGTTTATTCTCATGCCCTCGCTCCTTTGACTCTCGAGGATCTTTGTCCACCAGCCTTTGCTCCGGATTTCCGTGTCTCAAACCATGCTTTCCATCGTGGATATCATTTCCTGCGCTGTCAGCTCCGGCGAGGTGTCCAGACCGTCTACGGCCTGCGCTTTGAACGCCATCGTGAGCTCACGACACCTCTTCACGCTAAACTTGCCAGTCGGTCAGGCTGCACCATCGCGTGTGGCTTGCCTCGGTGGGAGATTCGAAGTTGAATTTTCTCCACACGCAACCAGACAGTCCCGTTTCAGAGTGTTTCGACAATAATTGGGTTCGGTTGCGGTCACGTTGGGAGGCCCTCCGCTTTTACGACTTGGCGCAGTATCGCTGCTTTCTGAGTCCAGCTGCTATTGCCGGAGGAGCTCTGTATCTGCTGGTCTGTCGCGAGGTACGGATTGCCTCTGGGCGACTTGATGTACCCATTCCGCCATCGAAATACTTTGCCAGCCATCCTGGCTGCTTGTTTCACACGATACGGTTTGCCGGATTCCAAGCGATACACGGCCACACACGCTTGCGTCCACTTGTAGTCAAGGTATCCCTGATACGTCCTGGCTCGTCATCGCCGAGCATTGGAGGTGGCGTGGTCTCGAAGCGGAGCTGTTCGTGTCGGAGTTAGTGGGGTTGAGTTGATGATGTGGATTCAAAATTGAATATTGTTCATGGGGATTTTGTTGGCGTGTGCTCAAACGGGTTCGAGGTTGATTCTCAACCAATAAACTAGGCCTGACAAGTAGCTTTTCGATACCTGTGTCTATCTTCACCTTGTCGTGCATTGCTCTATCAAAAACTATCGAGATAGTGCTTTTTTAGTTCCATGAAGCGCCCTCTGGAGGCACGTGCAATCCGCCATTACTCGTGCTGTATTTGTTTGCACGACGTGAAAGTAGGCGCTTCTAATGAAAGCTCTCGACCATAACGTTTCGAGGTATACTCAATCAGTTCATTCACTACATGCTATAGGGCGGAGAGCGATTAACCTGGGAGTTCAAAATGCGCCTTACGGGTGGATTCACCATAATATCGTAGACAAACGACTGATCATCCACCAACGACCATCTCTTCGTCGCCACCAACGCGCGAGAACGATAGCCCAAAAATCGACAGCAGGGCTGTCAAGCACTGTAATATCCATAGCGCGGTAGAATACTACGGTGGCGTGGGCGGCATTGCTATTGGCTCAAACGATCTATCTCTGCCAGCACCAGGGGTGCTATCACGACCACTGAACCTCAACGTGCTGATTGACTGACAGCAGAGCTTCAGGACATTGCTGTCAACACGAAGCTCCAACCCTACCCGTCATTGAAAATATTTTTGTGGGAGTGTTGTCCTCATATAAACCGTTCTGTCCACGATCGTCTGGCCCACCAAGTGTCTGTGCTTGTTCGTCATCCTAGAGGGTACGAAACGACGCCCATGTTACCACCAGACACATTGCAGAGAACCACCTACTCCCGGACTGCAGTCAAACACCTCAAAGGTGATGAAAATCAGGACATACAACCGGACATGCTGTAGGTCCACGTCGTGCCGGGCGAGCCCTTTGAACAACTCGACCTCTTTGATCTGGGCTGGGACGTTCAGCGGCGACAGTGTGTTGCCTTGGGCGCAGAGGGTGGCGTCCCCGCCGGCCGTTACCAATGCAGGAGTCGCGGCAAAACTTGCTGTACCGAGCCGCTAAGTGAATGGGCGATCAGCCATTGGCGTTAATGGTAACCTTGGCCACCCTGTGATGCGCAGCAGGGCGACTGGGATGCCGCTGTACACCGTGTCCAACACCTGTACCGCCAAATGGAGGGACGTCGATTGTTGATAACCTCGGACGTTGATGTTCGCCTCTGTAGGCAGGAGGAAGTCGACGATGCCTACGTGCGCCCGGTTGTGTTGTAGAACACGGCATATTGTACAATGCCGTCTCGTGGAGGAAGTTGACGACATCACCTTCACTCCTTGCTCCAGGACGGAGTTCGGTACTTCAGGTTGTCCGATGAGGGCGGCAACGTCCATCGAGGATACGTCATCGATGCTGTCGCGAGTGCTGATGGTGTGGAAAGACGTGGGCCTCCTCAAGGGCTGGGCAGAGCGGCCCATATGAAAACTACATCCCATGGGCCGCGACCCGGGCCACGGTCTATCCTATTTTCAACATTCTTGGCCCGGTCCGGCCCAATCCCACTTTCAAAATTCTTGGCCCGGCGTGGCCCGGCCCATGACAAGTTTCAGATCGGCCCGGCCTGGCCCGGTCCGGCTCGCAGCGTCATTTCTCGCGACATCCCATGCAGGCTCTAACGGTATACCTTAGAGCTCCACGGACACCCGCAAATCTCAAATTGGATGTGGCGTGAACCGGCGATATATTACAGCATCTTTGGCTCACGCTCATGTATGAGCGGGCTTGGCGTTAGCCTAAAAACCTTTCACAAAAAATACCATTGGTCAAGTTTCTTTTCAATCACTGTAAGATTGTATTAACTACTGAGAATGCGCCAACCTGCTATCGATGTGGTATGCACCCCAACTAAGTCACCGCGGGCAACCCGCGCGAGATCCTGCGAGTACCGGTACGAGTGTCCGCCAGTGATTGATTCTACGATAGCCCCCCCCCCCAAAACCAGCTATTTCTTTAACGAACGTTTCCTGGCTGCTTGACACGAGGAAGGATGCAATGAAAACCACATATTCACATATTGTCTTGTTTGCAAGGGACTTTCGAACAGTGGCGTCGGGGAGCTGATTACAAAACCGGAAATTTCGTTGAAGAAAAATTGCGTAGAACGACTCCAGTGTTTCAGCGATTGTTTGAGCTATCGTCTGTGAGCGCTTGCGCTGTATCCAGCGAGCATCTCCGACAGAACACAGGAGAGGCGCACGCGATCACCCGCGAGCTCCTTCGAAAACACTCGCGAGCGTCGCCAAGTGGTTTCACGTGCTCTTTGGAGTGGTGTTCCGAGTACTTGCGGGGTTCCGCGCGCAAGCGTGCTCTTGAGTGCCCGTGATCTAACGACAATAGGAACTCCCGCGGGCACCCGTGTGGAGTCGCATGGGAGATGACGTGGGAATTCTCACAGTATTTTATACGGGAAGGCCCCCTACTAGGAATATCCACGATGTACCGCGAGAATAATGTTTGGAACCCACGGGTTCCCATGGGCACCCGTGGCGAACTGCGGTTCTGTCATTTAATACTCGTTGTTGTGGATATTTTTTCTCATTCTGATAGCTCCATTTCTTGCAGCAGCAGTATACAGCTACCAGGCCAACGGAGACGATGCCGATGACGTAAGGCATGACTGAAGACAGGCAAACGAATCCGCCTACCACATACGCTACCAGCTCAGCAGTGGCTTTGTTGGTCGTACGAGCGAATAGCAGTATGGTAATTCATATATATATATGAATGGCGTTTGATGGCGCCCGCCCAATGAAGCACGCCCAAGACCTTGACTTCAGCCGCCAGTGGCATTTAAACACGCGGTGGTATGCATGCCCAAAGTTAAACGGCTCCTGAGATTGAAAATATTTGCGTTATGCGGAGAGCTGTCCCATGTTCAGCTAGGAGCTCGGGTAGAGGGATCTGGGAACTAAACGAGGGATCTGGAATGGCGGCTGGGATTGAAACTGTTCGCGGAGAGCCAGCCCACGTTCAGCTAGGAGCTCGGATAGAGGGGTGTGGGACCAGAGCTCACCCCGAGGCTCTAGTCCCGCATGTCGACGTCAGACGAAAATACATTGACAGCTGAACGAGGGATCTGGTAATTGCGGAATTGAAAGAACGCCCAAACACCTCCTGGGCATCAAAATGGCGTGTATACGGAGCTAATTTGCAGTACTGCGTAAGGAGCTCGACAATTTTTTCAAAACATGAAATGGGCAGGGGCATGTGTGTGGGAAGGGTGGTCAATGCATACCAGGAGTAGTATAGCGGTAGTGGTAGCAGCAGTACCGTAATACATGTATCAAGAGCGCGACGCCAAACTAAGCACTATGATCCCGCTCGCTCAATGAAGCGAGTCGAAAACATTCTGGGTGGTCGACGGTGGGCATTGTAAGGAGGTGAAATATGATGAGTGGCCGACGGTGGGCATTGTAAGGAGGTGAAATACGTAAGTGGACGTCAGACGAAAAAATGTGATGTCGCTCGCTCAACGAAGCTGGCCGATGACATTGTAAATGGCCGACGATGGGCATTCATTGTCAAGAGGTGGAAAACGGTAAGTGGCCGACGGTGGGCGTTGTATGGAGATGCCGCGTATGGCAACAAATGTTCATATATGAAACCACAAAACACTAACCGGAACTCGCGCAAATAATAGTTGAGCAAACCGAAGATCTTAGTAGTGGCCGTCGGTGGTGCATCCACGTCCTCCTCCTCCCGCCTACTGGTACACCAGGTATGTCTTTCTTCTTTCGGGGTAGATCCAAGACCTAGGTCCCCTGCACGAAATGACCGTTTCAGTGTTTTGCGTAGTTCTCGAGTGATTGGGTGGGGACACAGAGTGTCCCATGTAGGCCGGCCTATTGACAGGTCCTCGGCGAGTATTCACTTTGTTAGCCGTCTCGTAGTTAGTAGAGCAGCTTTAATATTTCCACAGAGCCCCGGATAGCAATTGAGAACAGCGGTGCATGGCTCGTTACATTTCCTGACTACGCCGAGTAGATGACGCCAATTTTTTATCATACGAAAACGGCCAGTCATCTATCAAATCAGACAAATCCAGGCCTTTCAAGGCCATAGTCCATTGAGGCCGTGTAAATACGTTTTCATTACCATATATTCCGTCAACCCCCCCGTATATCTCTAAGTTTTCCTCCCCATTCACCTTTTTCGTAACGCTAACCTCTCCTTTTCTTAAATTATTCGTTTCACTTCTGTCTTGTACCCGCCAACTTCTCAGAACAGTACCTTTACTTGGTCTCCTTCTAACTCCTTCCATATTGTTGTCTTCGACTACGTTACCCCATCTTGTTGCAGCTCGCCCTTTGGACATTTTCTCCCATACAGCCCTACTATCAGCTATGGTTGGCAACCTCGTTTCTGGCACATTCCTTACCCTACACCTGGCATTGCCAGTTCAACTTTATCACGTCTTTATTTTGTTGTAGGGTAGAATCCTAGTCCTGCTCATAATACTGCGTTACTAGCATCCTAGTACCATGGTATATTTTTAGCTGCTGTATGTGCACTGATTCCGGAAATTTTACGGACATCGCGTTTCCTTTCCATACTTCTCCTGCATGCTCTAGGTTTGGTACAATCACATTCATCATAACACATATTTTAGTCATAGGGTCAAGGTGCGATTCTGTTAGGATCGTATCCATCTTCCCTTCTTGTGATTTACCATTTCCTATTACTTGCGCCATGTTGCATCCCAAAAGCAGTCCTTTGAGATCTCGACGCCAAGGTGCATATATATCTGGTCACGATCGGAATTTCACCTTCTCCCCTCTTCCATTTGATTGGAGTGTCGGATTCATCTTATCTTCGTTACATACAACTACTGCGCACTAATTTACGTTCGCGATGGCACTCTCCATTTCCTACTATGCTCTAGTGCCTTCTCTGTATGTTCCTGCAATCCTTGAAGTGTTTCTGAGATACCCCGAAATCATCCGCATATATCAACCCCGACACCGTCTCTTCCGCCATTGTGACTCCTTGAGTCGAAGCCGCAAATTACTTTGCGGCTTCGACTGCTAACTATCATGTCATGAATAGATACCTTGGATAGATTGGTGATAGTGTACAATCCCGGTCCAACTCCGTGTAAAACATAAACACATTTATTTGGACGTTTCCCCCGTCCAGCATAACGACACTTCTCGCACATTCCGTCGTATTTTTGATAAGTCTCCACATCTCTCCTCCAATTTCCCAGATTCATGTGAAGGGCGCAGGAATATGAGGCCGTCGATTTGGTACAACTAGCGATTTGTTAATGCCAACAGTTACTTGTGCAGAGACGATTAGCCTGTGCTGTGCTGTGTGCTTGTTGGCGATGCCACGTTCTCATCGGCAGTACCGGGTGTAATCTGCGAAAAAAAGAAACACGGCCGAGAATCGACAATCAAATGAAGAAAGCAAAAATAATCATAGACTATACACATACAACCCGGCATCTTGTACCTGGTACTTTCCGCATGGTACCTAGTACTGAATGCTCGAAAGAAAGCACAGCCTAGCAGGTCACAGCACCG